>SPJY01032824.1:1763515-2118858 GCA_005191435.1 Raddia distichophylla
CGGGCAGACGTGATTCCCTGTTCGGCGTAACAGAATTGCTCGGCACTGATCAGGTTTGTTCGGTCCCGAGCAGGTCTTGCTCGGTTGAACCATAACCTGTTCGGTCGTTTGTTACACGTCTTTGTAGCAGCAAAATTTCCCTCTTCGTGACTTGGAGTCTCAAGAGGAAGACCCCACTCTAGTGAGTCCTTCCACTTGAGTCTCGGGGGCTAGCTGTCGGGGATAAAATTACGGCCCATTGCCATGGCCCACTCCCTAACGGCCCAATCGAACAGCCTACCAGGGCCCAGCTCCCTGGAAGGTTCTATCTGGCCCGTATGCATCCTGCCGAACAGCTTCTTGGCTGGCACGGTGCGTAACGGCCTAGGATTCCTGTTTGAGTCCTACTCGAACAAGAGTTCTGCACGGCTACGTGAAGACCCGGACGTAGTTTCCCGGATTGGATTAGGAGTCGTGATCCCCAAGAATTGGAGTCTACCTTATCTACCTCGGGACGTATTTGGCATGTACGAGTTCGTTACGGTCTCGTAGTTAGCCCGGCCCGATATTCCCTCGGTAGGTCGGTTTGCTCCGCACTATATAAACAGGGCCCCTACGGCGTTTTAGAGGACCCCCTGGCCAGAAGCTGGTGACTTAGCACCTGATCATCGTATTGTTGCATACTACACCCTGTACACACATAATCTCGCCGAGATCTGTTCGTCTCGTCGAGGATCCTCTTGTAATCATCTCTGATATATAAGAAAGGCTGGACGTAGGGCTATTATCTCTCCCGAGAGGCCTGAACCAGGATAAAAACCCCTGTCTCCCTGTTCGTCTTGTTCGGCGTGTCTCCTATCTCCTTCCTGAAGAACCTTGGTTGACTTGGGTCAGTATCCCAACCGTCGACAGTTTCCCTAGGGGGCCCACCACATGGGCCTCGGCCCAACAAGCTTACAAGGCCTGGTTTGGCCCAACAAGTTGACGCAGCACCTTGTTCCGATGATTCTCGTTGCCCAGGATGAATTTTGTGGTGAAAACAGATCCGTTGGAAAGCTTATCTCCTAAGCTTTCCGTAGAGTGGTAGAATATCAAAAACGAACATCGTATGTGGCCTGGGCGTCCGTTTGAAGTTGTGTTGCGTGTAGATGGCCGAACTGGACTTGGACTCGAACTGGCCTTTCTCTTTAGCCGTCTTTGGAGTTGTGTGACCTTTATGACCTGATGAAGTGGATGAGGTGGAGATGCGCCTTTGTTGAAAGCGCCTTCAAGTATGGGTGGCGGCCGGAGTGATGGATACCGTAGCATCATGTCCGAAGGTGAAGAGGACCAACTGTGTGGTCGACCTGGCCAAAGTGGGGGCCGATGAAGCCATGTTGATGTAGTCGAAGGAGTGGATGCGATGAATTGTCGCCAACGTGTCACGATCGTAGTGCAAGAAGTAGAGGAAGGAGTGGTGGTCGCATCCATGTGGACGATGTCCTCATCAGCTGGTTACAATCAAATTTTTATGGCCGAAGAAGATGTGAACAAGACTGCATTTAGATGTCCTGGTTCTATCGGCTTATTCGAGTGGGTTGTTATGACCTTTGAGCTGATTAGTGCTGGGCTACCTATCAAAGAGGGATGAACTTGATTTGTCATCATTTAATCGGTAAATTAGTTGCAATTATGTTGATGACGTGGTAGTCAAATCCCAAGAAGAGGAACAACACTTGGCTCATATAGTAACTTTGTTGGATCGGTTTCGAAAATATGGCATGACGATGAATCCAAAGAAATGTGCTTTTGGAGTATCGGCCGGTAAGTTATCGGGATTTATGGCACATGAGAGAGGGATTGAAGTGCATCCCGATAGAGTAAAAGCGGTTCTGAACACTAAACCTCCAAGATCAAAGGTTCGTTTACAAGAGCTGATTGGTAAAATTAATTACTTGAGAAGATTTATTTTAAATTTATCGGAAAGAATTATCCCATTCTCTCCATTGCTCAAGTTAAAAAATGCCGATAAGTTTATTTGATAATATCAAGGAGTACTTGATCAATCCACCTGTTCTAGTTGCCCCAAAGGAGAATTTGCCGTTCAAGTTGTATCTATCGGTATCTGAAAAGACGATAGGGGCAGTTCTGATCCAGGAGTTGACGGGAAGGACCATGCAATTTTTTATCTAAGCAGAAAATTGCTGGATCCAGAAACCCGATACACAGTGGTGGAGAGATACTGTCTTTGTCTATACTTTGCTTGCACCAAGTTGAGGCATTATTTGTTGGGTGCTAAATGTAAGGTGGTTTGCCAAACCGATGTGGTCAAGTACATGCTTAATGCTCCAATTATCAAAGGACGCCTTGGAAAGTAGGCATACACTCTCATCGAGTTTGATTTATCGTATGAATCTCCAACTGTCAAGGGGCAGGTATTAGCCCATTTCGTTACACACCATCAGGACATTAATCTGTCGATTCTTTTTCTATGGGTAATGTTCTTTGATGGATCGGTTTGTGAGAAGGGATGTGGAATCGGTATTTTTATAGTATCTCCTGGTGGTGTTTCTTATAGATTCAGTGATACAGTGGATTTTGGATTGACTAACAATCAGGTGGAATATGAGGCTTTGATTCAAGGGTTGGAATGGTTGATTCAAGTTGGAGCTGTTGCTGTAGAGGTTTATGGGGACTCACAGCTGGTAGTTTTCCAGATGATCGGTAAATATGAGTGTCATAGTGAACTACTTCGGGAGTATTTAGAAAGAGCTTCAGATTTGGCTAAACGTTTTAATATATTCACAATTCAGCATGTTCCGAGGGAACATAATTGTGAGGCCAATGAGATAGCTCAGGAAGCATCGGGACACAAATTACCGATCATGGAGTTGGAGATTATTCGAAGTGAAAATTCGATACCGATGGGATGGCAAGCAGAGATTATCGGTTATCTTAAAAATCCTCAAGGAAACACCGATAGAAAGCTTAAGAGGAAAGCTCAAAGGTATGTAATGATTAATGATAAGCTATATTATCAGAGTTTTGATGGGTTAATACTTAAGTGCCTGAATAAGGAAGACGCTAAAGTTGCAATCGGAGAAGTTCATGAAGGACTTTGTGGGACACACCAATCAGCATATAAGATGAGGTGGATATTGAAACGTATAGGATTTTTGTTGCCAACAATGGTTGAAGATTATTTCAAATATTATAAAGGTTGCAAAGACTGTCAGAAATTTGGAAACGTCCAGCATGCTCCCTCATCTATTTTGCATCCGATTGTGAAGCCGTGGCCATTTCGAGGATGGGGAATTGATATGATCAGAGAAATATTTCCTTCCTCGTCCAAGGGGCATCGGTATATATTAGTGGCTACAGATTATTTTACTAAATGGGTTAAAGCTATACCATTGAAGAAAGTGACAGCCACTGAAGCAATCGAGTTTATCAAAGAACATATAATTTACCGATTTGGGATTCCTCAAATGATCACCACAGATCAAGGATCGGTATTTATGTCAGAGGCGTTTCAAGATTATACTCAAAGCTTAGGAATCACGACGACCAACTCTTCGCCGTATTATGCTCAATCCAACGGCCAAGCGGAATCCTCTAATAAAAGTGCTATAAAGCTTATTAAGAGAAAGATCGATGAAAGGCCACGGGGTTGGCATAATACTTTGGCGGATGCACTATGGGCGTATCAGATTGCTAAACATAGGGCTACCAAAGTGTCACCCTTTGAGTTACCAGTTGAAGCTATCGTCGGATCTACAAGGATTGAAGAACAAAACAATGTAAAAGCTGACAATTACAAAAATCTGATGGTAGATAAGCTTGATGATATGGTGGCAATTCGATTAAAGGCTTTGGAACATATTGAACGTGACAAGCAAAGAGGTGCCAGACACTATAATAAGAAAGTTGTGCCGAAAACTTTTAAAGAGGGAGATCTTGTGTGGAAAACATTTTTACCGATTGGTTGAAGAGATCCTAAGTATGGGAAGTGGTCTCCAAATTGGGAAGAACCATTCAAAATCAATCGGGTTATTCCAGGAAACACATACATTTTGGATGCACTTGAAGGGCAAATTTTCAGGAAAGCAATTAATGCTAAATATTTGAAGAAATATTATCCGAGTGTTTGGATTGGAGCTTAAAGAAAGATGTTTGTAAAAGCCGATTCTGATGGAATCGCCTATAGTTTAAAAAGTCAATAAACATGTTAATATTTCACTCAACGCGTTGCTGTTGAGTAAAAGCTAATTCTAATGAATCGCCTACAGATGGATACATCGATAAAAGCAAAAGAATTTACGTAAAGAAAATGGAAGTTATTACAAAGGGACAGAAGCCTTGAATGTTTGGTGCCTGAGGGATGGGCGATCAAGTGTTTATCGGCAAATTTGCCGATCCATACATTAAACATTGTTTATAATTATTGGCTCACAGGCCATTCGTTCACAAAATTCAAAGATAGCTGCGGTGGCATCAGCAATTGTGCCATGGATTTTGTCGACAATGGCAGTGTCTTCTTCAGTGGATCCGGGCATGATCGGAATTTTCCCCTTCGCCTCTAGCACTGCCAAGCCGCAAGCCTCCACGGTTCCATGCTGCTCTTTGAAAGCCGATTTGGACTCTTCAAAGCTGGTGCGGGCGGTCGCTTCGGCTTTCTTCGCCTTCTCCAGCTCTTGTTCCAAGGATTTGACTCTTGAAATTGCCTTGAAGGCAGCGATTTTTGCCGATTCAACCTCCTGCTTCACCCGAGGAGTTTGTCATTATGGGCATTGGCATCTTGGATGAGGGCTTTGAGCTCTGCTTCGGCATCTTTGAGGGCCTCCCTTTGATGAAGCCGATCTAGGGCTGCTTCGAATTCGGTTTTCTTTTCGCCAAGAGGCAGCAGCTTTTGAATGGCCGATACCACTTGCTCTGGGAGAATCTCTTGGACATAGTTTGCTATCTCCCGTACGGCAGATGGATTGGCCAAAAATTCCGATTCGTTGCCGACTAGCTCCCACATTTGTTTCAGCTTTTCAAGGGTGTCTGGGAGAAGTCGATTGGCCTTGCGTGGCTCAGCAGCGGATGGGTCAGCAGCGGCGACAGGAGCTGGTGGAATTTTGATCGGAGAAGATAGAATCTCCAGGTCATCGTCGTCGAGCCAGTCCATGCTTGAGGGATCGAAGTTTAGCTCATCGGTTTTCGCCCCATCATAAGTAATCACCTGCGTGGATTCCACTGTTACCCGAACTTGGCTGCGGCGTTGAAACATATACTGAAGAAAAGAAATTTTTAAGGTTATAAAGGATCGGAAATTCAAGAATTAAGTAAATTGAATTAAGAAATTGCCGATTACATCTTGGGGGTTGAATGCTGGAGGCGTTTGCGATGCCGGCGGCGGAGCAGGTGTGCTATCCCTTTTCTTTTGGATAGGTGGGGTGTCCTGAAATTAGAATTCCGATAAGAAGAAAACCGAAGGAAAGTTGTGAAAGATTTGAGGAAAAATGAAGTGCTTACTGTGTCATATACTGATTCGGTGCTATCAGATGTACGCCGTCTCTTTTGGTCTCTTGGTTGCCAGTCTCTTTTTCTGGCCGGCATCACCGTCAGATCTTCCTGGTGATCGAAAATGAGTAAGCAATTGGGTTTGGAAAGGATTAGTCGTCATAAGCCGATCGTACCACTTTTCTTTGGTTGTTGCTGAGAGGATCCTTGGGTGAAAGCCGATGCAGACTTGGTGGTCGAATGGAGGCGTCCGGCTTCCTCCCCAACTAGTTTGGACCAAGGGCGTTTGTCTCCACTCTGTAAAGAAAATAATACAAGATTAGTTATCGGAAAAGGAATGATATGAGTTAGTAAACGCACGCGAGTTAGTGACCTCGTTCTCAGAAGACGATGCATGATATTGAGATTCTGTTCGGTCATCGTCTGAATCCGATGAAGAGGGGCCTGAATCAGATAGTTCTTCCTCTTCATCGTTGCCGGAATTATCATCTTCATCATCGGAATTATCAGAATCGGTATTTTCCTTGCTGCATTCCTCCGATTCTGATGAAGATTCTTCTACAAGTACGCAGTAGAATTTTATATTTTTATAAAATCCATTACTTCTAGAAGTATTTTTTAAAAACGTTTCAGAATTTTCCTAGCTTATTTCGTATTTTTAGAAATTGTCGTAATGTTTCTACAGTTATTTAAAATAGGAAAAAGGAAATTAACTTCCTGATCATCCACTTCCACTGGATCAGCTGCTAGCGGAATCTGACCACACCCTTGCCCACGACCACTCGATCAGTCTTGTTTGAGGTGTTACAATCCACTACACTCTGCTGGTACCAGGGTGTTACAATCCACTACTCTGCTGGATTTGCTCTAAGCTAAAACGTTATTATAGAGGAGCTGCTGGATTTGCTCTAAGCTAAAGGGTGTTACAATCCACTACACTCTGCTGGATTTGTTCTAAGGAATGAAAAACATAGAAGGGTGTTGCAAATCCTGAGGCCCATTCATAGATATGTGAATAGCCCCCACATGCACTTCCAAATTTTTAACCGGCAGTGGAAGAGCATCATTGGGTGGCACAGCATGGTGGTGGTAAATTTAAATCTAACTGCAGGGGTTGATAAACTGGTTGCAGGCCTTGAATAGTCTCCATAAACATCTGACTCATCACTAAACTCTATGAAGAACCAAGAGTGACAGAGAAATCTGAGGCTATGGTTCTGGAGGTTGTTCTGGCACAACAGGCTGAAGCTCCTGAGACCAATCATCACAACCTGCCTGCTGAACATTCGTCTGATCTCCATTTGGCTGGTCCTGTCCATGCATTGGCAGAATGCCTTCAAACTGAATCTGATGACGAGGCACTACATAATCTGGGTTGGTAAAGTTGTAGCAATGCAGGAGGGGATGGAGGATATGGAATAAAACCAGCATCAGGTACCACATGTGGATCAGGAGGGCCACCACCTAGCCCGTCTTGGTGGAGGCCGCTTGGGGGGTCTGCCTCGGTACCTGGTCGAAGTGGACGGAGCAGGTGGGCTCCAGGGGCTTCTGTCGGGCGTCTCCTCGGCTCGTCCCATGGGGCGTGGTGGGCCGTTGTCTGTCCTTTGGCGGCGCGGCGACCCTTGTCTCTAGCCTTGTCCCGTCCTGGCCTCCTTGCCCTCCCCTCCCTGCGAGGTGCTCGGTGGTTAGGTTGGCGTTTTCCGGGTTAGTGGTGGGGTTCGACTTGCGACGCCTAGGTGGCGAGGGGGCTGGTCTCCTTCGCTTCCCTTGCGCAGGCCACCAGGCGTGGTGGCCCCTCTCCGGCGGCGTTGGCTGGTGACCTTTCTTCGAAGGCGTCCCCGTTCTCTGCCTCCTGACCTGGTCCCGTCCCCGTCGCTCTGACCCTCCCCTTCTCCGAGGGGTTGGGTGGCGTGGGCGGCGTCTTCTGTGTTAGGAGGCGGCGTTCGTGCTTGTTTTTCGACTCTGCGTCTTCGGCCGGCGGCTTGGTTCCTCTAGTGCTATCGACCTTCGGCGGCCTCTATCTTGTGCGCCGATAGGGCAGGTCTTGGGCGAAAGCCCCGCCCTTTTGGGCTAGTGTTGGCGTCACCTTTGGTGTCGTTCCCTCGTTGGAGGCATCACCTTTCGGACCTTTTCCCTGCTTTGGGGTGAAAACCCTAGCGGTCTTGCGACAGCGGCGGGTTCTTCCCGTCGCTACCTTGTTGGAGGCGTCGTGGTTGCCGTCTTGCACTATGGTTTTCCGCCGGGTTTGCTGCTCTAAGAGTCATTTCGGCCGTTGGCCTAGGTGGTAGCGGGGGGCTGCTTCCCTTCTTTTTCCTCACTAGATGGTGTTCCCGGCGGTGACCGGAGGTATGTGTGGTTTTGTCCAGGGTTGCAGCGGAGCGCTACGGTTGTACCCCATGTTCGCATGGTTTTTATTTTATTTTCTCCTACTTATCAATAAAATAGGATAGTAGTTCTCCTGCCCCTCTTTTGGAAAATACAATATCCACAGAAAAGGTGAAAGATTCACCTTGAAACCCATAGGTGAAATTCATTTGCACACTTTGGGGGAATTTTATCCAAATCAACCACACGAGCTTTGAGAATAATCCTACTGCGATGAGTGAGATCCTCCTCCCAAAGCAACAAGATTCCAAAGGAACGGATGGCGTTAGCTAAGTACTCCACGGGCCAACAATCAAAAGGGAACCCAATCAACATAAGCCAACATTCTCTATTGAAATTAACAGGAGTCCAATTGATACCACGATTGTGCTCCACAATAGAAAAGAAAATTACGGTTCACCCAAAAAGATGGGACTACTATGCATAAGCAGATCACGATCATGTTAGGATTAATCTTGGACTAATCTAGTCCGTACGGTCATTAAGGAAACGGGTTCTAACTCGTATTGAGCTTATCTCTAAAGGAGTCCTGATGGGTCTACAAGACTAAACATGACTCTAAGGGAAATATCGAAAGGTTTAAAGCTAGGCTCGTAGCTAAAGGCTTCTCCCGAAGACTAGGAGTTGACTATAATGATACTTTCTCACCTGTCTTATCTAAAGATTCACTAAGAATTGTTATGGCGCTCGTAGCGCATTATGATCTATAGCTTGAACAGATGGATGTCAAAACCGCGTTCCTTAATGGTGATTTGCATGAGAACGTTTTCATGGCTTAATCGAAAGGTTTTGTTGTGAAAAGCAAAGAACATATGGGATGTCAACTAAATAAATTTGATGAAATAATAAGAAATTTTGGATTTAAGAAAAATGAGGTTGACAACTGTATTTATGTTAAAATCAAGGGCAATAAGTTCATTATTCTTGTGCTATATGTTCATAATATATTATTGGCGAGCAGCAATAAGGATCTGCTGCATGAGACTAAAAGATTTCTTTCTTCAAATTTCGATATGAAAGATCTTGATAATGCCTCTTATGTTTTGGGTATTGAAATTTACCGAGGTTTTGAGTATTGAAATTTACCGAGATCGGTCCAAAGGCACGTTGGGTTTATCTTAGAAAGCCTATATACACAGAGTACTCGAAAGATTTAATATGAGTGTGCCCTGCTTCACTTGCCCTAGTATTAAAGGGTGGTAAGTTTGGGACGTTTCAGTGTCCTAGGAATCAATATGAAATTGATCAAATGAAGTTGATTCCTTATGCTTCAGTTGTCGGAAGTATTATGTACGCTTAAGTGTGTACTCATCCTGATTTAGCTTTTGTGACTGGAATGCTTGACAGATATCTGTCAAATCCAGGAATAGACCATTCGAAAGCCGTTAAGAAAGTTTTGCATTATTTGCAAGGCACTAAAGATTACATACTCACCTACAAGAAATCTGATAAACTTGAAGTTATTGGTTATTCAGATGCTGATTTTGTGGGATGTGTTGATACTAAGAAATCGACATTAGGTTATATATTCACACTCAAAGGAGGAACTATTTCTTGGAAAAGCTCTAAACAAACAATTACTGCATCTACCATAATGCAGGTTGTTTGATGAAAAAAATTTTGATGACATCGATCGGCCCGTCACCCCAGAATTATTTTTGCGGTATAACTTGGCCCGAAACCGGTCTGGCCCGAAATTGGCAAACCCTAATTGTCGGCTATAAAAGGAGCTTAGCCCATATCATCGAAAAGGACAACAAAAACAGAGGAACCGGTAGCTAACAAAAAAGAAAAAAAAAGGAAAGGGGGAGGCGACGCCGCCCCTCCCATCTCTCTCTCTTGGATCCGGTCTCTCTACCTCTCTCAGCACGGGCTCCAGGGGCGGCCGGCGCGCTGCCCCATTCTCCTCTTCGCGCCCGACGCCGGCGCCGCCTCGTCCTCACAGCTCAACGTAGCCCCCCGTCCTCCACTCTCGACGCTCACTCAGCTCCTCCACGCCTGGTGCCGCCCCGGCCTCCCCCGCACCAGCGCCCTCCTCCTCCACGGCCAGCGCCGCCTCGCCCCGTCCACGCCCGGCGCCGCCCCGGCCTCCTCCCTGTCCAGCGCCGCCGGGCTCCCCTGTCACCGCAAGCCGCTCTAGGTGTGAGCTCCTGTCTCCCTCCCCCTCTCTCTCGGTCTCTCCCTCTCCCTCGGTTCTCCGGCTGTCCGTCCCTCGGACCGCGAGCTCTGCTGTGGATGCCCGCACATATTGCCAAGTACGAAGCAGACAATACCAATTCTCCATGACATCAGTGGCATTATCAAGCCTTCCAGGTAATAAGTTCTTGAATGAATTCATTCTTTGATGAGTTCATTGTGAATTTTTTGTTAGTGTCTGTTCTGTTTCTGATTTGTTGATTTTGCTCTGTTGTGCTGCAGAATGACTCTGCTGGTAGGCGCGCCAGGGTCAGGGAAGTCCACATCTTGCTTGCATTGGCTGCCGGCGTGCCACCCCGCCTGCCTCCACTGGCCTTCGTCGCGCCCTTCCAGATCCAAGACATGCCTCCACACGCACAGCGCCTAGCCCGTCCTGATCCATGCCGGCCACGCTTCACGTGCCTCTCTCCAGATCCATGCAGGCCTCGCTTCGTGCGCCTCTCTCCAGATCCACGCCGGACCCGATTCACGCCGCCCAACGCCGGCCTAGATCTCGGTTACTCCAGATATGCATCGTCACGGCGCAGCATCTCCATAGGCGACGAATGGTGCGGCGATGTCCCCGGACCGGCCAGTGCGGCGGCACTCTTTCCCCAACCGTAGCGGCGCTGGCGGCATCCTTCCACCTACGGCTGCGTTTCTATTCCAGACTGGCCATGGCAGGCGCCCGATGACGTCCCTCCACCACGGCACCCAGCGGTGACGGCCCCTCTTCTACCAACGTGTTGTGGTGGCCTTGGCTCCCTTGACACGGCCCGCGAGCTTCCCATGCGGTGACACGGTCCCTGGTTGGAGATCCTCCTCGAGAAGCCTATAGCCGAAAACGATGAAGTCTGAGTGATGGCACATGAAATGATGAATTTCTCCTAGCGAAATGGTGTTTCACTAGGGAGAATCCTCCCAGACTCAACCGTTGCTGGAAATGGAGAAGCCATGAACAGTGACACATAAAACAACAAGTTTTCCTTAGCGAAAACACGTTCCGCTAGGGAGGATCGCTTTCCAGCCCTGTCCGTCAAGTTTTCCTTAGCGGAATCATGTTCCGCTCGAGAAAACTGAAGATCGTTCATCAACGACTCCGTTGTCAATAACGGGAGCCGTCCGACGACATTCTCCAGCAACCCTATCAATACCGGCGGGACTGACCATCACATCGACTATAACGGAATAACTGTTCCATTCCGATGAACCCGGCCCCGAAGGCGAACAAGACCCTAAAGGCCAACGGTATCGCGGAGACCCCAATTCCACGGTACCGACATACCTCCTACCGACGGACTTTCTGCTAGGAGGAAGAAGCTCCATTAAATATCAAGACGATGATGAACATTCCATCAATGGTATCGTGGAGATCCCAATTCCACGGTGCTGGCTAACACTCCGATGACGAACATCCCGTTATGGAGATCTTCAACAACACCTTCCTTTTATGATGAATATTTCATCAAGAAAACTACGGAGATCCCAGTTCCGTGATATCACCAACACTCTTCTGATGACAAACATTCCATCAACAGTATCGTGGAGATCCCAATTCCGTGGTGCCACCCGATTCACCTGATGACGAACATCCCATCAACGGCATCATGGAGACGATGACTCCAATGATCCTGGAAGCCGTTCGACGATCTTCATCAATGACTCCGCCAGCATCGATTGAACTTGCTGTCATATCAACTTAAACGGAACACCGTTCCAGTAAGCTTGGCCCCGAAGGCGAACAAGACCCCGAAGGCCAACGGTATTGTGGAGATCCCAATCCCACGATTTAAACCAACTTCTCCCAATGACGAACATTCCATCAAGGATATTATGGAGATCCCAGTTCCACGATATCACCAGCGTTCTCTCGATGACGAACGTCCCATCAACGGTGTCGTGGAGATCCCAGTTCCACAGTGCCAAACAACTGTCCTGATGACGAATATCCCATCAAGGATACTGTGGAGATCCCAATTTCGTAGTGCCGATCAAATCTCTCGACAAGAATATTCCGTTAAGGAGAATCTCAATCCCAACTATATCAACTCTGGTGATCAAGACCAGTCAACGATAAGTCCAGAAGCCAACAAGCGGGAACATCCCCGATGACGTAGCGAAACTGTCAACTTCAACTCCAAGCCGAATGCTAACCGTGCATTCCCCTAAGATCAAATTACTCCAACATGAAGCTTGACGAAGACAAGTTCAAGCGACACGGGCGGGCATAGCCAAATGTCAATGCCTGTGCTAGGCATTACAAGGGCCCTGGCTACCCCCATGTATTCTGTCGTCGCCAATCAATCCACCATCCACCTACATGCACGGTGAACCACGAAGCATCGAGAAGAAGAAGGCAACCCCAGCAGCTTAATCGGAGGTGTTCCGCAAGCTGACTTGTGGACGTAATTAACCGGGTGTCCTTCCGAGGTCCCGGGATCCAGAACCTGACGATCACCTGAACAAGAAGTCTAGCCTACCAGGATACAGATACCTAGCCAACTGGCTACGGAGCGCAATACCAACAAGGAGTTGTACTTCATTGTGACGATTAAATATAAACATCCTTGTCCCCTTTTCTTTTGTGTATTTTTGACAAATACACTGGCACGCCCGCAAACGCGTTCATTGTGGAATTTGTGTGCATAAAAAATTTGGCACGCCCGGTGGGACCTAGGTCTCCTCCCATCTTTGCTGTTGGAGCTCGAAGGTCGCTTCGCCTATTCCTTAGGCTCGAAACGCCTTCGCCCAATTCTTCTTCTTGGTCTCTCCTGTATAAAGGAGTGTGGTCTTCAAGGTGGCATCTACTACTACAAAGGCCGGGGGCACGTAGAATTAATGGCTCCCCGTCCCTCAAGTTCAAGTACACCCATCCACCATGGGGCAAGTCAATGAGTGACATCAACAAAAGCCTTCCATTGGGGGCAAGGCGCGCCCCCCACATGGCATGACAACGCAGGGGAGCCTTGAGTCTTTGCTCGACCATCAACGTCTTGTTGGCCATCAACAATGGCGGCCACGTATACAAGGAGCATCGACCGTATGATCAAGCACTGCTTCTTCTTCACAGGTCGGCTCCAACAAGCCATCAACGGGGAAGGATCGTTCTACACCTTGAAGCGATCAACCCTGAGTATCAAGTGATTGAGACGTCGCCACCAATAATATTTGACGCTTTGTGAAGAACTGAGCTAGGCAGCTAGAGGGGGTGAATAGACACCACATATTTTTGACGCTATTGATTTCACCAAAACCCGAACAGCTTGACAACTATGTGTACCCTTCACTTGGGTGCATGAGAGCCATGAAATATTTGGGATTTTTTAATCACAATCCTGGTTGTCAAGTGTCCAAACAAAGAAGAATCAATTCAAACCTTGCTTTACAAAAGAAGATCAAGCCAAATGATGAGTAACTTTCAGAAAAGCAAAAGCAGATTTGTTCTCACTTGGAGGAGATGGACGGTGGCTTTCTGGTGCTCTTCAATTTTTGGGAATTTTTCTCCTATTCCATAATTAGTCATGAGCAACTCAGCCAAAAATCTCCTCAAAAATCTCTGCAAAAAAAAATGAAAATGCAAACAACATAAGCTGCTTTCTAGAAAGCAAAAGCAGATTCTTCAGAGTTTGTTTCTAATTGGAGCAGAGAGATGATGGCTTTCTGTTGCTCCAAAAACTGTGGTATTTTTTCTCCCTATACAACCATGAGACATGAAGCACTCCACCAAAAATTTCCTCAAGAATCCTTTCACAGAAAATATGAAAAATCAAACTCCATGAGCTTTCAAGAACATCGAGCAGAAAATTTAGGGCTCGGTTTTCACTTCATAGCTCCTAAATGGAGAAACCAGTGGACTTCAAATTTTTACCACAGATGGGTATATGAGTCATGCATCTTTTCCAACTTGAATCTTCCAAAAATGAGTTTTCTAAATTAATCTAAAATTTTTTTAATGATTGCTGCGCGGATGAAAGTTTTTGAACAGATTAGCAACTAGTCAAGAACTTGATCTCTTGCCTCTCATATGGTTGCAAAGTGTGTATCAAATCATATTAGCAACCTCAAGGCATCATAGACAACCAATAACCAGTAAGAAATCATCCAAGTTCTTCTAAAAAAAGAGCTCTAAAAAGAAAAATGAAAACAAGAAGAAGTAGGAGTAAATCAACACAAGATATTCATGAAGAAGAATGATTTCATTGCATAAAAGTTGGGGGATTACAAACCACAGTCCATGTGGTTACAAGCACTATAAGTGCCACCCAAAACACACCGAACTCACCCTCTCTATTTCTGAAATTTTCAACTCTAAGGGGATGAGGAGGAGGTGGTCCCCTCCCCCTCTATTTATAGCCCAAGGGTGAGATGCCCTCAACCCTAGAGTTCATCTTCACCCTTTATTTGAGGATGAGTGGTGTACAACTCACACACTAACAACACACTCCCGCAGAGGAATATTCTTCACATATTCCTTTGGAAAATATCCTCGCAGCTTCCTCGGTCGCCAGCCCACGTCTGGTGTGGACTACATGGGCCCCGGGTATCCTCTAGAAGGCCCATGAGGGAGCACATGGGGGCGACCCAAGTTGGCTGATTAGGATAGAGACCACTCGGGTTACGTATAACTTGAGCGTCAAGGAAGTTCCCGAGGATATAGCCAAGCTCCATGTAATTAGGAGATCAATACTTGCATATCATGCATCGGTACAACCGAACCTGGTGCCATGTACTATGTTCTACCATGTAACTCTATCTCCCCCTGCACTATATAAAGGGAGGGAGTAGGGGCCATAGGCATATACGATCATCATATTCATCATCATAATCCCAAAGAACAGGAAGTAGGGTATTACCTCCGAAGTTGAGGCCTGAACCTGTATAAATCCCTACCTTGTGCTACCATCTGGTTTGGATCTTGAGTGTGCCCCGTACAAATTCATTGCCGACGGTGACCCCCGATCAGCCACCAGTCGATAGTTGGCACGCCAGGTAGGGGCCTGCGTCAAGATCAACGCTCAAGCTAGATGGCTTCGTTGAGATCGGCGTCCGTCGCTCTGAGGCTGGGGCAGTCGCTACACTTTGGCACCTTAGACTTCATCACCGACGGCATCGGCAATCTTCATCTCTCCCTTCCTGGAGAGATCCCCCAACAAGAAGGTACACGCGATCAATGTGACCCATTGTTCTTTGGCTTGGAGAATTCTGCATGTGCCTTCGGCAGATTGATCCGCCTACAGTCCCACTTTGCGCCTTTCCTCGAAGAGGGCAAGAAGGATTCGGCGCAATCACCCCCACGAGCATGGATTTAATCCAGCTCGATGAAGACTCAGCACCCCCGACTAGATCTCCCTCCGGTCTTAGGAATCTCGCCGCAACATGTGCGCAGGCGAATCCTGAGACTAGGATAGGAGGTGACCACTCGGGGAATCGATCTACTGATCCTGTCGGACTTAACCGGTCGGATCCAACCACGTTCGTGGGTGTCATTAACACCGGCAAACCCATTGGACAAAGAGAGCAGGTCAGCCTGTCCCTGTCAGACTCAGAGTCCGACGGGAGCACGGAGCTCTGCAACTACCGGGAAGTCTTCGTCCTTGGCGCAGATGACACCACTCTGCCTCTCAACCAGTCGGGAACAAGGCGGCTGCCACTGAGGCGGTAGACGCTAACCCGCGCCGCGCTGAGGACCAGGACCGTCTATGAAAACTTTGCATCCACGAACGCGATGTCCGGAACAAGCTGCGCGCGGTGAAGTTGAGGGATCAAGATGTCTACACCACTCCCAAGCAAATATCGTCTCCTCGAATACTCTTCTCGAGACTATTGCGCCGCAACTTCCTGAGAACAGCCCGCTTGTCCAGACCCTGCCTCGTGAAACGGCCATGGTCGAGATGGCGGCCATTCAGCAGAACGAGGCGCACCCTGCTCCCACACAACGGCTCACAACCGCTCTAGGCGCCACCGGAGCAAGGCGCGCGCCACTGCCGTCGGTGGGTCCCATCCATCGACGGGTCACGACCTTCACCATGACATTGAAGCTAAAAGGAGGGAGCGCGTCGAAGGTGATCGGTACTCTCATAGTTATCGCAGTCGGTGCTATGATGATCACGCTGAGAGCACTGCCAGTCGGCGCAACCATTGCCCAGATCACCATCGCCAAGATCCGCGGCGGTAGCATCGCAGTAGATCCCCGCGGCAGCGGCGGCCACGACCCTTGGAGGGGATCCGGGTTTTCACCCCAGATCTCCGCCAAGTGGTTTGGCCGGACGGTTTTAACCTCAAAGGCATCGACAAGTTCGATGGAGAGAGGGATCCTAAGAACTGGCTGCAGGTTTACACCTTAGCAGTCAGCGCAGCAGGAGGAGATCAGAATGTGATGGCAAACTATCTACCAGTTGCTCTAACCCCAACCGGTCAGACCTGGTTTACGGAGAACACTATCAAGTCTTGGGACGACCTCCAGGAACAGTTCATCGCCAATTTTCAAGGGATCTATGAAAGGCCCGCCAGGAGATGGGAGATCAGACAGCTACACCGACGCAAGAATGAAACTCTCCGAGAGTTTATCAAGCGCTTCACCAAGAAGAAGAACGAGATCCGGGACGTTTTATAGCAAACGGTCATCGACGCCTTCTTCGCCGGGTGCAAATCCGAGGAGTTAATCAGGCAGATGACTCGGGACCCCTCACGAAATCTCAAAGCTATGTTCACAATGGCGGACCAGGAAGCCAACGCCGAGGAGGCCATCATGAACCATCGTGGTGGCAACGACGAAGGCCCCAAGAAGAAGGCAAACGACGAACAGAACAAGCCCAAGGACAAGAAGCGCAAAGGGGATGAGATGGTCGCCAACATGGAGCGTTATCGGCCAAAGCCCCCCAGCGACAACGACTACAACAAAGTCATGGAAGTGGTATGTCCCTTTCATCCGCGTGGAAAACATGCTGCCAAAGACTGCCTCATTCTCCAGAAGTTCGCCGATAACACGAAGCAGCCGGCAGCGAAGGGAGGACACGGCATGAAGCCTGATGGAGACTACCAGGACGCGGAGCGCGAGATCAACTACATATTCAGGGGCTTGGATGCGTATGAGTCCAAGCAGAAGCAGAAGCTTACCACTCGGAAGGTCAACACAATCATGCTCGTGGTCCCCAAATTTCTGCGCTGGTTAGAGGTACCCATCACCTTTGATCGATCAGACCACCCAGATCGGATCGCCTTCCCCGAGAGGTATCCTTTGGTGCTAGATCCGGCCATTCGAGGAAACAAATTAAAGAGGGTCCTGGTCGATAGCGGGAGCGGAATTAACGTCCTCTTCGTCAATACTTTGGATCAAATGAAGATTCCTCGCTCCGAGCTACGGCAGGGGTAATCCCCCTTCCAGGGTGTGATTCCCAGAACGTCCGCGATACCACTCGGGCAGGTCTCGTTACCTGTCACGTTTGGAACCAAAGACAACTATCGGACTGAGAGTCTCAACTTCGAAGTGGCTGATTTCGAGCCGGCGTATCATGCCATCTTGGGAAGGCCGAGGATCGCCAAGTTCACGGCCGTTCCTAATTACACTTATCTCATCATGAAGATGACAGGTCCCAATGGTGTAATCACCATCCCTGGCGATGTAAAACAATCTCACGTCTGCGATAGCGAAAGCTGCAAGATGGCACAGGCACTGGACACATCGGCCGAGATGCAAAAGATTCGGCAACAGGTTGCATCCCTTCGGGAGGAGGGAGACATACCCGCCAAGAAGCAGGCCAGGACTTCCATCCAAGCAGCCGAAGAAACCAAGAAGATACCATTGGACCCATTTGATCAGGCCAAAACAGCCGTGATCGGGATAGGGCTCGATAGCAAATAGGAAGACGCGCTCGTCACTTTCCTCCGGGCAAACCAGGACGTGTTCGCTTGGAAGCTTTCGGACATGCCTGGTGTTCCGAGGGAGGTGATCGAGCACTCTCTCCACGTCGATTAAAAGGCGCGGCCAATCAAGCAACGCCTGAGCAGATTTGCACCAGACCGAAAGGACTCCATTAGGGAAGAGATCACGAAGCTGCTGGCAGCACGATTCATCAAAGAAGTGTATCATCCCGAGTGGTCGGCGAACCCGGTCCTGGTGCAGAAGAAGAACAAGACATGGCAAATGTGCGTTGACTATACCGACCTCAACAAAACTTGTCCCAAGGATCCTTTTGGGCTCCCCCGCATTGACCAAGTGGTGGATTCCACCACCGGGTGCGAGCTCCTGAGTTTTCTGGATGCTTATTCAGGCTATCATCATATCAGTCTAAAGGAAGAAGACTGCATCAAGACGTCGTTTATTACGTCTTTTGGTGCTTTCTACTATATCACAATGCCGTTCGGGCTCAAAAACGCTGGCGCAACTTATCAGCGCACCATACAGCGATGTTTTCACACTCAACTCGGCCGCAATGTGGACTTTCACCTTTTCCTTAATTCAAACTAGAATCTGCCTTATTTGCACAACTGTATGGCGGTACTTTGCCCTAGGTTTCATCCCATTCTCGTTGAGGTTCATCTTCGGCCGATCACATATCAACATGCAGTCCTCTCGAGCATTTTTGTTATCTCTAGTCTTTTGTGGGATGTCCTAGTTTGTGTTAACGTCTGTCTCACACACATTTTTCTCTTGGTGCATCAGGTCGAGGTTGTGAGGCTGGTTCAGGTCTGTTGCGTAAGAACGGTTATAAATGCTGCACTTATGAGTCCAATGGTGCTCTTTACCATAGTCGTCCTCACACCCCTTCTTCGTTAAACGGTCATGCCATTCGATGATATCTTGCACTTCGAACCGTTGTGGCGGCCCCTTCTTCGCCACAGTCTTACCTTTACTAAATGCATTTTTTTGCTTCCTAAATGGATGGTTCGGCTACAGGAAACAACGGTGACATTCGAACCAATAAGCCTTGCCCCCCCTTTTAAGTGTAAATGTATCAGTGTTACATAGGCATTTAGGGCACGACTACTTTCTATGCATGCTACACAAGAAAATTGCATATGGACTCTATATGTTATTTCTAAGTTGCATAAATGTGTTGATATCTTCGATGCACAGGAACATGATCCCAAGCAATACCATGATCAGATTAAGGAACATCTCGTATGTTTGTCACTTTTTCCCCACTTTTTTTATATTACAAAATGGTGATATTGCATAAGTATGATCCTTTTTTCAGTATACTTTGACTTACATTTTCAATGTGAAATAATCTCATTTCTCATTTTTTCCTTTTTTATAATCAGTGTGACTTTACTTTCCTACATTGTGTATGTGAATAGTTTATTTTTGTTATGAATTGAAACATGTATGCTATCTGGGCTCCAACTTAGTAATAACATCTTTTCACTCTAACTTAGTAATAGAATTTTTTCACTAGTAATGTAAAGTAATGGTCTTTGGGTCAGTAAAGCTACTTTCTGCTATGAAGTAATTATTTTTTTCCGCATGTGCAGATCAATAGATTGCATGCCGCCATTGTGTGGATTTGTCCAGCTTGCCCAGATTTTACCAAATGGCCGTTTATGTTCATTCATATGCTTAAACAGAAGAAGGTAACTGACCGTGGGATTCATGTGATGCAATACATAGAGTTGTGGGACGACACTTCCCTACACAGAGATGTGTCTGCTGTAAGTGACAACTTACAAATATGCTACAAATTAGAGTAAAGATCACACCATCTGTTTTTGTGAAGGATGCTACTTGTTAGTAATATCTTTTTTTGTCTTCCCCTATAATGCAGAGGGACACTATGTCGTATCGGGGGCACTATGCATTTTAGTTGGTGCTCCATCAAGTGAATTGTGCTTGTGATGAACTTCCAGTTCAGACCAAAGATGATTTTCACGAAGAAATTAGGAAAGCGATAGAGGCTATATTTGCTAAGTCCAAGTTAGTGTAGTTTTTGGACGGGACCAACTACTTTGGCTACAAACTTGCAAACTATGAGAAGATTTGTAAATATTGTAGTCCACTATCTTGACCCTTTTCTCTTTTTCTTTTTAAGAACTTCTCCATGTAATGACCTGGCTGGACGTGATGCAATGAGGGTTTATGGGCTGCTGTCCATGTAACGATCTTACTTGATGTGCTGCAAGGAGGGAGTTGCAGTTGCCTTTCTTTTTGCAAAACAAATGAATGTGGGTTTTGAAACTCAAGTTATGTACTATGGACTGATAAAACCAATGTCTACCATGATTCTTGTTACTATCCATCCTTTTTTCATCTAAATGGTAGTATTTTTTATTGTATGGAAAATTTTGTAAAAACGACTGCAGAAAAAATCTAAAGCTTATGTAGTAAAATTCAGGCCTCCTATGTAGTAAAAGTATCAACTATGTAAATGGCACAACGTAACAAAACTCACAAGATCAATGTAGTAATAGCATCATACATACATACAATTTGTTGTGCATCATACATACATACACGTAGCAAAACTCAGATGACTTGTATAGTAACACCATACGTACATTGTTGCAAATGGCACATCATCATACATGCATTGTTGTAAATGACACATCATACATACACATTGATGTAAATGACATCGTTTTTTATATTTGTACGAAAATAAAAACATACGCATTATCTCTTCCTTGTCAACTTTCTTATGCTACTTGTAATACTTTGATTTCCCCGGTGATGGAAAAAGGGGGGGATTATGTTCAAGCACAATTTTCTTTACAACCCAATCACCATTACTTGTCATCTGAACTATCATTCTAGCCATACAATTAGAACGTTTGCTTGTTCGATTCCGTACAGGTGTCCCAAGGGTTTTCCTTTTGTACACACCAGAGCTTGCACAAAGAAATTGCTTCATCATCTCTTTGTTTTTTTCTTAGATATGTACCCTTTGTCAAGTCTCACGCCAAAGCCAACTTTTTCAGAGTAATTGTTGTCAAAGTTGTACGCATCATCTCGAGATTGGAAAATCATCCCAACACAAGGAACAATTTTTATGTCCTACACAAAAAATATCAATGATAAAAACAACAGTTCTACAATGATACTACGAAAAAAATAAGATCCATACTAAACAATTATGCATAGTGTAGTAAAGCACATTCAGTATATGCACAAACTACTGCATAGTATATGTAATCAATCATATTTAGTACATATGCAACATATTTAAAAAAGCATGCAGTAAAACACATCAGGCATGTGTGAAAAACATCTACATACTATTATAGTAAAGATATATGCGCATTCAAATTTGATAGCACAGTATACAGGAGGGGGAATTGGGGAAATTTGTGAGCAAACCTGTTTTTTAGCAATTGTATTAAACGATTTCAAGTGCAACATCATCATCAACGGGGGCCAATTGTGTTGGTTCAGACATACTCATTGTTCTTGTTCATCAACAATCGACTTAGCTTGGTAAAGTTGGGATAGTCACCGTCTTGCAACAGATCTGCTCAACGAGGCAAATTTGCAGCATATCGTCACCAACCTGCTCTCGAACGCTCTCGACAGCGACTTTGCTAGCGATGACTTTACTAGCGAGCCGCTCCACTCGTACGGCCTTTTGCGTAGCTCCCGCCGCTTGTAGCGGGCTCCCACCATCACTCGTTGCCGCAGCTCCGCGCGCCGCCTTGTCGCCCGTCGCCGCAACCCCATGAGCAGCCCCCCGCCACGCCGCCCGTCGCCGCAACCCCATGAGCTGCCCCGCCGCCCATCCCCGCGGCCCCGTGAGCCGCATCGCCGCCCGTCCCCGCGGCTACACGTGTAGCCTCGCCTCCCATCGGACAAATGAACGGACGGGAGTGTGTTGTGGGTGGATGGGCGTATTATAGTTATAATACTCCTATCTCTCTCTCTATAGTGTGTGTGTATGTAGGATACGTTGCTCCTAGGAGCACTTTAACTACAATACTTCTAGTTTTATACGTTGCCACATGTTCTTTCCATACAATTTTCTAACCCGCCCGCTGCCCGGTGCATGCAACACGCATGCAAGCCATGCAACCTGTGCTTGTACGGCATATGCTATTTTCTTCTCTTTTTGCGCTATAATTTTTTTTTTTGCAATCTCGAATTCAGAAACTGATTTCACCATAATATTACTGACTAGATCAGTCTTGGTTTTTTAATATTTTACTTCACTACAGTCATAAATATAACTTTACTACTTCTTGTGAGACATTTTGCTACAACATGTTGCATAGACGGTATAGGTAAAATATTGTATCGGAGGAGTACTATGCATGTACAGTATAGGTGTAGTACCGCACACTAGCCAGTAGTAACGTACACACAGACCAGTAAAGTATTACTTTACTAAAATATTTATTTACAACAATCATCAGTAAAACTTACTATTTTATGTGGGACACTTTGCTACAATGTGTTACATAGACCTAAATAAAAAATAATAATTAATGCATAACAGAAAGATGATTTACTAACCCAAATATCATTACTTTATAGTGCTAATGGAATTCTATTACTACATAACAGAAATAAACTTTAGTAACCCACACAAGCAATAGGAGGGAATTTTAGAAACCCAAAAACAGAGCATGGATAAACAAAAATTCACATTGAAAAAACGTACATTAATTTTTCACATTGTAAAATGAAGACATAACCTTGGTTTAAAAAGAAAAACTAAAACAACACACAACAACCAAACAAAAATATGAAATAGAACATTAACAGCCTAAATGAAGCAAATATCATTTACTTTACAACTCTGATGAAATGATATTACTACATAACAGTGAGAAGTTTTTACTAAACCCAAACAACCAATAGGAAGGAATTTTCAGAAACCTAGAAAACAGAGCATGTGTAAATAAATTCACATGCAAAAAAACAATTTATAGTCCTAATAGAATGTTGTTAATACATAATAGAATGAAGCTTTACTAAACCAAGCAAGCAAAAGATATCAATGTTAGAAAACCAAAAATAGAGCATGAAAAAAATCATATACACAATATAAAAGTAAAAGTAAGTTATACTATACATCATATACACAGTATAAAAGTAAGTCATACCATATAGTAAAGTAGGGGAAATGAAAGGCATTATTGCTTGGGATCATGTTCTAATGCGTCGAAGATTTCGATACTTTTATGCAACTTACAAACGATGTATAGAGATCAATCTTTCTTGAAAAAGCATATACTTCTAATGTAGCCAAGTGCATGAAAAAAGATATTTCTAATGCAGCCAAGTGCATGAAAAAAATATTTCCCTGGTTACCTACACATAGTCATACCATATTTTACTGTAGATGGCATGAAAAATTTCTACGCAACATAAAGATGTTTACAGATCACATAAAGAGTCTTTACTGATCACAGGAAATTTCATAGTGATTTCAGTTGAGTTAGATTATGAGAACAACATAATGACACTATTCTTAATCTAAACACTTTACTGCTGCTTATAAAACACTTTAATACAACGTTTGTACACACTAATAGTATTGTACAGGCGAAGTACTGTACACGTACTATACTGACGGAGTTACTGTACACTAACTAGCGCTAAAGTATTAAACACTAGGTAGTAAAGACTTATTCATGATTGTAGTAAAGCAAAAATTTAAAAGTGAGAACGGTCTGATCTAGTTTTGTTTGAAAAAATATCAGGAACCTGATGGCGCAAACGGTTTTTCGATTGGAGCTTCCAGCGAAAAATATTTTAAAAGAAAAAATAATATGCATGCATGCATGCACGAGGGTAGGACACTCTCCATGCAGTGGGGGGAAGGTTGTGGAAATTTTTTTTAACCTTTTTAAAATAAATAATTTAAAATTAACCCTCGGCAAAAACTATTTGCAGATCTGACCTCTTTGGCCGCGCCAACTTAGACGGCGCGGCTAATAGCCTCTTCCGCGCCAAGTCAAATGGCACGGCAAAGCATGCCACGTAGGCACCCGCGGCCGACCAGCCGCTGGCGTGGAAGCTGCGGGGCCCACCCTTGCCACGCCACATGCTCTAGCGCGGCAAGGCCGCATCCGTGGACACGCTACGCGCGGTCGAGCCGTGACAGTGGGCCGCTCTTGACGCGCCACCCCGCTTGGCGCGTCAAGGTCAGAATAACCCGAGCCCCTGGACTCCTCCTCCCACAGCTCTTCTTCATTTTCTCATTTCCCCTTCGTTTCCTCTCTTCCCTAACCACTCTTATCCTCCTCCATTGCCTAGATCGGGCCGGATTTGTTTGGGGGAAGGCTTCACTTCATCATGGCAGGTAAACCCCTCTCCATTTGTGTGTTTTGGATGTAAGTTTTTGTACGATTCAAATGATTTAGATTAGAGTTAGGGTAAGGGCTACACGTAGAATGAAGATATGTTGATTGCGTAGTGGATTTGTCTCCATTAATGATGAATAATATATGGTAATGTTATTCTGTATGATGTACGTGTATTATGTATTATAGTTAGAAAGTATGGCAAATGATATATTAGTTTTTTGTGGAGTACGCTTTGATAGAATAATTGATTTTTCATTTGTATTGCACTATATTGCAGGAAATGTTCTCTTCGAGGCGAAGCCATTTCTCAAGTATGGGGATTACCCTAGGGGTAAGGATGCTCCAGTTCGGTCCTCTCCGTTTCCGGTTCCAATTTGCGAGCACGGCATTCCTGCGGAGGTTCAACAGTCTAGTGACCCTGATACTGCCGGTAGAGCCTTCTACACTTGTGCTGTGAAGGTCAATTACTGTATGCCGTATTCTAGCTGGCCGTGTTGGTTTTTCGAGTGGATCGATGGGCCTGAAATGTACGACCCGAGGATCCGATTGTTCCCATGGCGCTCCGGGGACACCAAGCCAATTCAGCATTTTAGGCGTTGGGTTCCTCCTCCGCTAAACCCCCCGAAAATGACAGTGGAGGAAAAGGCGGCGGCAAGTGCTAGTCGGGTGTTGAACCCTCCTATGTGTAATTGCAATTTTAAGTCGATGTTAGTGCGGCCAAACCCAGGGGTGGACTTTACCCCCTCTTCCGTTGTTCCCGCAATGATCAAGTAAATGTATGCATGCCTACTCTGTATGTGAATTACTCTTATTTTAAGTAATTCGATAATAATGTATTTTGTTTGTAGGATGGGTGGGCTCTCTGTGATTTCCAGGAGTACATTTATGGGCCCAAGTCTTGTTGGCCTTCTAGCGAGGAAGTGGAGGCCTTCAACTCCGGAGAGAAGGATTGGCTATGTGAGAAATATCCATCGACTACCTGTAAGTGTGGGATACCGGCCCGTAGAGATGTTGTCCCATCGGAGCTTGGGTATGGATGGTATTGCGGCAACTCTTACGGTGATTTCTGGGTACGCCATATGTGCAGGACACATAAGAGTATTTCTTTATGTATTGCACTATATTGTAGCTGATTGATAACTCTAGGGCTTCATCTTGTAGGAGGGAAGGACGTGCGATTAGGAGAGGTGTGAAGGACAAGAAGAGTTCGAAGCCGAGATTCACAATCTATGGCAACCTTACCAAGACAGAAAAGTGGAGAAGAGGAAAGAAAAGATAAGGCATGACTATGGTGTACTCATGTCGTCTGATGAAGACAAAAAAAAGGTTATGATTGACATGAGGGAGCGTGGGGTACCGCAACGTGGGTACTTCACCTCCTCGGAAACACTGGAATATTGGAGGAGGCGTAGGGGGAGGTACCCACCTGGTGTTGATTTTAGAGAAGTGAGGCACGAAAAACAGCTGCAGAGGGAGATGGAGAGGGAGCGCGAGCTCGAGGAGTACAGGAACAAGATGGCTCAGGGTACACTTATTGACCAGAATGCCAATTACCGTCCTAATTCGTGGCCGACTCATTTGCAAATGATGCGGCGCAATAAGGCGAGGAGGACGGTGGAGATGGAGACCATGAGGGATCTTGTTAGAAACTTGCCTACCGTTGTGCCTGATGATGACGAGGAAACTGGTGGAGATGGAGACCATGAGTGAGATCTTGTTTCGTCGAGAATATTATGTAATGTGTTGTTGAAACTAACCTATGTCAATGTACCATGTGGTACGTACCTAAATTTCGTTGAATTGTAATATGCACACTTCCGTATGTTATTTGACCAATTTATCTATATTATGTTTGTGAGTTAGGATAAAAAGTGTTAGTATTTGTTTTACTTTTATTTGTTATGAGAAACTAAAATGCCATTTTCACGAACTACATGGTTATTTTGCATTTATGCATTTCCTGCGACGATGTTCGGTCACTTGTAAAACTGAGAAATACAAAGCAACAGAATAATATAATTGGTATAAAAAGTGTTGCCATCAAATTTGTTATATGGATTTATAAATTAATTACAAGCTTTGACGCGCCAACTAAACTGGTGCGTCAGTACTGAGCTCCCGCGCCGACTCTGATCGCAATCCAGAAAGGTCCGTAATCGCGCCTTTGAGGGAAGAAGCCGGCGCGGGAGCCCACCTTTGCCACGCCAACAGCACCGGCGGGTCACAATTTCATTTTCTAGGGAGGTGCATATGATGATAGTTTTTGGTTATGCATTCTTTAAACCATGCGTCTAGACTAGGAACCTCGTCCTCATGGCGACCTTCTTCGTCACGTTCACCTAGAACCTCCACCTCATCTTCTTCCGCGGTCTCCTCATCTGCGGATTCATCCTCTGATCCTAAAGAGATTTGATTGACATCGACCTCACGTTCTTCCTCCTCAAATAGTCCTTCATCGAAATCATCCATAAGAATAGCACTATCGAAATGCTCCGTCTCAAATACTCCAGCTGTTGCCACCTCCTGAGTCAAGTGCCCTGCAGGCTCTTCTTCCTCCTCAACTCTGCACGGCTTGTACGAGAGTTGCCAACGAGATACCCTCACGACAAATATCGACCACCACCTCTCAACAAGTAACATTGGAATTTCTCACAACCTCCTTATAGTTACTCCAATCCGACTCCGATGCAATCTTCAACATCACGTAGTGAGGCCTAGCCTTGCCACAGTCAAATCTGCCTTGCAAAAACAATTCACCTTCACCCAGACCACACCTCATCACAGACCGGCATCGAAAAACTAATTCTTCATAACTTGGGCTCCTATCAAACAACACAACATCTTCCTTCATATTCTCAAACTCCCTGTTTTCTCTAACGATTCCACCATGAAACAGCCGCAGTAAACGATCCATCTACAAAATTTGATTCAACAAATGCAATTTCATTAGCCCTATGATACAAATTCATCTATTCCTTCGGGATTGCCTTAACAATCTATATACGTTTTAATCTATTCCATACAAAGATTACATAGGTGCTTAGAGGTTACAATCTTATCGAAGCGTCTCCATAACCACCTATGCTTAGCTAGGCCTACTTCACCCCACTTAAGCACCCATGTAAGTATTAGAACAAAAAAGGATTTCGCCCCTAAGACCCTGTAACTAACCATATGTATTGTACATGTTGGGCATACTTAGCTTATTTTATATTTGGCAAATAGCCCACAAAACTACATATCATGTTCAAAGTGGCATAGCCCAACATTTATCTAAATCAAAATTTAGAGGAAAAAACGATACATGCAACTAGTTCTACACGTTAATAATACGGATAGAAGCTCCATAGCGTATGCCACGACGCTCAGATCGAACTAAACAACCAAAAATCAAAGCCTAAACCGGCATTATTACTAAAACCCTAGTTTTCAAAAAAGTCTCAAATGCGATGGATCGAGTGAGAAAATGAGGGATCGAGGGGGGCATTACCTTGCTAGGAGGGTGAGGATCCCCTTCTTGGATGTGAGAGGGGCGGCGGGATGCAGCGGCCGGCCGGCGGCGGTGGCGGCGGAGGAGCGGGGAGGGACGAAATAAACCCGAGCACAGGGGCTCAGGTAGCCGCAACGCTAATATGTTCTGACCTTGCCGCGCCAAGCGGGGTGGCGCGGCAGGCGCGGCCCACTGTCAGCGCCCACTGCCATCGCAGCGTGTCCACAGAGGCGGCCTTGCCGCGCCAAAGCATGTGGCGCGGCAAGGGTGGGCCCTGCAGCTTCCACGCCAGCGGCTGGTCGGCCGCGGGTGCCTACGTGGCATGCTTTTCCGCGCCATTTGACTTGGTGCGGCAGAGGCTATTAGCCGCGCCGTCTAAGTTGGTGCGGCCAAAGGGGTCAGATCTGCAAATAGTTTTTGCCGAGGGTTAATTTTAAATTATTTATTTAAAAAAGGTTTAAAAAAAATTTCAAGGTTATGGGACACGTGTCGTGTTTTGTTTGAAAAAATATCAGGAACCTGATGGCGCAAACGTTTTTTCGATTGGAGCTTCCAGCGAAAAATACGAAAAAAGAAAAAATAATATGCATGCATGCTTGCACGAGGGTAGGACACTCTCCATGCAGTGGGGGGGAAGGTTGTGGGACCCGTGTCATGTTTTAAACGTAGGAGCACGTTAGTTATAATACTCCTACGAGTATTTTAGTCTTCATGTTTTTAGTGTGTGTGTATGTATGTGTGTATATATGTGTGTGTGTATATATGTGTGTTTATATATGTATATATGTGTGTATGTGTGTGTGTGGAGAGAGAGGGGGGAGTGGAATTGGGACTCCCGGGGCCTAGGCTCCCCCAATTTTTAATCCTTGGATTGCATTGAGAAGATGAATTGAAGTCTCGGTGTTATTGTTAACGGGTATGCTTGTTAGTATATATATCAGAAACTTATCCAATGTAACATGATTGAATGGGACATATAGAATTCATAAAAATAATCTCAGTTCGTGGAATGTTAGTTGGAATGCGAACATCTAAATAGCATATACTAGCATACGACAGTGGAAGCAAACGAGAAGAAAATCACATTGGCCGCCTCCTCTTCCTCCGCTCGGTCGCTCCGGTAGCCATTGGCCAATGGTGGAAACCTACAGAGAAACTACGGGATGTGGTCAGTCTTGAACGTGGCTTGTGAGCGCATAGAACGGTCGATGATTGGTCTCGACAGACGAGACACTAACTGTGAGGTGAGAGACGTGACGTGAAAGGCGAAATGATCAGAGAGTATGCGAGAGAAATACCATTCCTACCCTATTTATAAGATCGGTAAAAAGTGGGGCAAAAAAAGTAGCAACTTTTTACCGTGTGATGTGGTTAGTAACAGGATTTTTATCATGCATGTCATTGCAAAGTGATGAGAAATCACAATAGCCTTTACAAAACGCATAATATTATTGATGTCATTATAAAGTGTAATCTAATTTCACACATGCCATTATGAACACTTTAGGGGATACACCAGAATGAAATATGCTAAAAAAATATCAAAATACAATGGGCCCACATGTTAGCTACTCTACCTTCTTCTTCTTCCTCCCCTCCTCTCTCTTCTCTCTCATCCGCTACGTCCGACGGCCAGCGAGTTCATGGGCGGCGGTGCGGCGACACGCAGTGGCGGCGGTGAACGGCAACTGCGTCGGCAAGCTCGTGGGCGGCGGTAGTGAAGAAGAAGAGAGGAGAGGAGAGGAGAAAGGAGTTAGAGGATGACATGTGGGACCTAGCTGTCAGGTGCATAATTCTATTGTATTTATTTACCCAAAAGGTCAGAAAATCCTGAAAATGGCATGGGTGAAATTAGATTGCACTTTATAATGACATCAATAATATTATGTATTTTGTAATGGCTGTTGTGATTTTTCGTCACTTTATAGTGGCATGCATGATAAAAATTCTTCGTAATAACTGGTTATTGGTATCAAGAAATGGCTTACATGATAAAACTACTCTAGGACGTTAAAATAAACACACAAAACTATGGCTACTTTGTCGTAATTAATTAGTTGACGTTCCTGCACGAAGTATTTCGTACGTTAATCTAGAATCTTGGTTGTCTTTGTCCTACTATTTTTTTTTTTATCAAGGCCAACGGTATTCAGGCTACGCAGTGCATGCATAGGTATTCAGGCTACGCAGGTACGCAGTGTATAGGTATTCAGGCGACGTAGTGAACACCCTCATAAAAGGAACACTTCAGATGGTTACTAGAAACGGAGAGCGCGCTACGCGCGCTGGGCTGGCAGAAGGGCCGACCCGTGCAGCTCTTACGTCATATGGTCTTTGGGTTTGCAGCTGGTAACACCAGTTATTTTTAGTCGGGCCGGTGGGTATATGCATATTACCTCTACCGCTATATAAGGTGTGACAGGCTCATAGAAATCACTGCCCAAACATAAGATTTGGCAGACAGACAAAGTATGATGGTTTATGGATAATAAAAAACATGAAAAATTTAGATGAACATATGTTTACCCATGTCTTCAACAGGGCACACTGCTAATCATGCTGCAAACATCTGGTTCTCATAGCTATAGGCAGGCTACCTCGTGTTTTTTTTTCTGCAAACAGGCTAAAAGATGTCTCCTTTATAAATTCCCAGCATGAACCCCTAAACCTATTTGTATGATTGCTGCAGCAACAGCGGTGGTTTTAGACTCAGAAGTCAATATGTTAAGTCTAAAACAAACACGCTAGCTTCTGAATATAAGGATGCAGGTAACAATATACATCAGCATAAGTATTGACAACGATTACAACTGTAGAAAGCAACTATTCTTATACAGATACTTTTGTGTGGCCTTCGTACTGTAACAGGACGGCGAGCAGTACATGAAAACAGCACGGACTATCAAATAGAAAGGAAATAGGTACCGGAGTCAAACAAAGCATTTGTGCGCTGAAAATAAAATGGTCTAGTAAAAGGTAAGACACATGTAATATACATACTACAAACGGTGGAAAGTCAATGAGAAACCAACATTTATACAAAATGTAAGATGCCATCATAGATAGTGTTTGTGACAGCAGTAGTAGCACGTACAACCATCATCGTCTTCAACTGAAATCTTAAGACCATTCATTGATGGCACTCTTGAAACAACCACATATAACTGGCCATGAGTAAAGACATACTTTGAGGTAAACACCAACAGTACTCTATATTTGGCCCTGGCATCTGACTATTGTCATAGCATAACAAACTTTTGATATACAGGGCACTAACCAAGAATGACAACAAAATGGAGGAAATCCGAGATGGCCTATCAATTCTCTTGTCAGAGCAGCTTCATGAAGCACATCTGACTTGGAATGTTGGGTTAAAAAATTGAAATCCATGGTACATAAAAGCAAAGCTGCAGCTATATTTAAGGACATAACTATAATAGTTCAATTAAATAACTTACATAGGGAAGAACTAATCCATCATCAGGTCAGATCCCTTGATGTGAACGATGACCACTTGATAATGGCAAATCCCAAATCAGCATACAAACATGGCATCTGATAACACCAATTGACAAAATCTCTCTGTCAGTAGTATCATTCTCAATCTATAGCAATTAGACAGAGGTTATGAACCAATAATCACGTTGCAGTTTAATTAAACCCATGAATGGGACTACACTATAAAAGCAAACCCAACATATTCCAGCATGATTAAGCATCTGAACATGAGCATTGCTGACTGCATCAGTGTGTACATATTAGTACCATATACGTGGGCGCTCAATTTGGCACAAAGCAAATTAAACAGCAGCCCCCATATTTTTATCTTTCAGAACAATCCCATCATGAATACATACTGGAACCAACCAATCTCAGGCCATGTAAAATTAATTAACAGCAATCAGTAAAAGGTTTTGTTTTGAGGCAACAATGGTCTATCCAGCAAGGCAAAAATTAAATTTGGGAGGAGCAGGTAGATACCCTTAATGGACTGCAGGATCTTCCCATCGAAATCGAAGCCGACGTTCGAGATTAGGGAACCGTAGCAGAAGACCCACAGTACACACGGCAAAAATTAGAATGGAGAAGGTTTTCCTGAATTGATACTTGTCATTTGCCAACAATGCAAGACATCTTCTTGACTCCATCCCCAGATCCCACCAAGAGTCTCAACTGCATATGTGAAGCATAATAGATTTTTATTTAAGCACCAAAGAAAACTATGAAGTTACAATGGCAGATCTAAATGCATGACAAAGACTGGAAAGCATACCAGTTACATCAGTGTGAAAACTCACCTGTGGGCTGATATCTTTTGAACCGACATGCTGCAGCGCATATGGCCGCCATGAGCTATGTGTACGGAAGAAAACATATATCCGAATGCCATACGTTGATTAAAGGCTGAAAATAATGCACTAAGGAGCCATTAGTTAAGATTGATGGTCAATATTAGTGGAACAACAATTAAAGATAACAGTGGCAGCACTACACAGTTCAGGTCTTATGCTTGCGTCGCATTGGATTGTTCTATAGCCAAGTGCTTAATTTGTAGAGACATTGAGCTAAAATTATCAAAGACCGGTCTCATTTTGAGCTAAGATTATCAAAGACCGGTCTCATTCTCTATGAAAAGGGGCACAATGCTGCATAGAAGAAGATAACAGTGCAGTCTTTCTTTCCACCCAACACTCTGAAAAGTTCGTCACCATTAACCTGCCAAATTTTTCAAGTGAGATTCATACTACACACCACATAGGCAAACCAACCAAACCCATAGACCTTGGAAGTTAACAATGAAAACAATATGAATAATCTGAAGTGACCCACGGATCTTGCAAGCTAACATTTAGAACGAAACAAAACACAAATCCAGCGTCGTTGCAAGGTGTAGTATGGCAGATTTCTAGCATGCATTGTTTGACAAAGGCTGCGGAAGATCCTCACCTATATGGAGCAAACAGCGGCTGCCTGACGGAAGGGGGAGCTGAGGCGGCGGGGCGTGTAGCGCTTAGGGTTGTCCCAAGAACCGCAATCGTCGTATCCGGGCTTGGTCGGGGCCGGCGTCATCGGATCTGTCCTCCGCGAAATCGCTGTCTTCATCAGGAATCGGGGCGCGGTCTGGACCGAAAGAAGGCCAGCGATGCGGTTGAGGGGGGAGAGAGACAGACAGAGAGAGAGAGAGAGAGAAAGAGAGGAGGAGCCTCGACCTGTGGATGCTGAGGATGAGGCGGCGGCGGCGTGGCCGGAAGGGGGCGGCGCTGGGACGGCTGGCGACCGGGACAGGCGGAGGGTTTTGAGCGATGGCCCCGGAGGATGTCTTGATCTGGACCGTTCTCCACTCCGATCGGATGGCCGAAAATCACCAAGCGACGTGGATAGCGCGCATGTACAGCTATAGGAGCCGCTCCGCGGTATAATCTACGCAGTGCATCTGTGCATGCATGTATACTGGTTTTTGAGAGGTGAAATCATGGTCTACTAAAAAGATTTTTTGTGTTCTTCAAAGATGAATGGAGGTTTTCCTTTCTTTGTGATTGATTTTTTTGTGCAGCATCGTGGATTGTTTTTCCAAAACAGATGACATGCTTCTGTGCATATATTGATACGTAGACAGTGGTGGATCCAGGATTTGAATAAGCCCCGAGCAAAATTCAACTAAATATAGTTGCTAGAGCAAAAGATAAATGGTGTTCATAATAATTGTACGATGAAACTTGTTCAATTACACACCTTAATTAGATTCATTAAAAAGTGACATACCTAAAGATAAGATTGCTACTTTTAAATAATATAGTACCTTTTTTAAGACAGATTCGCTTCTTCCAAGCCTTCATCAATAGTAGCTATAGATCTTAAGCCTAGGAATTAAAAAAAATCAATATTACCGACATGAACAAATAACCAAGTTAAAAGCAAGGAAAACTTAGAGCAAGTATTTTTAAATACCACTAGAAAGAGGTAGCTTCATCTTGCGGGTTCTCATATCTTGGAAACGTTTCAATATCTTGCCATCTTCGATGCTCGAAAATACATCGGCGGCGGCGTGGCCGGAAGGGGGCGGCGCTGGGACGGCTGGCGACCGGGACAGGCGGAGGGTTTTGAGCGACGGCGGGCAAGCAAGGACAGGAGGCGGTCCAAGGAGGAGGGCAGCGGCATTCCGGAGCGGCGAGGGGCTGGGACGGGAGGAGAAACAGGCGGCGAGCCAGCGTCAAGATCGGGAGGAGGAGGCGGCGGCACGGGGGCGAGAGCGTGGGAGGAAGAGGGAGACGGGAGAATTGGGTGTACATTGAAAGACGAAAAAGGCTGCGCTGCACGTGACGGGAAAAATGAAGGGTGCGGACGAAACTTTGCATGGAGAGAATACCACTGGGCGAGGACCTCAGTGGGAAATCCAGAATTTCGGACGGTTCTTTGAAAAGATTTTCGGTGCTCAGGGGCAGCACGTGGCATGCTCGACAGAGTGCCACGCGACCGGACAGGCGGGACCATGCTGCACATGGCGAGTCCTGCGCCATGGCGCGTGTGCAGGCCGCTGGACGGCTACGACGTGGCCCAATCTGGACCGTTGTCCACTCCGATCGGACGGGCGAAAATATCGAGTGCCACGCGACCGGACAGGCGGGACCATGATGCACGTGGCGAGTCCTGCGCCATGGCGCGTGTGCAGGCGGCTAGACGGCTACGACGTGGCCCAATCTGGACCGTTGTCCACTCCGATCGGACGGGCGAAAATAACCAAGCGACGTGGATAGCGCGCATGCACAGCTATAGGAGCGGAAGTGCCTTATAAGTGTAGGGGAGCTATAGGAGCGGAAGTGCCTTATAAGTGTAGGGGAAATGAGTGAACCGGCCGCCGTCGTCGGGCGCCGTAACCTCGCGCCTGAGCGTCGATGTCGCTCCGCCTCTGAGCGACTGAGCGCCCACATCTTGGTCACGCCGCCGCCATGCGCCTGCATGCCCGTGGCCTCCGCCGAGAGCCCGCTTCTTTGCTGAGCGGCGCCGCCGTCCTCCTGTATCAGCCGTCGAGCCATGAGTGCCGACGCCGGCGGGCCGTAGTGACCGCGGCCCGGCACACCATGCCTGTCGCCGCCATCTCCGGCTCCAATCTCACCGCTGACGAATTTTTGTGGCGGCTAGAGGAATGAAAAGGGGATCGGGATTGGCCTAAGGTTTTACCTGGTGACATGAATATCGATCGTCAGATCTGATCGGACGGCCATAATTTAATGAGGCACTTATTATTTACTTCATTACTGTTATTTAATGTTATAAATGATGTATAATTGCAGGAAATATTAAATTGCTCTTGATTTTTTTTATGCTCTGATACCAAATGTTAGATCTTACTGTTCATGATCTACAAAATGATCTATTATGAATATTAGCCTTAGCCTAAACATGATCACTGTTCTTATGCGGAATAGATAAACTGACCGGAATTTGTTGATGCCGTTAGTGCCGTGTAGTTGATCTGTCGTAGACGAGTAGAAGGATCGGTGTCCTCTTCCGAACGCCACCTACAAGAGGCGAACACTACCCTTCGGGTCTCTCCCAGCGCAATTAGGATCGGTGTGAATAATGGGGTGAGTGAAACGGGAGAGAGATCGTTACCTCTCCTCGGGCTGCCATCCCTTTATATAGCGTTGGAGAGACTCGGGGGCAGGTCCAAACGGGAAGGAAACGTCTCCGATCATGGTGTGTAATTAAGTGCAATTAAATGCGTTAATTAGGCCAAATCAATGCATTGATTTGGATTTAAAACCCGCATGGAGACTCATTAGGCAGGTGCATTATTAGGGCAGGGTAATTAGAAAGGTGATTAATATGAATTAATATGTTGCCCTTTGACCGTTGCCTAAGATCAACCAACAGTTAGTAGATGCGCTCGATTGTATGATGTTTTTTTGTTACTTTTTGTGATCTGATGATTCAATTTTTCTTGGAATGTTACATGTCTAGATTCAGTGATAGGATTTGTTTGATCCTTGTGAACATTTGAGCACCGACAACCTTTTGCTGTATCAGCAGGGTGGGTTCCCCTAAGGTAGAAAATCCAATTGTGAATCTTCGCAAATCTTGGCCTTGTTTATTTCAAATTAAATTAAATTAAATGAAAATTTGTTATTTTTGTATAGGCCAAATGTTGTAATATTTTATAGTTATTTTGGTAGGGTTTTAAATAGTTCTTCTTATAGTTCGCGAAATATTTTTCATAATTTTTAAATTTTTTAAAACGTATTTCGAGTAGGTCACAAATTTGCTACAGTAAAACGCAACTCAACATTAATCTGAAACAAACAAGGCCCTTATGAAGTTTGTCCTCCTGAACAACCTTCTCTTCTCCTTCTTGTGATCGTTCCCTTCATCATCGCTTTCCTTATTTTTACTCTTGTTTTTCTTCTTCTCACATTGAGCAGCGATGTGACCTCTTTCATTACACTTATAACATATAATGTTGTGAAACGGATTCTTCTATGAGGATGGAGAGAAATGCTTCTTCTTGAAATCGCTGAGAGTAACTTTCTTCATAAGCTTACTTGCTCTTTTTATGAGTAGAGCCAATTTCTTAGAATCATCTCCGGCATTACTCTTTTCTTCTTCATCATCAGAGCAAACATTTTATTTTGCCTCCAGAGCAAGATCCTTTCTTTTGTTAGGACCTTCACCCTCATCAAAGTGTAGCTCATGTGTGCTCAACATTCCCAATAGCTTAGTAGGACTATAGAAGTGAGAACCTTTAGATCACCATTGTTTGTAAGATAGGTGACAAAATCCAGGTACCACCGAGGAAGCACCCAAACCATCTTGCGGCAAATCTCAACATTTTCCAGCCTAGCTCCTAGTCCTTTGAGCTCATTGATAATGGGATTCAACCTAGTAAACATGACATTAACATTCTCATGTGGCATCATGGTGAAAGTATCAAACTTTTTTCTAGCTATGATGAGTTTCTCCTCCTTTGGCAAAGTTGCTTTTACAACGGACAAAAAAACAATGGTAATAATATTTGAATAGAAAGAATTAAGTTTGCGGCGGATAGAGGCTCAGGAAAAACACTTCTCACGGCGGACTGTTCGGTGCAAACAAGTTTTTGTTTGCGTGCAAAAGCTTTGAAACTTAGTTGGGCACAGACAAGTCCGGCACAAACAACACACTTTCTGGACGAAAAGAAAGTGAGATGGAATTGTATCAAGTGTACGACGGACAATCTGGTGTAAATTAGAAATTTTTTGGAGACGGCACCGGACAAGATCTAAGGAGAAAGACATGATTGTCTGGCGTAAACTGAGATGTTTCTAGTTGAACGACTGTAACATCCCAAATTTTTAAAACCAATTTGGCACGTTAATAATTTCTTAAATGCATAATTTAAAATGTTAAACCATTTATTATATTGCATCATGGCTTCATCATTGCATGCAGTGCATTTAAAATTGGAAAATCGATTTAACTTCTCAAGCATGCACTCTTACTAAAAAATTAAATAATTTGTTAAGTGTGTATATTATATTGAAGCAAATCCCTAGATGGAATTATTTCGAAGTATGATAATATGATTTGGGAAAGTAAAATATTAAGTATTAAGTACTAGTGTATTTAAAATAATATTTGAAAACAAAATACCTTTGGAAATCAGAAATTTAAAAAGGCCTTATTTCCTTCTCTGCCCAGGCCGGCCCACTGCCCTCCGTTTTCCTCTTTCCTCCCCGCTCCTCTTTTCCTGTCTGGATGGGCCGAGCCGCGCCAGCCCAGTCCGCCGCTGCTTCCCTCCTTGCGCCCGCGAGCGCCGCACCGCTGCCAGTGGGCCCGCTCTGTCAGCGTCCCCCTTTCCTTCTTCTCCCCTGTTCTCTTCCCCCGGCTTCACCTCTGTTCTCCGGTCATCGCCGCTGTTCGGCCTCCTTCCCGAGGTCTCACTGGCTCGACTCCCCGCGTGATCCCTCGTCCAGATCGCCTTCTCCGGATCCCCTTTTTCCTCGCTGCCTCTCCCATCTTGTCCGGCTTTGGACCAGTAGAGCCAAATCGGAACGATCATAACCATTCGGGATTCCAATTCAGGATAGCGGGTGGTAGTGAGTGTCCGAGCTCCGACGACGAATATCAAGTGGACCACTATTAGAATATCCTAAGCTCGCTCAATTAAACTGGATCACACGACTTTGTGAACTTTTTAAACTTGTCTCGTTCTCCCAACTGTCTATCTAGCTAGTGTAGCTTTCTATTTATTTATGTGAATATTTATCGTGTGTGTCCCGGTCTTTTCATTTATCCTAACCCCCGTTACCTAGACTGGCTGGTATTTTAAATAATTAAGATATAGAGGATTATCTCTTTACACCCTCGTTCCCTGTGGATTCGATAACTCAAGGAATACTCCTGGTGAAAACTACAAGCGATATCCGTCCGCTTGCGGATCAATTTCTTTGAGCGTAAGAATCGCCGACAGTTGATCCCTTCTTTGGTTGACAGGTACCACTCAGCTGAAAGATGCGCCCCATGTTGGGCCGATTGCTGGTTCTTACAAATTAAGGCCGGGCATCTAATGCAGGCATTCTTTGAAACACATAATTTACAGCATGCTGCAAGACGGAAGCTGTGATTGCGTGGCTTAAGGCATGCCCCATGCTGGGTCAATTGCTGCTTTCGTAATACGAGGGTAGATGTCAAATAGCCAAATTCATCTTTTGAGGTGACGTGCCCAATGGGCCAAAAAAAGCTAGGGTTTTAGTATTGCCAACCCAGGCGTTTCCTCCAACACAAAAAGACATGAGATTTCTTGAGTTCTTTACAATCTCTTTTCAGATTACAGGAGACATTGGCAAAACCAGTCGGCTAGACATCTGACTCGATCGTAAAGCACTCAGGGCTATTGTGGACTACATGGGCCTCGGGTATCCTCTAGAAGGCCCATGAGGGAGCAGACGGAGGACGACCCAAGTCGGCCGATTAGGATAGAGACCACTTGCGTTACGAATAACTTGAGCGCTAAGGAAGTTCCCGAGGATATAGTCAAGCTCCCTATAATTAGGAGATCAATACTTGTATGTCATGTATCAGTATAACTGAATCTGGTACCATGTACTGCGTGCTACCGTGTAACTCTATCTCCCCTGCACTATATAAAGGGAGGGGGTAGAGGCCATAGGCATATAGACTACATACATCACATACATCATCATCTCCTACAATCATAATCCCAAAGCACAGGAAGTAGGGTATTACCTTCTAGTTAAGGGCCTGAACCTATATAAATCCCTATCTTGTGCTACCATCTGGCTTGGTTCTTGAGCATCTTTCTTAAATAAATTCATTGCCGACGGTGACCCTCGATTAGCCACCAGTCGATACCCGGTACGGCTACAAGCCTACGCCTACAAGTATATGGCTCGGCGACACGCTACTCGACTACACACCTACGCCACCAAGTCTACAGCTCGGCGACACGCTGCTTGGCTATACACCATCGCGCGCCCGGTACGGCCACATGCCTACGCCTACAAGTCTACGGCTCGGCGACACGCTACTCGGCTACACACCCACGCCCAAGTCTTCAGCTCGGCTGTACGCCATCGCCCGTTATGAGCGCCCGGTACGGCTACATGCCTACGCTACTAAGTCTATGGCTCGGCGATACGCTACTCAGCTACATGCCTAAGCCACCAAGTCTACGGCTTGGCGACACGCAGCTTGACTGTACGCCATCGCACGTTACGAGCGCCCGGTATGGCTACACGCATACGCTACCAAGTCTACGGCTCGGCGAGACGCTGCTCAGCTATACGCCATTGCGCGCCACGATTATGATAGATTGTTTTATGCATGTAGGTTTAGTTATGATTCACTATTATGATAGATTGTTTTATGCATCATACGTGCCATTGCTTGTATTATTAATCCTAATGTTTTATTATTTAATCTCCGGTTCTCTGAAACCATAAGCTTTGCCAGCGACTGTTGACAAGATTTCACAAGGTAAAGTGAGCCTTCGTTTTTTGTGACTGTGATCGGAATACAAGTACGTGTTCATTTTAGTGCGTTTGATTTGAAAAATGACATAGACAAATACACCGTCGAGTATTGCATGAATGGTTTTGTTCGAAGCCTGGGTCTTCGAGGTGATCGTACTCCCTTTGAAATTTCCTTGTCTATAACACACTGGTTCGTTCAGACTGTCCGGATAGTGACATCCACAAAGGCATGTAAAATTTGTACATGGGGGTTGACATCATATTCGGGTCAAGAACTGATTGTCTTCTCTACCACTCTGTCTCTTGTGCACTCAGTAGACTATTTACTCGGTGCTCTAACTGTTGTATTCTTTCGTGCAAACAGTGTATGTAAGTCGATGCAGCCATGGGGTATGGATCATCTATCCATTTTATAAAGCCACAATCCTGTGCCGGCGAAAAGTGGAGTATATTCTCAATAACCTTTTTTTTTACATAATAAGATTAACTCTGATGATATACGCACCTCAAACATGGGACATCAGTAAAATCTACGGCCCGTAAAACCATCTGCAACACGATAAAAAACTGCACGACCGTGTCCACCCCGTGGAGGCACTTCGGCCATCCTCTATAGAACTCGGGATCTCTAAGCATCGTACGATTTGTATTGTAGTGAGCTCTCGATACGACTGCCAAATCTTCAGAGGGTGCGTGTGCTTAAACTCATGGACCGTACGAAAGCCACCATCTATGTAGCACAAATGGACGAGTAGTAGTATGCACGCTGTCCATCTACTCTATATAAAGAGGACCATAAAACACATACAACACATATTTAAGAAGTGTGAATATAATAAAATTAGAAAACATAGTCACATATGTAAAATTATAATTAAGTTAAACTGAATCTCCACACTAAATGGATTAAAAGAAGAAGTTACCTCACAAGCTCGTGAAAATACAGTGCCAGTTATAGGGACAAGTGTTTGAAAGCGAGATAGCTGCTGCGGGTGTTGGTGCGAGACGGCTGGGCACCCGATTTAAAGGAAAATGGCATCGGATTCCTGGCAGCGCGTGGGCGAGCAGCTGCTTTTGCCTCGTCGTGTTGTCACATTGCTTTTAGAAACACTGTGCGAGCAGCTTTGGCCTCCCCTTGGTGTCACATCGCTTTTTGAAACAGTGGTTACAGTTTGTGGCTCCTCGTGCTGTCATATCGTTTACGCAAAAATGCTGGATTGCTGGGCCTATATAAACCCTCACGCATCCAAGGTATTCCCTAGTAAAACCGCGAGAGAATAGGAAGAAATGACTTTTTTTTGAAGAAAGTCATGGTGTATATGGCGTTCCCCTAGGCACCGTCCCTGTCTCTTCCAATAGATATACCATTCGGCGTAGATGTGGAAATATGTTTGTGTGGGGATACCTGTCGCTTGAGTAAGTCATACGAATTGTCGTACACCTTCGGGTGTAGGTACTGGTCATGCGCAAACCTTGCGTTCGATCCGTCTGAAGAGATGCGGCGGAATGGGAAACGTCCGGTGAGTAAAGTTTTTTAGCGCCATCGTTGTCCGCTTACACATTTTTTAACACATTGACCTGATGTTTTCAAAATTGTTAGTGTCCAGTATACGAGTTTGTGCAGTACCTCGGCATGGAGCAGACGCCCGAGATGAAGAAGGACCTCGCGCTACACATGAGTATTGATGAAGCTAGGCGCGAGTATGACCAGAGGCGTGCCGCAGAGGAAGAGGCGCGCTAGGAGAGGGAGATCGAACTAGAGAAGCGACGTCGGCGTGCAGGCCGAGAGGCTCAGGATAAAGTGAGTGCCAAGCCCGTGCTCGTGAGGCTAAACGTGAGGCAGAGCGACAGAGGGCAGTCAGAGCTAGTGAAGAAGGTGCTTCAGCTGAAGCACTAAGGAAGGGGAAATTTCCTCGAAGCACGCAAAGATTGTTAACTTGTTTAAATGAAATGTATCATTTACAATTTCCTAAAAGCATGTTTGGTCGATAACCTTGCATGCAACATGTAATTTAAATTTCTCTAATGGGTTAAGTACTAGTGCTGACACACGAGTACGAGTAATCTGCATTGCGGACCCCACTAATACCTTCCTCCCAAGGTGTACATCGAACATTGGTAGCTTCTCATTGTATGATAAGTTCAATTAGCACGTTGGGAAGAAAGGAATTAGTGGGATTAACAATACAGATGGCACCTCTGGGGTGCCACCATGCACGTGCATTCCCGGCAGGTCATTCTCTGGGGTGTCATCATTTCCCTGGGATGACCCACCATGGTAACCAGCAGTAGCAGGCAACGACTGGAAGCTCGCCTGCCCATGGAGGTCGTCGTTGTCAAAGTCATCGTCGTCGGGGTTGGGCAAGGTGTGCGTCCCTTGTGCCACCGACCCTGTTAAACATAATGACGTGATAATTAACGTAATAGATGTATGTACGATGCCTATATGCCGAGTATAATAAATGCATATACCTGCTGGATGCTGAAAGGCCCCCTAGTGCTGAAGGCCGGAGAGCTGTTGCTGATAGCCGGAGAGCTATTGCTGAAAGACTCCTAGCTGCTGAAGGCCAGCCGTCCACTGCAAAGTACCACCTATCATAACGGTAAACCAAGTTAACTTCTGTAGTAACTGTTTGACTGGTGCAAATGTTAAAAGTTTAATGAACTAACGTACCCACTGCGACGGCTCCCTGCTGGAAGCCTGTGGGCCTCTCTACCCAACGTGAGAACCCTCCCGAAGGCGTAGGGGACATAAACACAGTCGCTGGAGAGTGGGAGCTTTGGGAACTCGGGAAAGAGTCATGGTGTCCACTCGAGCCTAGGTACAGTGTTGCGCCAGTCTGAAAGATGGTCCCTAGGTACATGATGACTGGGAACGGCGAGAAGGCCGTCTGAAAGCTGGGAGGCCACACGTCCGTAGGCTGCACAGTGATCGCGACTGTGACAATGGGAGAAGGCAGGGTAACCGGCCGCAAAATGCCACCGTCTCGAACGTGTAAGGAGGACCACCCTGTGCAGAACAGCCTCCCACGTCGAACACTCTGGCACGCGAGCTCTCAGGCCTACCCATGTCCACGCCAGAACGGACAGGCAGGGATGAACGGGTGGGGTGCGGGGCGCGAGGAGTAGGGCGTAACACCGTAGGAGTCGAACTTGTGCGGCCTGGCAACTGCACATCGACACCGCCCACGCACGACGCATGCCTGATAGCTCGGACTTCGTGATCAACGACACGACAAACAAAATCCTTCAAATCACCGAGAGTGACATCGTGTTTAGACATCCGAGCCTTCATGTTCATGCCATCATTGACGTTACGCCGGTGCTCATCAATATAAGGACAGAAAAATCAATTTAACGAATCGATTTATAGATAAAGTCTTCCAAGAATTCGAATGTGGTGTTTACGGGCTTACCGACAAGGGCGGGGAATAAGTATCCGTGATAGTAGGCGGCACAAGGGCATCAGGTGTGTCATCTCTGGTTGTTGTACGCCTTGCTGGCCGGTAAAACTTGATGGAATCGAAGAAGCAAGTCGTCCACCCAGTCGTACTCTAGTACTAGGTCGTCCAGGACCAACGCCATCCCATGAAGTGGCAGACCCAATAACATCGCCTCATCTTGTAGCGTCGATGTAATCTCACCGCACGACAGGTGAAACGTGTGTGTCTCCGAGCGCCAACGGTCCACCAACGTAGTCAGCAAGTGCCTGTTGAGTGGGAACCATGGAGAGTGCTGCGAGAACTCCGAACCACCTACCTCGTCATCCTCCAGCTCGTCCCTAGTCTCGTCAGCGTCGGATCTCTACATCATCCGACAAAAAGGCACAAGTCCAACCGCCGCAAGCCTGCAAGTTATCAACGGTGGTGGTTAGTCATGTTTCAAATAAACAAAATTTCTTTGTCACTAAACCCTTTAACCTCACGTACCAGCGATGATGGGGACGGGGTCCCGATCTTCTAGCTTCTCATTGTATGATAAGTTCAATTAGCACGTTGGGAAGAAAGGAATTAGTGGGATCAACAATACAGATGGCACCTCTGGGGTGCCACCATGCACGTGCATTCCCGGCAGGTCATCCTCTGGGGTGCCATCATTTCCCTGGGATGACCCACCATGGTAACCAGCAGTAGCAGGCAACGACTGGAAGCTCGCCTGCCCGTGGAGGTCGTCGTTGTCAAAGTCATCGTCGTCGGGGTTGGGCAAGGTGTGCGTCCCTTGTGCCACCGACCCTGTTAAACATAATGACGTGATAATTAACGTAATAGATGTATGTACGATGCCTATATGCCGAGTATAATAAATGCATGTACCTGCTGGATGCTGGAAGGCCCCCTAGTGCTGAAGGCCGAAGAGCTGTTGTTGAAAGGCTCCCAGGTGCTGATAGCTGGAGAGCTATTGCTGAAAGACTCCTGGCTGCTGAAGGCCAGCCGTCCACTGCGAAGTACCACCTCTCATAACGGTCAACCAAGTTAAGTTCTGTAGTAACTGTTTGACTGGTGCAAATGTTAAAAGTTTAATGAACTAACGTACCCACTGCGACGGCTCCCTGCTGGAAGCCTGTGGGCCTCTCTACCCAATGTGAGAACCCTCCCGAAGGCGTAGGGGACATAAACACAGTCGCCGGAGAGTGGGAGCTTTGGGAACTCGGGAAGGAGTCATGGTGTCCACTCGGGCCTAGGTACAGTGTTGCGCCAGTCTGAAAGATGGTCCCTAGGTACATGATGACTGGGAACGGCGAGAAGGCCGTCTGAAAGCTGGGAGGCCACACGTCCGTAGGCTGCACAGTGATCGCGACTGTGACAATGGGAGAAGGCAGGGTAACCGGCCGCAAAATGCCACCGTCTCGAACGTGTAAGGAGGACCACCCTGTGCAGAACAGCCTCCCACGTCGAACACTCTGGCACGCGAGCTCTCAGGCCTACCCATGTCCACGCCAGAACGGACAGGCAGGGATGAACGGGTGGGGTGCGGGGCGCGAGGAGTAGGGCGTAACACCGTAGGAGTCGAACTTGTGCGGCCTGGCAACTGCACATCGACACCGCCCACGCACGACGCATGCCTGATAGCTCGGACTTCGTGATCAACGACACGACAAACAAAATCCTTCAAATCACCGAGAGTGACATCGTGTTTAGACATCCGAGCCTTCATGTTCATGCCATCATTGACGTTACGCCGGTGCTCATCAATATAAGGACAGAAAAATCAATTTAACGAATCGATTTATAGATAAAGTCTTCCAAGAATTCGAATGTGGTGTTTACGGGCTTACCGACAAGGGCGGGGAATAAGTATCCGTGATAGTAGGCGGCACAAGGGCATCAGGTGTGTCATCTCTGGTTGTTGTACGCCTTGCTGGCCGGTAAAACTTGATGGAATCGAAGAAGCAAGTCGTCCACCCAGTCGTACTCTAGTACTAGGTCGTCCAGGACCAACGCCATCCCATGAAGTGGCAGACCCAATAACATCGCCTCATCTTGTAGCGTCGATGTAATCTCACCGCACGACAGGTGAAACGTGTGTGTCTCCGAGCGCCAACGGTCCACCAACGTAGTCAGCAAGTGCCTGTTGAGTGGGAACCATGGAGAGTGCTGCGAGAACTCCGAACCACCTACCTCGTCATCCTCCAGCTCGTCCCTAGTCTCGTCAGCGTCGGATCTCTACATCATCCGACAAAAAGGCACAAGTCCAACCGCCGCAAGCCTGCAAGTTATCAACGGTGGTGGTTAGTCATGTTTCAAATAAACAAAATTTCTTTGTCACTAAACCCTTTAACCTCACGTACCAGCGATGATGGGGACGGGGTCCCGATCTTCCGACAGGTAGGATAAACTCGATTGGTGGAGAACTCGACGTTGACGATCCGACTTGATCAGAACAGATCTAAGCCTGCAATCGCTACACCACTGTCTCCGTTCGTTATCAACCACGCCAAGACACGGTTGACCTCACCACGAAGGTTAGTTCCTGCAAGCGAATCGAGAACACAAGCAAGAACACGGTAGATGCAATCTCAGTATTACAGATTACCGATTAAGCACACGAGTTGGGGTTCCGCAAACCGGTAAACGGCGAAGCTGCAACGGCAGAACAATCTAAGCAAAACCCAAGTCTAAACGATGACGGCTACTGAATATATAGCGACGGCTAGGGTTTGGGACGCAGCCCCTAGGGTACATGGGCCATGGGCCCAAAGTGGAGCAATGGGACCAGAGGGCGTCGAAGTGGTGGAGATGCGCCTTTCTTCAATACATCTTGAGCTTGGGGAGGTGGCCACGGTGGAGGACGAACTGCTGGCGGCGACAACGCAATGCCAGCATGATGGGATTGCCGGTTGTGCACACGACCTGGCCATGGTGCAGGTCGATGATGCCATATAGTTGATGATGTCACCATAGTTGATGTAGTTGATGACCACCACATTGAGGTAGTGTTGGTCATACCTATGATGGACATGGTCACATCAAGCGAGCCACCTCCTATCAAGCGCCCAAACATTACGCGAGTGCCTTGTTCTCAACACACCCATGGCAGTGCCCTCTTCCACACGCTTGAATGCTCGGTGCATCTGATCTATCCTCTCATCTAGCAGCTCAGGGGTCACCATAGCCATACCTGCAAATCCAACATGCGTTAACATATAGGTTAGTTAATAAAAGTTAAAACATAACTAGCATAAATAATGAAAAATGAGCAATTAACAAATAACATACTCAAAAACAAACACACACTAACAAATCTGCTAACGGAGCTAATGAATAAATTACACATTACATTGTGGGCAGTTGTCTTTCCTATGCCCCACTGCATAACACATCCCACATCGCCGCACTTTTCCTTCACTCTAAGACGCGTCCATCTCATTGTGGATGAGCCGAGTATGACGTCGACCCCTTTTTTCACTATGAATAAGCCGCTATCTGGAATCCATATTCTGTTCGTGCCCCTTTCCTCGATGAAGGATCCGAACATTTTAAAACCATTTATATTTCTAGTCCATGTATCAACAACTATCTCCTTTAGAAAATAATGAGACACGTAGTTAGATACGTCGTGGCGTATGGCTGCGTAGACGATAATCAAATGTGAGCAAGGCCTACGCAGCAATAATGGTTTTTTCCATGTGCACACATCTCACAACTGAGTTGCACGGGTATCAACCTCATGCGCGTGGCATGTTTGTACCACCATACCCGTCCTTTGATCTTACCCACACCTCGTACTTCCCTCGTTCGCTGCCCGTAGGGATTGCCGTATGTAGACTTGCCCTCTCACACTTCTCTTGTAAATATCTTGTCATCATAGATCTATAAATAAACCTAGATCTTTGAGCGTGCAATGCAGCCTTTTTATGCCTCTCATGTAAGTACCCCCCTGATATTATGCATTATGCTTTTTACAATTGCAACCAGCGGCAATGGAGGTAACGGTTTAATCACCTAGTTGTACACCTCGGCTAGGTTAGTTGTCATAACCCCGAATCGAGAACTATCGGATATCATACACCAAGGCCCACTTCTCTCTTAGCTCATTCTCAATCCAGTCTGAAAAACACCTTAGGTTCCTTACACGGCGACGAAGCAGCCCTGGTGCATCCACTCCTCATAACGAAGACAAGGGCTCAATAATATCAGTGGTGCCTGCTGCTGCTTGTTGTGTCATTTCTCGGATGGTGCTGCTAGTTAGCTCATTGAGAGTGACCCATATTTGATCAAATTTCCGCTGCTAATTCTGCTTACATAAGACTTCAAACAGGACCATGGTGTTCTTGCTTTTGAACTACCTGTAAAAATTGGCGGCAAGATGACGCATGAATCACCAATTTCTCATGTCCGGCCAATGGAAGGGATAGCCCTCATCTTCCTGAAGGGTCTTTATTGCACTACAAAACCCCTGATGTCGGTCATGTATCAAACATATGTCTGGCCTGTCCTCAACCACACCGCACTTGAGATGAGCAAAAAACCATAACCAGCTATCATAGTTCTCACTTTCCATGAAAGCGAATGCAATAGGCAACAACTGATCATTCGAATTCATGCCTACAACTATCATAATTGTTTCCCTATACTTCCCGACCAAAAATGTACCATCGCAACAGAGCACCGGTCGGCAATGCTTGAAAGCCTCAACACAACACCCAAATGAAAAGAAGACGCGCTTCAGAACCTTAAACCCAGAATGGTCATCATCTGCATGGTCTTGAATATTGAAATACATACTATGATTTCTTGTCCTCAAGACCTTCAACGGACGAGGTAGGTTATCATACGAAGCTTCATAGCTACCATAATGAGACTCCAAGGCCTTCTGTTTATCCCTCCATGCTTTCCCATAGTCTACCTTGTATTTAAACCTCGTATCACATGAATTCATAATAAACTGGACCGCTATATTCTGCTTCTGAATTATCTCTTGCTTCAATGTAGCAGCAATCTAGATTGAACTCATGTTACGATATTCCTACAGCATGCCACTCAAGTTACATATGAGTGGGTTCACGCTTAAAATCTGCCACTTTAAAGCAAATTTAGACTTACTCGCATGCACCCTAAACTCGCAATTATTTTGCATGCATCGAACCGTGTACTTGCTCTTGTCAAATTTGTCTACCTTAAACTGTCGTTGCATTTACATAAACCAAATCTTGACAACATTTTGCACAGTCTCCTTTGAACCATATATTTGTCCTTTATGCACCTCACTCGCCCCAATGGCAGTTCACGACCCATAACCATGCATCATCTATAAAAAGCTCATTTGCATTGTTTCTATCCCATTCTTCTCGAATAGCCCTGTCTTCCTCATCACTTGAACCGTCGTCCGTTTGCAGCTGTTCCTTCTGCATCGCTTGTGCACGACCCATGACCATCATCTATAAAAACTCATTTTCATTGTTTCTATCCCATTCTTCTGGAATAGCCCTGTCTTCCTCATCACTTTAACCGTCGTCCGTTTGCAGATGTTCCTTCTGCATCGCTTGTGCATCATCATTGTTCATATCATCCACGATTGCCTCCTTAATTTCTCCCATGTCAGCTACATATTGTTCATCTCCAACTCGTTCCTCCGCATCATGTTCCTCTCGACCTACTCCTTAGGACACACCTTGTTCTACTACAATAGCCCCTGATTCATTCCACAACGTGTCAGCGTTGCCTCCCTGTCTTGCCGTCCCATTGCCTTGTCCAGCTTCGGCATAATTTTGTGCTATAGGGATACTAGCCCAACAATTTCTCTTACGACATTCTTGTATAAACCTCGATAGGGCATTCTCCGTGTTTAGGGTAATCAGCTTATAAATTGGGGCTTCTACAAACTTACTTCATAAAGCCTCTATCCAAACTATATGATTCTCTAGTGACCACCCAAACAACCGAGAAATCCACATGTGCCATACATCAAGCGTTATATTGTCCGCATCTGGATAAATTGTCTGCACATAAGCAAATTGGCTAAGGTCTACCCCATTCGGACCCTCCATGATATTACCAGGAACATAATGAATGACAAACGGCAACATATACATTCCCTGAAATAAACGAAAAAATAAGTACTTAATTATAAATACATACGAAGATAACTATACTGCTAAATTATCTCCTATATTATCAGTAATATAATAAATGATTGATACATAAATTATCTCCTATATTATCTCCTATATAAATTATCTCTTATATTATCTGCTAAAAAATACTTAATTATTGATACCTAAAAAATTTTCCGTAAAATCCACGGCGTTAAACATAACTACACTACTAAATTATCTCCTATATTATCAGTAATATAATTAATGATTGACTATCCTACCATGGTTCCAAATATATATGCAGAAAAATAAATAGTACAAATATGTTAAAAAATAAAATTTTAATTGTACTTACCAACAACACCTAGTTGTCAGTTCTATTATTGTCTCCCTCAACTCACATCGCTCTCTACTGTGGACAGGGGTTGCGGCCGGCGCTATGAGAATGACGGGCTGGGTAGTGCGAAAGGGCTTTTATATGCCAATGTGGCGCCCAAGCTGCCCTCACCGAGGGCGCCCAGCACCGTGACACATTCACCGAGGGCGCCTAACCCAAACCGCCCTGACTGAGGATGTCCTGCCCTCCTAGGCGCCCCGGCGGAGGGCGCCTACCCCGTGTCGCCCTCACCGAGGGCGCCGATCCACTTGCCGCCCTGGCCGGGGACGCCGAGCCTCAAAACACCGCCCTGGCCGAGAGCACCTTGGGGCATTTTTTGAAATGCGTTTGTGGAATGGGTATTTTTAGGTTTGCGCATATTTTGGGCAAACAGTAAAATTTTTTGGAAATAAGAACATATAGATTCTTTATTTTATTTTAGTTTAGTTTAGTTTCTTAAAAAATTTTACTACCTTCGATTTTTTATTCCACTTCCTGTTTTTGACTTGTTCAAAAATTTTGTACAAACATGCAAAAATATAAGTCATACTTAAAATACGTCATTTCTTTTAAATTTGTTGAGCTTCTCATGCATTGTTTCCACCCAATTAGAATCTTGAAGCGCTTATTCAATGTTTTTGGGCTCTATACAAGACATAAAGGAGAAGTGCTCACAGAACTTTGTATGACGGGAACGAGTTTAAATGCCGTTACTCATGTCACCAATGACTTGATTTGTTGGATGGTATTTGACAATTGTGTGATGTGTCTTAATTGGTTATGATTATTCAATAGATTCACTTCCATCAGCTTCCTCCATGTCTTTTAAATTGCTCACTTGGGGCTTCATATAGGGCGATTGTTCAACACTTGGAGAATTAAAAATTTCCTTCAGTTTTTCAACTGCAATGGTCATATTCTTCATTGCTCTAGCCAAAGACTCATCACCTACATCACTCAAAATTTTATTCTCTCCTTGCGAGCCATTAGATTTATCAAATTTGATATCATAACTCTGCTCAACAAGACGAGTAAAGTTATTGAACACCCGATAAGCCTTAGACTTGAGAAATAATCGAGCATGATACCTTGGTCCCAACTCCTTTGAAACTTACCCAAATGGTGTCTCTTTTTTTAAAATGTACACTTTGCACCTAAAGACAAGGAAGTAGAAGATATTTGGACGTTTTCCAACCAATAGCTCATATGTAGTTTTCTTGAGAAGTCGGTAAAGAGAGAGCCGATTGATGGCATGGCAAGCCGTATTGATAGTTTCAGCCTAAAAATTGTCAGGCGTGCCATACTCATCCAACATGGTTCGTTCCATCTCAATGAGTGTCCTATTCTTCCTTTCCACCACACCATTTTGTTGAGGTGTGTACGTGGCGAAAAGTTCATGCTTTATGCCTAGCTCACCACAAAAATTTTCAATGTTAGTGTTGATGAACTCTGTCCCATTGTCACTTTTAACCTTCTTGATGGGAGAATCAAATTCATTTTTGGCCTTTTTTGCAAAAAATTTGAAAATGTTTCCAACAACACTTTTGTTTGCCAAAAAAGAATATCCAAGTAAATCAAGAGAAGTCATCTACCACCACTAAGTAAATAGAGTTTCCACCGATGCTTACATATGTTGTCGGGCCAAACACATCAATATGCAAAAACTCTAGTGGACGTGAGGTGGACATGCCACTATTTGGTGGATCTGGGTTTGCAACTTGATTGCTGGCTTGACAAGCACTAAAAAGCTTATCCTTCTCAAACTTCACATTCTACTCATTTTTGAAAACCTTTTCAAATTTCCCATTCCCACATGTACAAGGCGGTGATGGCAAAGCCAATCAAGAGAGACCTTAGCGACTAAACACATCAAGACACATGAGGCATTGTATTTTGAACTTAAAAGATAGAGATTTTGAAATCTAAAGCCTTTCAAAATTAGTTTTTTAAGTTTTGTCAAAAATTGAAACTCCATCTTTTGAAAATTGACAATGAAAACCCAACTCACAAATTTGGGATACGGAGAGCAAATTGAAATTGAGAGATTCAATAAGGAGTATATTGTCAATGGACAAGTCGGGCAAAATAGCAATTCTACCCTTTCCTTTTACCTCGCCCTTGCGATTGTTAACAAAGGTGATGTTTGTAGAGGCATCACCATCCTCAAATGAGGTTAACATACGTGACTCGCTCGTCATGTGTTGAGCGCATCCACTATCAAAAACCAAATGTGGGCCGCCACTCTTGTAGTTCACCTCCACAAATGATACCTTTTTTGTATTTAGTTACCCAAACTAAATTGGGTCATTTGAGGTTAGTGTCCACACTTACAAGGGCAAAGCATTTTGACACAAAGCATTTTGGAATCCAAATAGATCTAGCATTACCATTCAAATTCTTCTGACCAACATACTTAGCAAATACTTTTCCATGATCATCTATAAGGAGCAAATAGTGAAAATCAATAGTTGAGCCTTTTTTTTTTAACAAACACCCTTTTTATTTTAACATTCAAGTGGGTGTGGTTTCCAGCATTACTCTTGTTAAAAATAGGCTTAGGGATTATCCGTCCACCTTCATTGTGCACTTCCCTTTGGGTAAAACCCAATCCTGCCGTACCCAAGATAGCCCTTTACTTCCCAAGCATTTTATCAAGAGAAATACTTACAAGATAGCATTTTCTAAGTCCCTTTTTCAAATTTTGCAAGTCTAAACTCAAGTTTTTTATTCTCAATCATTAATTCTCTAGCACATATAGCAGTTTTGTAATTTACACCATCACACATTTTAAGAGAATTTAAGGAACTACTCATAATAGAAAATTTTAAGAACTATAAGCAGTCCAACTAAAATCATGCAAATCATAACAAGAAGTGCAAGCATCTTTTTTAATTGGCCTATCACAAGTTAAGTCAATTAGTTCACTAGTCAAATCACAATAAATAGAACAATCAACAATGGCAATTTTTGGAGATTGACTAGCGAGCAACTTGTCTAAATGAGCAGTTATTTCAGCATGAGATATATTTAAGAAACTATGCTCATTTTTTAGAACTTCACGCTTCACAACAAGAGAATCATGATCATTACACATAAAAGATAAAGCTTTCTTAAGACTTCTATTCCTATAAGTTTCTTTCTTTAGGCCAATATTAAGATCATTAATCATCTCAACCAAGTCATCGTAAGAGGGGGAGCATCATCGTCTACCTTCTCATCGTCGAGGCTTGCCATGAGGAAAAGTGAGGTATAAAATGGTGGCGGAGGAGTGAAGACCGAGCTAGGCGGCTATAGGGGAGGAGAATAGACGCCACAAATTTTCGACGCTACCTTTTTCACCAAAATTCGAACAACTTGATAATTATGTGTACCCATAGCATGCATGACTAAGAGTCATGTAATATGTGGGAATTTTTTCATTCACAATCCTGGTTGTCAATTGTCCAAAAGAGAGCAATCAATTCAAATCTTGCTTTAGGAAAGAAGATCAGCCAAATGATCAAAGTGACTTTTATAAAAGTAAAAGCAGATTTGTTCTCACTTGGAGGAGATGGACGGTGGCTTTCTGGTGCTTTTCAATTTTTGAAAATTTTTGTCCCTATTACATAATTAGCCATGAAAAACTCATCCAAAAATTTCATCAAAACACTCCGTAGAAAAAAAATATGAAAATTCAAACAATACAAGCTGCTTTCTAGAAAGCAAAATCAGATTCTTCAGAGTTTCTTTCTATTTAGAGGAGATGGGATGGTGGCTTTCTGATTCTCTAAGATTTTTGTGATTTTTTCCCCTGTTTACCAATGAGTTGCAAAGCACTATGACAAAAATCTCCTCAAAACTCTTTCCACAAAAAATATGAAAAATCAAACACCACGAGCTGTCAAGAACTTCGAACATCAAGTTTTGGGCTCGGTTTTCACCTCATAGCTCCCAAACGGGCAAACCAGTGGACTTCAAATTTTTACCACATATGGGTATGTGAGTCACGCATCTTTTTTAACTGGAATCATCCCAAAATTATTTTCTAGATTTGTCTAAAAATCTTTTGCAGACTGCTGCGCAGATGAAAGGTTCTGAACAGATTAGCAACAAGTAAAGAACTTGATCTCTTGCCTCTTATATGGTTGCAAAGTGTGTATCAAATCATATTAGCAACCTCAAGGCATCATAGATCACCAATAACTAGTAATAAATCATCCAAGTTCATCTCAAAATAAGAGCTCCAATAGGGAAAAAGAAAATAAGAAAAACTAGAAGCAAATCAATGCAAGATACTCATGAATAAGAAATATTTTTTCATTGCATAAAAGTTGGGGATTACAAACCACACTCCATATGGTCACAAGCACTCTAAGTGCCACCCAAAACACACCCAACTCACTGTTGGCGTCCATTCAACTCCAAAATTATACGCCAACATACGCCGGAACTCCGGTAATTTAGTGGAGAAAAACCAAAGCTGGAACGGGCTCAGAAGCCGGTCGGCCGACCTGGACTTTTTGCCCAACCGGCTCCATTTTCTCCGATGTGGTCAAGAAGCAAAAAATAAAGAGATCTGCGCCATCCACTCACGTCGGTTTGATCCAAGGGCAACACTTCGTTCACAATTGGGTGACTTGGCTCTTAAGAAAGCCATGTCTAACAACCTTAACTGTCAAAACCGATGCAAGGGAAAGATCTACACCGCACAAGAAGCATCCCAGGCGAAGGAGATGGCCTGGATCAACTGAAGCCCGGTCGGCTGACCGACTTGGGATCCCCTTTGGATTCTCCTTCGGATGGTGGCTTGCTTACACATGCCCCATGGCGTGGAGCTCACTCATTGGCTGCGGATGGCTATAAAAGGACACCCTCACCTCACTTGAAAACACACCACACCACATCCCTCTCATTTGGGGTTACTCTTCACTTGTTAGAGTAGTTAGTTTGGGAGTTAGAGTTGAGTCGAGCTGAACCTCAGAGTTCCGGAATTGTCTTCGGGAATTCGGGTAATAGCTCTTGTATCCTTTCCCTTATATAAGACTTTGCTTTTATTATATAAATGTTTTTCATTATCTGTGCTGAGCATATTTACACTAAGCGGGAAGTGTGAATTATTAGAGCGATTGATTAAGTTCATCTGGTTCCGAGTCTGGGTTCATTCTCATATGCTTATAATAGCCTAAGTATTGAACTTGGATTAGGCTCCGGGAAAGAGTGATCGGATTTAATAGCAGACATGGTGTTTGAGATTATCTCTGACTTGGTTTACACCCAGTCCAACATACTTTGTTTTAGGTGGTAGGTGGTGACAGCCCTATCCATCCGAGATTTATCTCATGCGTAGTCCGTTGCATTAGGATTTGGACCAGTAGGGCAATCAGGGGTGGTCATAACCATTCAGTAGCGGGTAGTGAATCGGCCGAGCTCTGACGAAGCTCTTAAAACAAACCTCCAAACTCATATCTGCTAGCTCACCTGATAATTGATTGCACTATTAAGGAACTTTATACTCTTCTCGTTGTCCCCCCAACTATCTGCCTAGCTTATCTTTTATACTCCTGTGTGTGTGTGTGTGTGTGTGTGTGTGTGTGTGTGTGTGTGTCACCAGTCTTATTATCTTATTATATTATCTTATCCTTACCACAGTTAACTAGCTGGCTGGTATATTAAATAATATCAATATTAGAATTATCCTTCTCCCTCGTCCCCTATGGATTCGATACTCTAGAATATTCCCAGGTGAAAACTATAAGCGATATCCGTCCGCTTGTGGATTATTTCTAAAACGTAAGAATCGCCAACACTCACCCTCTCTATTTCTGAAATTTTCAGCTCGAAACGGATGAGGAGGAGGTGCTACCCTCCCCCTCTATTTATAGCCCAAGGGTGGATGCCCTAAACCCTAGAGCCCATCTCCACCCTTCATTTGAGAATGAGTGGTGTGCAACTCACACACTACTAGACACACTCCAGAGAGGGAATATTCTCCACATATTCCTTTGGGAAATATGTTCGCAGCTTCTCGGTCGCCAGCCCAAGCCTGGCCCACCTGTCAGATCAACTTTGCCACCAGGTTGCCGATGCCGCGGCCTCCATCTACCTCAGATTCCTTGTCATGGCTAAGCTTCTCGAGTACACCACCTCATGTGACCGTCACGTCATCGAACCCGGTCGCCTGCACGCCTCCGGACGCACCAGCCTCCAGCTGTCCCCGCGAAGCGTTAGCCACTTACCCGCCGATACCTGCATCACTAAAGTGAACACACACGAAACTAACACACCTTACCTCACCTGCAAGGTTAGTCCATCACAAAATTACCAACATCATAATCCATTCATGATACCACAATTAGCAAGCCCTAACACACCACGTGTCAGCTTAACAAATTCTACCGGACCACGTCCGATCAAAACTATTACCTTGCTCAAGCTCAGCACAATGGTCCGGTTTCAATTCCACATCAATTTTCACAAATGCACCATTTAAAATTCTTCAAAACACTTCAAATTCCATATTGTCAACATATATTCATCATCAAACCGGGCTACCCTTCACATGGGTCTCAACAAGGAGTCGACTCATCCACAGCTAGTTCGACCAGGCCTTCGGATCTAGTATCATTATCGGAAAACGAAGATGATTCATCACTTGAGCTCTCCTCATTAGTCACCCATTCACCAATGAATGTCTCCTTCCCATTTTTGGCGAGTCATTTAAAGCTTGTTTCCTTATACAGTTTTCTCTTCTCTTTCTTGTGATTATTGCCTTAATCATCGCTTTCTTTGTTCTTGCTCTTATGCTGCTTCTTTTTCTTGTCACACTGAACAGTGGTGTGGCCTTTTTCATTGCACTCATAGTAAATGATGTTGTGGAACAGGTTCTTATTTGAAAATAGGGAGAAGTGCTTCTTCTTGGAGTCGATAAAATTGACTTTCTTCATAAGCTTACTCGCTCTTTTCATGAGTAAAGCGAGCTCCTTGGTATCATCACAAGCATCACTCTTCTATTCTTCATTATCGGAGCAAGCCTTCTCTTTTTTCCTTGAGGGAAATATCCTTCCTCTTGGAAGTACCCTCACCCTTATCAAAGTGCAGCTCATGTGTGCTCAATCTTCCCAATAGCTCAGTGGGAGTGGGAACCTTGAGATCACTACTATTTATGAGGTAGGTGACCAAATCCCGGTAGCACCGAGGAAGCACCCAAATCATATTGCGTCAAATCTCAACATTTTCCAGCCTAGCTTCAATCCTTTAAGCTCATTAATGATGGGATTCAACCTAGTAAACATGTCATTAGCATTCTCATTAGGCATCATGGTGAAAGTATCAAACTTTTTTCTAGCTATGGTGAGTTTCTCCTGCTTGACATCCGAAGTACCCTCATGAATTTCTTGAAGGGTATTCCAAATCATGTGAGCCGAAGTGAGGTTACTCACACAATCGAATACTTCAGGACTCAAACAAGAGAAAATGGCATTAATGGCCTGAGCATCATATTCTATATTCTTGATCTCACCGGGTGTGGTTGGACCTTTTGGGCCAACTTGATTGGGGACAGGATTTTCAGTGACTCTGCACACATCATACCCAGTGGCTTGAAGATAGAACTTTATCCTAATTTTCCAATAGGGGTAGTTTGTGCTATCAAACAAAGGAACTCTACCAACATTGAGAGCTTTCCCCTCGGCCGTCCAAAGCGGTTAATCCTAAAACAGGAAACATACTCTCTAATACCATTTGAAAGAATCTAATTGGCCTAGAGGGGGGGTGAATAGGCAACTTTTAAACCTTTTTAGTTAAAGTTCAGGCATTTAAGCAATTAGTTACCCAATCTACCTATCAAGTCATATACTAAGAAAAAACATAATACTCAGTGGAAGAACAAACAAGGAACACATGCTAAGAGTAAATAACAGAAATTAAGTGCAGAATATAAGAGAGGGGCGCAACGATTTTTGACCAAGGTTCGGAGTCCTTCTACCCCCGTTGAGGCAAGCCCTTCACCAACAACAGGCTCCCGCTCGAGCCCGCAGCCTCATTTCACTCATGGTTGCTTTTCACCACTCTGGTTAGGCAAGCGCCTAGCCTTCACAAACCATCTTGAAGGCTTCCACAATCACCAACGCAAGCTTTTCAAGAACTTCATCACCAAGCCGTATAGGATTGGCCAAGAATAATAAGCTTCAAATCATCATTTAAGTGGATAATACCCTCTCAATCAGATCAGGATATAATTGGAGCAATGGAAATGTTGGGTCTTTTACTGATAATATGGTGTAGCTAAAGAACTAGGCACAAGAACTGGCTGACAGGTATGAGAATGATATTTTAAGGCCAAAGCTCTACTTGGAAAGAGAGTTCTGCTTCCTTTTATAGGCTAAAATGCAGATAAGAGTCATTTGAGTGTAATCCTAACCGTTAATTAGAGGACAAAATACTTTTGTAAAAGCACCGTCAAAGTTGCTTTAGCAATAGAAGTTCAGAATAACTCTTCACATGACGGACTATGCGGCGCAAACGTTGTTTTGTTTGCGTGCTAAGCTTCAGAAATTCAGTTTGTGACAGACAAGTCTGGCGCAAGCGGCAAACTTACTAGATAAAGCGGGAGTAGATTGATTTGCAACAATGTTCACATCGGACTATACGGCATGAATTGGAATTTTCTGGAATCGCCGCCGGACCAAAAATAAGGCTAAGTAAAAGATTGTCTGGTGTAAACTTGTATTTTCTGGTAAATCACCGGACGAGAAAAGTTGGAGAATAGGCTTGTTTGGCGAGAACTTGTATCTTACTAGAGAACCACCGGACAAAAGAGAGGGTAGTTGAGGGCTTGTCCGGCGCTTTCTTGAAACTTTCTGGAAAGGAAGAAATGGTTGTGTCTTTAGAATTAGGTTTCTACAAGCTATTTTCATATGATTGAGAGACATATTACCCAAAAAAAGTAATAATGTGAAACCCCTCTTAATAGTACGACAAAGAACAAAAACTTAGCTACAATCTTGATACTTCTCCCAAGCTTAAACTAGCAAAAGTGTCCTTAATCTTGTCTTTGAGTTTGATGCTGAACCACCAAGGTGAGCCTAATTGCTCTGAAGTGAGTCTAATTAAGATTCTTAAGGTCATCATCACCAAAACCCTTCAATAAATAAACTAAAAAATTGGGGGGCCTAGATGCTACAGGGCCATGCGGGGCCTCAGGCAGAAAGCACAAAATAGGCGGCATAGTCATTTTCAAACAACATGAGAAAAGGGAGGGTGATATCAAAGAAAGGAACCAACGACATAATTATTTTCAAACGAGCTTCGTTGTAAAGGATCACACTGTCCAAGTCATTATCGATGGAGAAAATCACAACAACCTTGCTAGCATGCATATGGTTGAGAAACTTGGCTTGATACCGAGTCCACATCCACACCTGTATGTAATTAAATGGTTCAACTCTTGTGGTAAGCTGAAGATAACTAAAACTGCTCGAGTACCCTTCTCTATTGGTTCTTATTATGATCATATTAATTGGGATGTTGTAACTATGGAAACATGTTCACTTTTATTAGGTAGACTATGGTTGTATGATAGGAATATTGTTCATCATGGTAGAACTAATAAATATGAATTCAAGTTTAAAGGCAAGAAAATTTTGCTATTACCTATGACCCCCGCTGAAATAACTAAAAATAATTTTGAAAGGTCAAAAAGAGAAAATCAGGAATGTGATAAAATTGAGAAACTCATTGTGGCTAAAGAATCAAACTTACCCGGGAAGAGAGAAATAAGTTCCAATAAATCTGGAATTAAGTTCGAGGGCATTGTTTCAATAGCTACAAAATCTACTTTTAATGATACAGATGAGCACAATTCTACAACTATTGATTTGATCATAAAGGATGTGCATGTTTCTTTGTCCCTCATTGCTACTAACATTTTGCAGGATAATATTATTGAGTCAAGGATGACTCCAAATCAAAAGGTGGGAATGATGAGGACATCACAAGCAAGGATACAGACGTGCATCCTACTTCCACTACGACTGCTACATTGACTACAGCCACTACATCAACTACGTCCACTATGTTGCCGAAAGAACAAGAAATAAAAGTGGGCTTGAATCCTTTGGCCAAGCCATTCAAGCCATGAATCCGGGGTGTTAAGCACTCCACCATAAAGACCTAAGACCATCTCCCACGGCCAAGGAGTCCCAACAACAGGCCCAGCTCACAGGAAGACCTGGTTCGGCCGTCTGCGCGTAGCATAACTTCATATAGACGCTCAGGCCAAATACAAACTCTAATTTCGACGTTCCATCACTCCACGAAAATCTTAGAAGATAATATTTCCAACGCATCTTGTCCCACTACAAAATTCCATTGAAATCATCGAGAATCATCGAAACAATCAAGCGGGCCAAATCTGTCAAATGCTATGTCAACTCAATTTTAGGCCCAAGGCCCATGTAACCCTAGGGCTGCGTGGGGATGCGTGCCACCATGGCTTGCACGCCCCCTCTTGCCGCCGTACATCCTGTACTTATGGCCTCCACCCCTCTTCTTCATCCCTGTGTTTTGTTTAGTCTAGTTTTTCACATGTGTGTTGAAACAGCCTCAAATTCGCTTGTGTCGGATAGACCAACCATATCGAGTTCAAAACCCCGACTCAAGTGTGCTTATTCATATATGCAATTTCAGATTGCTTTTACCTTTGTTCTTGCTTGTTCTTCGGTTGCTCGCAGGAACAGATCTTCGTGATCAGGTTGATCGTGTTTCCGGCATGATTGATAACGCTTCGTCTTGGTGGTTTAACGATTGTCGGATATTTCGGTCACCGTCGTGGTTGGTAGCCAGATTGTTCAGGTCTTTGTGACACCAAACCGTAGTTATCCACCTCATCAGAAGATCGATCCACCCCAGTCTCGCATCATCGTCTCTGTTTGGGACGCTCATTTCCCTCATATCACACTTCTGCTCACTTTCTCCCTCATATGTCTACTCCCTTCCTCCCAAATCTCTATGCTCTCTCCCTCATAAGATGAGCGCAATCGGCACGATATGGGTAGGAGGAGGAGGAACCTTGCCTATTTATTAAAAAATCTGATATTTTTTTTATTTTGTTTTCTTTTTTTGGGCCTCAACGGTCAAAAACAGCTATACATTTCCAACGAGCTGCAATAGTCGCAGCACTACTGGCCTGCTAATGGTTTCAAACCCACCCCTAATCCAACCCACCCCATAGAAAAATAAACTGACCACCCACCCCACCCCAACCCACAAATAAAATTACACAGACCAACCCAATCCAGTCCATGAGCACTCCCCACCCAATCCGAACCCAACCCACCGTACAAATTGGGTTGAACCCCAATTTCAACCCATTCCCACCCCGTTTCCCACCCGTTTCACCGTATAAAGCTGTGACTGTGTGCGCAGACTACAAACCCCAATTTCAACCCATTCAGATGTTCCCGTTCCACATCTGACCTGCTCTTTTCCACGCATCAGCTTCCAGGCTCCATCAATGGATTCCAAGAAATGAGGATGAAATGTAGTATTTGATTGACTAGCACTAGTAATTCACATCTCTGATCTCACCAAATAAAATTACATCGCACAACGTGTCTCGCGGGAATCCAGCGATGCGAATTTTTGGACGAAACGAGGAAAGAACAGAGCTGCACGCGCCAGAAAGAAGAAGAATTCGAAATTGAATGGGTTTACATCGAGAACGTGCCTGGTGGTGCCGCGTGGCCCTCCTGTGCAGCGCGCAGCGGAAGGACCCAGGGTGCGTCGTTCCTGGCGCCGGCCGGTGGTCCGGGGCGTCCGTGGTGAGAAACGGCGGCGAGACGAACGGGCGGGAGGCTGCTCGCCTGCAGTGACGCAGAGGCGCCGGCGAGGCTGACGCGGCAGTGGTGGTGGGGGAACGACCGGCGGGTGGCGGCGGCTGCGGTGGCCATGGACCGATGGACGGGCACCACAGGCGACGCAGAGCGGCGGCGGCGAAACCTAATACCACGGCGACGGCGCGGGTTTACAAGCGGCGGTAGCCTCCGGTCCGGTGGCTCCTCCGGTGGTAGGCGAGGAGGGGAACCCTAGCGCCTCCAAGCCGGCGGCTCCCCCCCGTCGTGGTCTCAATATGGCTGTGTGGAGGGGAATGGGGTCAAACCCACAGGCTCCAACCCGTTTCGACCCCAAATAAACAAACCCGTACCAAGCCAAACCAACCCGGGTTCCCATGAAACCCAACCCGACCCCATCCGTGAGCCTCTCAGACCCATTTTAACCCATCCAATACCAACCCAGTTGATAACCCACCCATTCAACCCGATTTCTCCAAACCCATTCCCAGGCCTAAGCACTAGGCAGCAGCCGCTGTTGGCGTGTGGACCGAGGCGCTGGCGCGCTACTGCATGTGCGCTGCAAGGCGCCACTGGCTAGCTGCCATGCATATCAGACTGCACCACTACGGGTACACCTTTGTAGGTGAGCGGGCACGTCGAGCGGACCGTGAGCGACAGGGAGCTAGGGAGCGGTGGGAAATGTCAATTCTTTGGCAGCTACAATAAACTATGCAATCGGGCATATCCGGGTCATCTCGGTTTTTAGATCGTTACTATACAAACCAAATTGTGTCGGTTCGACGGGCTGACACTGAGGCCTTGACACAGTTCACTTGTAAAAACCAAGTCGACTCAATTCATTTTTAATACTTGCAGGACCTAGTCGGCCTGGTCAAAAGTAATGAACTGTCCGATTCAGCCCGATCGATTCAGGCAGCTCTGCATCGCTGTCTCCCTAAGCCGCTGCCTGCCCTTGTTTCCGAGTCCGACTGCCCGTCCCAACTCTCAACATTAAGGGTGGTTAAAAAAAAACCCAAAAACCGAACCAAAAATACCGAAAATTTCAATATTTCAGTATTTGATATTTATTTCGGTAGTGACTTTTAATAATTTCGGTATTTCGGTTCGGTTTCAGTATTATCCTATGGAAAACCGAAACACCGAACATACCGATGCAACTTAGCAGCATTTTTCATTCTGCACCTCCGTTCTAGGCCTTCTGCTCCATCTCAACCTCTGTGGCGATGCCCATCATGACCCATCGGCTCAGCTCATTCCCCTGGATCGAAACCCTCCTTCCTGTTCTCTCTCGGTCTTTCCCCCAGACCCTCCCACCACCACCCCATCCTCCTCCCCTTCGGCCCTCCCCATCCTCCCCCTCCGCCGCTGTCGCGTCGGCCCTCCCGATCGTCGAGATTGAGGAGTGGCTCGCTGGGGTGCCCACGTATGCTCTCGCGAACTCTGCATAGGAGTTTGTCCTCATGTCTTCCGCCCGCGGAGGAGAGGAAGGGTAGATGCCGTGAGGTCGCCGTCGGTGCTCGGACTGCTCTGCTTTTGGAGAGAGGATGCCGGCGCTTCCGAAGGTATACTAAACTATCAAACTACAAAAAATCGAATTAACTCGATATTTTAGTTTCAGTATTTAATGTATATATTGTATATTTGGTAGCCACGTTTCAAATACCAAAATTATAAAAATATCAAACAAACCGAAATACCGAATGCCCACCCCTGTTCGAGCGTGTGCATGACATCGCAGATAATCCAATCCCCTACTCTAAGACGACATGACCAGTGATTACGAAACCATGGCTAACCGCTCGAAAACCGCGGTTAGCCGACAAATTGGCTCGGACAAGTTTTTAGAAAACCGCTCGTCTAGGTTTGAATCAAATCCAAATTTTGTTCAAATTTGAAAATTCATGAAAATCTAAAAAAAATCTCATAAAATAGTAAACATTATTTTATGACTATTGGCTGAAACAGAATTTGAAAATTCAAAATATTTAATGTTATTACATGTGATTTTCGCTTGATATGAATGAAAATATTGGAATAAGGAAGAAAAATAACTTATATTAGTAATCACTGGACACGACACTCTCAGATCTTTCCACCTCAAGCCCCACGCGGCTCACTCTCCGGCGATCGGCGGAGCGCCGCCCACCACCCATCGCCATGTACAGATCCTACGCCGCCGCTGCCTTCCCCCAGAGAACCTCGAAGCCGCCCTTCCACGCCCATTCCTACTTCCCCTCCCACCACTACCACCAACAACACGATGCCGCCGGCGGCGGCGGCCACCACAACGAGCTTCTCCCGCTTATCAACCCTCACCTCACTCCCCGATTTCTACTCGACGGCTACCTCTTGCGCCACTCGGCTTACCTCCTCCTCTCCGCCCGGCTTCTTCCACTGCCCCCGCCCCACTGCTGCCGCCGGCCACTGCCCTCCCGCTGCTTCTGCAGCGGCGACGGAAGAAGGCCAGCTCCTGGACACGCTTCTTGGCGGTTGGAGGGGCTCGAATGTCGATGCTGCCGGCGCGGCACTGGAAGGTCGGATCTTGGAGTGGTTTGCCGGCGACCGGAGGTGCGCGGGTGCCGTTGCGGCGGTTCCGGCAGTGGGAGGTTGGATCTTGTAGCTAGCTGCGGACAGCGGGATGCGCCAAGGCTGGTGGGGAGGGCGGTGCGCCAGGAGGTGTGGGAGTACGAGTGTGGTGTGTGGCCGCACAGAAGGTGTTCGATGGAACGCCATGGTGATTGGGAAGAGGAAGATGACAACTGTGGTCTTGCACAGTGGGAGGTGCCTGGTCGGTTGTGTTTAAGTAGGAGGTGGGAAGAAGATGATGATAGATGTACAGATTGTCATCGTAGGAAGGGCGCAGGAAGCAATTACTATGATGAAGATAAGTATAGTGTCCCGAAGAGGGAAAAGAGGGATGCGAACGAGAGACATGGTAGATTTAGGGATTCTCACAGTAGAAGGCTAGAACAGAGGGACTGCTGCAATGATGAGGATGATCTTGATTTGAGGCGACGGAGAGATAGGAGGGAAGGCAGAGAAAGGAGAGATATGGAGTTAGAAGATGCAGTTGACATGAGGAGGGTGCAAACAAGAAGGTATGGTGAGGATGACAGGACATATGATGGGAGGAGAGGGATCAGAGATTTTGACTCTGAGGATGTGGTTGATGCCAATAGAGTTGGAGCTAGCAGTTACACTGAGGATGGCAGAAGATTTGGTCGAAGAACCGAGAGGAGGGATTGTGAATTTGACATTGACGATGAAGTTAATGTGAGGAGAGAAGGTAGGCTCCATACCAATGATGATCAAGGATATGTAACACGACATCAGAGGCGAACTGTGGATATAGAGGGAGAGAATGTTTCACTCCTGGGATCTCATCGTTGGCATGATCAAGGGTATGATTATGATGATCATGGCATTGCTGAACAGAGGTACCACTCAAGGGGTAGGTCTCATAAATCTGCGAGAGTATCTGCTTTGCATGAGGATAATTCAAAGAGAGCTTCAAGTTCAACGAACAAATTTGATACAAGACTTGCAAACAAGGAGGAAAATTCAACTTCAAGGGTGCGGTGGCATGATAACGTAGGCCGACAAGCTGAGCTGGCATCAGGAGGAAGAGAACAACGATATTCGTCTTCAGTTGGTCGGTCAGATGAAAGAGATGAGTATGATTATGAGGATGCACGGTTTGTCAGGGTAAAAGATTCTAGGACAGGAACACAAGATGTCAGGGTTATAACTGAAGATGACACTAGTTTGGCTTCCAGTTTGAAGACTACTTCTATTTTGAAGCGCCATAGCAATGTAGATCAGCAAGTAGCAGAACGACAGGATGAATCAAGGAAGAGCTCACAGAAGGTAATGGAGATATCAGAAGTTAGAGGTAACGACAATGAATTGGATTCAAGAACACAGAATTATCACCAAGAAGATAGACGTCATCAAATTGAAAATAGGTCACCCTCCCTGCGAAGTTCTGTCAAGATGGCCAATGACAGTAGAAGACACATTGATCAGCATGATGAGGTGGATCAGCAGGTGTTTGCACTCACTGACTCGAGGAAAAAGTCAGAAAAGCTAACAGACATAGCAATTGATAGCACTCACAATGTTAGGAGGGCCTCCCAATCAGAGAGAAATTATGATGAGGTAAATCAAGCAGATATTGATGCCAGATCTACTGCTGTACATAACATAACTCATATTATAAGAGACAAAAAGAGGTATGTAAACCAGCAGGTAATACATGAAACAGACATAGATGTGCACAATGTTACACATGTTGATGTTTCCAAGATTAGTGCTAGTGATATTTCCGTCAATAGGAGTTCACAAAATCAATTGGAAACTAGATCATATGTGGACTCAACTTCCAATGTGAATCTCATTGACAGGACTAGGGGCCAGCAAGAACAAATCCATCCAAATTATATCTCTGCTAGTGATAGTGCAATTGTTAGGGGTTCAGGCCAGCAAGAACAAATCCATCCAAATTATATCTCTGCTAGTGATAGTGCAATTGTTAGGGGTTCACAAAGTCATCTTGAGACTGGAGTATATGATTGGGTTCACTCAACTTCAACTACAAACACTGTTGACCGAGCAAAGGAGAGGCAAGAACAACTTGGCCTTACTAAGACCCATAGTAATAATACTTCAATTTCAGGTATAGATACAATTGGCAGTGTGAAAGAACAAATTGATCATTCCAAGATCCATGCTAGTGATACTACTGTTGTTAGCAGCTTGCAAGGTCTTGGTACTAGAAAGGACAATCAAGCATGTAGAACTTCAGCTGTAAATGTTATGAACAGGGAAGCGGAGAACCGAAACAATGGTGATCTGCCAATGGCACTAGGTTCTAGTAAAGATAGAAATGATCAAGTAAGAACCATATCTTCTGAATCCTTTCAGGACTCTAGAGAAAAGCTGACAAGATTGGAAGAGGCAGAGAAATTAACGCAACATGACATGAATATGAGCTGGCAACAGGCAGGCGCCACCAAAACCTCTGATGACAAAGAAATTACTAGCTTGCGGATGGAGATCAATGAAGAGGGATCTTCTATTGTTAATGTGGACACGGCACAAAGAGGTACAATGATGGGGAGTAGTGAACAACGAATAACGAGTGAGACTGTCGGTGCAAGTAGTGTATCAAGTGGTTCAAGCGACAGACATTTTGTCAAGGAAAGCTTGTTGGAATCGGCTGCACAGTTAGAGAAATCATCTACATTTCATGTAGGAAAGTTTGTTGATGAGCTCCAAAAGGGAGTCTCAGATGTGAGTACTACTTCAACAAAGAAAAATGAGAAGTCCATAATGGAAGGTGTAACAAAATCTTCATCTAGGTCTAAAATGAGGGGACCATCAGATGAGATGTGGGATGTCCAAAGTGCTACTTCTCAAGAAACTTTTAAGACAGCTGATAAGGGGGAAAGTTCTTCCGCAGACGGAGCTACCAACTCGGCCTCTCAGACGCCCAAAAATGAAACTGCTCTTGCTAGAAAAGTTCATAAGTCACTCTGGGCTTATGTTGCAGACATAATCCGTCTTGGTTGGATTCAGCGTGGTGAATCTCATGATAATAGCAATAAATCAGTTAAGAGAAGTTCATCCAGCAATTCCCAGAGTACCGAGGGTTGGGTTTCTAGCTTGGAGCATGATAACGATGCACTACGGAAGAAAACTGGGAGTCTTACACCAAAAGACCAGCAGCTGATGAAGTCACATACTGGGGAATCAGGATCTAGAGTAGCTTCAATGCTAAAGAAAGAAACCTTGCATACGGGTACGCAAGGCTTGCAAATATCAGAAGCTAATAATGTACGTGAAGTAGTTAGATCGAAAGGAGACTTAATGGCCAGCGCTTCGAAAGATGTTATAAATGCATCAAGGGAGAGAGCAAAACAATCTGATGAAGGCTTTGTGGAGGATGGAAGATTAACTTTGGTAGATGTCACGACAGGGCATTTGCCTGAACATGAAGCTGTTACTTCATCCAGGATCACAAGTAAGGTTTCCACAGAAGTTAATACTGGAGTAGTGTTTGCCGACACCTCTTCTGTGTCCATCAACACAGAGGAAGCTGGGCACAATTATGATACAGATGACTGGAGAAATGACCCTTCAGGTGTTATAACTCCTTACCATCATCCTCAAACCTCAGAAATGATGTCAAGCGAGAATACCTCAGCTGCTATCCTTGAATCACCGGAATTGCCTACAGGTAGCTCCACAAGGTTTGAAGAGAAGATTGTAATACAAGAGCCTCCTGAAGTTATAAGAATAGAAGGGAAAGTTGCTGAGTTGAGGAGGGGAAAGTTTCAGAGAAATAAGCAGGTGTTGAAGGAGACATTTGACGAATGGGAGGAAGCATACCAACGTGATGCTGAGCAGAGAAAGACTGATGAGTTATTCATGAGAGAAGCTTTACTTGAAGCTCAAAGAGCTGCAGATATATGGGAGGTACCTGTTGGAGCAGTGCTAGTGCAGAATGGAGAAATTATTGCTCGTGGTTGTAATCTGTAAGTACTATCACATTACGTAGCTAAACATTGGTTAAAAATATGAAATATTCACTTTGTTTATTCTTCTATCTGTTTCCTTGTATTCAGAGTTGAAGATCTTAGGGATTCAACTGCACATGCTGAAATTATCTGTATAAGAGAAGCATCTAACAAACTTAGGACGTGGCGCCTAGCGGTATTATTTTACACCCAATGATTATCAATTTTCTGAATCAATCCTGAGGAATTTTTGAAAAGAAGAATGTCCTTCCCAAATATGAAACCATTTCCTTTAATTTCTTTTCTACTACGTAGTGAAAAATCCCGAAGAGGATATATGGCATTGTAGATAGATATTTCCTTGCAGACTTGCCAGTGCTATTACTTTTCTTGATGAAATTTTTCTATGATTTGGTTTACTTTTATTTATAATTAGTAGTGTTGCATTCCAGTTTTCATGAAAAGATATATACAGGTTGTCTTAGGGTTGTAAACAGTTCGTCCAGCGGCAGTCCACTCAGGTCCGCAGAATCCACCTGATTTGTAGCGGACGTAGTGGACATCCACATGAGGTTAAGATTTCACGTGGATTTTGCAATAGCCGCACTGGCCGCATAGGTTTACACAACATCAGTGTAGCACACGCAAATGCCCGCACCTGGCAACGTTGGCCGCACCGCCATGTGCATGCCAGTAGGATGTTGCTGGCTCCCAGCCGTCGCCACGTCACCGGGGCGCGCTGCACGTTGCCATGCAACTCCCACCACTCGATGTCTCGATCCACAATCTTGGTCCCAACCTAATCATCATGCTCCAAGCACCATCCGTCCTGCTCCTAGTCATCTTTGTCAGGCAATGAGGCTCGCAGATCAACAGCGTCTCAAGCAAGTGCTGCCGCAATGGCTAGTCGCTGAACAGAGTTACATCTCCTCGTAGGCGAGCTCTCACTGCTGGCTTGCCGACAGATCATTTCTGCAGCAGACAAAGGGACAAGTACACAACAAATCTTTGAGCCTCAAAGAAAAGATGATTTGCTGGGTACTGAAAGGGGATTGAAGGCACCGATGATCAAGGAAGAGTGATCAAGCTATCTTAATCATCGCCTGTCGTGATTTTTTCGGCCGCCGGTGTCCAACGGACTATGCGGACTGGGCCACATGAGCTGCGTTTCGATTGCAGTTTTCCACCAAGGCCACAAGACGTTTTTTAGGCGGATGGAAAAAGCGGGTCCACTACTAGCCACATCCACTTACATCCTTAGGCTGTTTTTTTTTCCATTCAATTGTTCACATTGAAATTTATTTTGACTAATATGTTGCAAAGCACGTCATAACTTTATCTTACTGTTAAAAAGTGTCTAGTGGCGAGGAATGGTGGTAGGTCATTTCACTAAAATTATGCAACAATGCCATCCCATGAAGTACTTTACCACCACCACTAAAATTAGTCACTACATGCCATTCCATAAATTCCACTCCAAAGCCGCTAAAATTACTTACAACAATTTTCACAAAATTATTGTTAATGCTGGTATGTCTTGTTATAATTTCCTTCCCAGCACATGGACACATGGCTAGCAAATTCTTATATATGTTTCAAGTCCTCATCTTTAGAAACTTTCTGATCAAAATTATTGCAGGATGCAACACTTTATGTCACTCTGGAGCCTTGTGCCATGTGCGCTGGTGCTATTCTTCAAGCTAGAGTTGACACTGTGGTATGGGGTGCCCCAAACAAGCTTCTTGGAGCTGATGGAAGCTGGGTTAGGTATGGAATATATTAAACGTCATATTGTATCTCTTTTTTTACCCTAGTTTTTTTTATCTTTAAAATTCTCTATTCCAGTTTTCTGGTGATTCAAAATCTTGATATGCCTGTATAAGTTGGAAGCTAGGTCATAGTTAATCACATCGCATGTCCATCCATCCTTATGCAATTCAGTGTGGTCTAATGACTCATATGGCCTCCATATGGACAGATGTGCTGACTGTTTTTTCCAAAAATTTCTTCCACTGTTCAGAAACACTGCAATTACATTGTATTTTCCGCTGGGAGGCTGGTCAAGGACATATATATATATATATTTTGCATCAGATCGATCTGCAGGCCAGCGAAGTAGGCACTATATTGTTCTTGATTTCTTGTGCACCAAAGATGTTTTAGAGATTCTCAATGACACTGTTTGCATGAGTGAGAAAGATGTCATTTATTGCCACTCTTTGCCATGGGCCTAGGAGTTGCCAACCTCCAACAGCCGCTTCTTGAACAGCCTGTTGGTTGATCTGGATGGGCTGTTCTTCCCTTTATGCAGTTGTCACCATCCCAAATAAATCTACAAAGAATGAAAGGAATCAGAAGCCTTTTGCTTTTCTTGATGATTCTTAAAAAAAAAGAATCTACTCCCTCCATTCCAAATTGTAGTTCACTGTTAACTTTTGCATATTCTATTTGACCATTCGTCTTATTTTTAAAATATATGTTAATATTACTTATTTTGTTGTGATTTGTTTTATCATTAACCATATTTTAGACATGACTTATATTTTTGCATGTTTGCATTAATTTTTTGAATAAGACAAAGGGTCAAAAGGTGTGTCCAAAAGTCAACAGTGAACTATAATTTGGAACGGAGGGAGTACATATTAATATTGTGTTCTTGGTCAATGGTAATTGGTTTGTTGCATGGGTCATCAGGACCCACTATAATCATCAAGATGTCAAGATAAACATTGTATTGGAGTACGATAGCATGGTGTAGACTCTGGCCTCATGGTGTCTTTGCTGTCCTTGGCATCCACAGCTTCTGCTAAATTGCTGTAACCAATAGGAGGTCCGGTATTGTGGCATGGTTCCAGCTCCCATGCTGCCCATGAATATCTCATCCTATTGATGTCATGTGAGCGGGTAGGTTCCAGGGTCAGCAAACTATTTGTTACATGCTGGCTTGGCAAATCTTTGTATCATGTCTCACATTTGAATCATTTTGATACCTATTGTGGCTCATCTCAAAAATTTAGATGGGAACTATAGATTGGCACTTTTTGATACACAAGGATATTCTCAGTCACACATAGTTCTTATGGGAATAGAGTTCATATACTTGTGGACTAGACCGACTGTTTTGAATAATGAGCAGGGACTAAGGTTGCAGATTCTTTCATCTTTTCATATATATTGTTGTCAGCCCTGTTATGTTTCATGATTTCATCCCAACTGGAACTGACACACTTGTGTTATAGGCTTTTCCCTGGTGATGGGCAAACGAGCACATTGGATTCAGCAAACCAGAACCAGGCTGCCCAGTCTTTAGGACCTGTCCATCCTTTCCATCCGAAGATAACCATAAGGCGTGGCATCCTCTCCAATGAGTGCTCAGAAATAATGCAACAGTTCTTCCGTCTGCGGCGGAAGAAGAAACAGAAGCCAGAATTGCCACCTCATGCCCGCCTCCCAGGGCGCAACCATCCAATTAAGTTCTTCACCAAGATGCACAATATGTTTGGCACGATCTTCTGCATTTAGTAGTGGGATTTTATCTTCCCCCTGGTAGCAGTAATCTTGTCGCCTTAATTTCCATTCTCCCTTTCGGGTCTTCATGCGCCCTCCTTCCTTGTTTTCCTATCTTCATTTCTAAGTTGTGTTTCTTCTTGTGCGTTGGGCGTTTTCCATTGTGATATGGACGAAGATGGGTGATGTGAGCCAAGGGAACTAGTATGATCAGTTGTAGCACATTCATGCGCCGAGGCTTGCATGTATATAGGTTTCCAATCTAAGAACACCTGGTCTGTTGTAACTGTATGTGTTCCCTTTTTTTTTAAGAGAAGAGGGATGAATATAGGCTCTGTATTTGCTATGTATGCTCTCAGGTGGTTATTTAGTTTGGTGCAGGTTATCATAATATATTTTGAATCATAATGTTCTCCACGATGAACCGCAACACCAAAATGATTTTGTTACAAATGAGCTTCATATTGGTTATCAGATCATCTATTTTTATCTTATGTCCCTCAGGAAGTCTATTTTCTGATGCCAAATCTGGAAGAAACTTATTTTACTTTTTAAACGAGCACATTGGATTCAGCAAACCAGAACCAGGCTGCCCAGACTTCAGGACCTGTCCATCCTTTCCATCCGAAGATAACCATAAGGCGTGGCATCCTCTCCAATGAGTGCTCAGAAATAATGCAACAGTTCTTCCGTCTGCGGCGGAAGAAGAAACAGAAGCCAGAATTGCCACCTCATGCCCACCTCCCAGGGCGCAACCATCCAATTAAGTTCTTCACCAAGATGCACAATATGTTTGGCACGATCTTCTGCATTTAGTAGTAGGATTTTATCTTCCCCCTGGTAGCAGTAATCTTGTCGCCTTAATTTTCGTTCTCCCTTTCGGGTCTTCATGCGCCCTCCTTGTTTTCCTATCTTCATTTCTAAATTGTGTTTCTTCTTATGCGTTGGGCGTTTTCCATTGTGATATGGACGAAGATGGGTGATGTGAGCCAAGGAACCAGTATGATCAGCTGTGGCACATTCATCCGCCGAGGCTTGCATGTATATAGGTTTCCAATCTGAGAACACCTGGTCTGTTGTAACTGCATGTGTTCCCATTTTTTTTTAAGAGAAGAGGGATGAATATAGGCTCTGTATTTGCTGTGTATGCTCTCAGGACTCAGGTGGTTATTTAGTTTGGTGCAGGTTATCATAATATATTTTGAATCATAATGTTCTCCACAATGAACCACAACACCAAAATGATTTTGTCACAAATGAGCAGTAATTGCTTGATTTGCTTCATATGATATGGGCAGCTTCTTGTATTTGTTGTACTTTACGTGCCTGAGAGAGCGTGTTTCTTTGCATTGCTCGAGAATGCATGTATTCCTCATTCAGTGTGTGCATAGTTTGATTAATGTGTGGATTTCTTGGGTTGAATTTGTGTAAGGCGTGGATTGTTTGGTGAGATTTGCTTAACTGATTCATTAACAAAATGCTACAAGTTGCCCAGTGGATTGAAGGATGCTTAATTGGACCTTGGCTTGTCCTTTTGTGCCCAAATTAGTTTCGATTATGTAAGGTACAAGTTGCCCAAATTTGTTCAGCTGAATCAGTTCCCTATTGCCATGATGCTCTAATACACAAGTCTTTAACATGCTACTAACCATAATTTTTTTGCAAAATCATTTACCTTGTGAATTGGTGGATTGGCTGTTTTTTTTTTGTGCACATTTGACCTGAAACTAAAATTTTCTCTCTTGGATGACAAATTACTTCATAAGGTTTCTTTCTCTATCAGAGGTCCGGTGATCCCAAGTATCAGCAGAAGGTGCTTAACTCGTATTTCATACATCCTACCAATTATATGTAATTTGTTGGGTATATGTAACAAACTTCATGCAAAAAGTAACTAGAACTCTTGAATTACAGTTTGGTTGTTTCCTTTCTAGTTGATGTTTATATTTGAATTCCTTTGTCCATAATAGGTGGTTTTCTTGTTTTTGGATACTTCTACTATCAATTTGACTTTTTTTGCTAGTAAAATGTCATGTACCCCTATATATGTTAAGCATGTTTACTCATTAAAATCCTGCCCGGTTGTCTTTTCTTGGATCCCTTTTTCTAAATATTGAACTCTTATTTGAGTTTCTTGAATATAATTATAGGCGGAAAAGGTCATCAGACAAGCTTCAGAAGATATATCCAAGCGATGGCTTATTTCCTATCTACATAAATCCGCATTCAGGAACTGCATCATACTCAACAATCACATTTGGTGCTATGGGAGATAGGTAAGATCATTTGTCCTTACCTTTTCCAACCAAGTTATTTTCTTCCTGAAATTTGCTCTTTATGGCTGACTACTGTCAATAGGATGCTTGCTGAATAATATCTTACATTCTCTCTCTAAAGTTCTCACTGGTTCAGTCTGTGATTGACGCAGATGGATGAACTCGCGTGCTTTGCCCCTGGTATGCTGGCACTGGGAGTCTCTGGTTACGGTTCTGAAAAAGCTGAAGAAATTATGAATCTTGCAAAAGAGGTAAATCCTCTAGGGAATTCGCAATGTGGTATTCAAGATTTCAGGTACTTGTTTATCATGTAAGATATTATTTTCTGGATAGTAACTACTTAAAGAATACATTGATGGACAGTACTTATTAGTTTATATATATTTAACCACAACACTTTATCTTCGTCTTCAATCTGTTCTGTTCTTTGAAATGCGATTACTAGCAGATCCAAATTGAGCAGGGACAATCATGATTTTGTTCTATTCGTTGATCTCTTGTTTTTCTCTACTCTCTCTATAGCTTGCTCGGACCTGTTATAACTTCTACCAATCAACTCCTACAAAGTTGGCGGGGGAAAACTATTTTTTCCATGGTGGACAGGTAGTTATATAGCTCTCATTTTCCTTCTTTGCAGTAATCCCATACTATTAGTGGTTGATGCATGAAACAGGAGAGTATGTTTTTTCCGTTTTAATATGTAATTTAGAACATCTAGAAGTGTCGGCATCCAATTTATGTTAATCTCGTAGACTTCGCTGTACGTCATTTCTGAAAGCTTGCATGTCTAGTTACACATTTGTCTCCCTTTTCAGAGCTCGTGGTTCGAATATAGGCTGTTATTGTTGACCATTCTGATGAAAATTTTATTTCCACAGGATGATAAAAATATCGCTCATTTGACACATGTTAGCGAAATGGAAAAGAAATGTGAATCTTTGGCCAGAATCACCACTATTTTGAAAGATGTTATTCAAAACAAGGTGATGATAGTCAGAAATTGATATTTTCTTGAGCTTACTGCCTTCCTTGGGATTATCAACTATTCAGATTTATTGTGTATTGTGTTTATAACATTAGGCCTGCATTCCTGTGCATAAATTAGCAACTAGCCAGTTGTACAAAACCTAATATCTGAAATAATGGTCCTTTTCTACCAGGATCGCATAATTGCTCGGCTGCAGCAACCTTACTCCCTTGATTGCATTCCTGTTGAAGCTGAGTATCAGGTGAGGTTCTTATTTATTTTTACTTATTAATTTTATAGCAAACATGCCATTCATTTAGGAAAGCATACATGCTTGCTGATGTTGCTGCCAGCAATGTATGTCCAATGTCTCAATTCTCAGTGATCTTTACAATGGTATGAGGAGATGGCTTATACATGCATAGGCGATTGATTCAGTACTAGAGGAAATCTGTTGTTTTCTGTGTGGATCATGCATTTCTTGCTCATGGTGCTGGTTTCTTGTCAGAAACAATTCTCGGAGCTTCTTTTGAAAGCAGCAAGTGACTACGGAGCATTGACAGCATCAGTTGGTGATTTCCAGTGGAGTCAAAACTTTAGAGAGTCACCTGCTGTTTGGGGGGTAAGTCAAAAATATTTCTTCTATTTGATTAAATAAGTAGTTTTAGCAAATTAATATTTTGGGAAACGCCTCCCACTTGGGATATAAATATTAATGTTATCAATGTCAGTTTTGGAGATGACAAATGATCTACCAAGAATTAGTCTAACAATATCATGGTAAATTTGTATTCAGTGCCTTCAGAGTGGTAATGTCTATCTTCTGTTTTCATCAAGGAAATGCTGCGTCCGATACCTGCTGCACTTGCTTCCTGCACTCGCTTCTTTGAGGCCATGTCTGCAATGAGGGAATCCTTTTCAACCCTTCAGAAACTACGTGTCGGCCATTCTTCTCTGTCGATGACCCCAGGTGGCTCTACTGACGATTCAAAGTTCTTGACCCCTCCTCAGTGGAGGGACGGCTCTCTTGATAGCTGGAAGCAAGTGGAGGACATAAACCCTGAGAGTGATGGGCTGGACGGTATCAACCAGAGGAGACTGTCGTGGCCATCCTCCATCAAGAGGGACGTGTAGGCTGTCATGGTTCTCTCTGTATAAAAGGTTATCATTGCCTCCGTGTTCTGTATGATCCCTTGCCAAAGCTCTGTTTGGAATGTTTTACTGTAACGAGAATTCATCATTGCTGCACTGAATGATGTTAGAAATGCTTTGTTGTTTTTTCTTGTGGAAATGCGCATTTTGTGGCAACACAGTGTTTGTGCTGTCGTATAACTTCGTATAATGTATGCTATACGAAGTTATTACGGCGCATTTGTCTGCCTTTTCAGAGCTTGTGGTTTGAATATAGGCTGTTATTGTTGACCATTCTGATGAAATTTTTATTTCCACAGGATGATAAAAATATTGCTCATTTGACACATGTTAGCGAAATGGAAAAGAAATGTGAATCTTTGGCCAGAATCACCACTATTTTGAAAGATGTTATTCAAAACAAGGTAAGAAACATTGAGAGAAGACCAACGGAAGCTTACATAGACAAATCTGACTTATGTAGTGTCCGTAAATATCTGTATAGTTCCTTTCAAGTCATAGTTGGATCTAAATAGTTCCATCCATGATCGGGCCCCCTCCCCATTCTCCCTCCTTTTCCTGATTGTATTGAATTGAACATGGCCACATTTTGTTCAGTGTTGCTGTGCAGTGGCTGGATCCAATTTCAAAGAATGTGTATATTTACTCTCCTGTTAGCTGTGTGCCCTTTTCCTCTGGAATATGAATTGAGCTTTTCAATGATGAACAGCATCTTTTTATTGTAAAATGTTATGATCACCTGCCTTGATTTGCTGGATTTGCGCTGCCTTTTGCACTTTGCATTCTGCGGTAGTATGCAGTTTTTGCCTGGTGGGCTATGGCCGAGCGATGATTTGTTTGTCACTTATGTAGCTCATTTTATAAAAGGTTATAATCTTGACTGATGATTTATTTTTCACTGTTATCTAACTTATTCATAAAAAAGTTTCTTATCTAGCTTAGGAAAAGTTTCCAGTTTTCCTAAAGTACCCCACTCATGAATCGATCATTAGATAAATCATGAACTGATCATTAGGCCACTCTAGAGTCATCTTTGTGCATATATGCCACTCTAGAGTCACCCCAATCTCTCATGCCACTCTAGAGTGAAGAAACACACATATTTGCCATTATGGAGGTATTTGGGAAGATATGAGCTGAATTTACAATCTAAAATACAACTAAATTCAATCTGATAGTGGGCCCTACATGTCATCCCCTCTAATCTTCTTCCTCATCCAAACTCTCTCACTCTCTCTCCTCTAACTTTTTTATCGTCCTGTTGCGTTTCTCGGATATGTTCAAGCCTGGAGTTTTACTATCATTGCATTTATCATCCTATGCTTCACTATACATAAGTTTAATTTCTTCATGTAGCAGAATTTTAGATTGTGGCTTTTTTGACTTAAAGCATCATAAACGATATTGGTGTTAGAAGGCACTATTGCTCAGTGGTGAGAACGAGAGTGAGAGATTTTGAATTGTTGCTTTATTGCCTTTTGATTGTACAAATGAATAGTCACAACTTAAAGTTACACAGGGCACTGCCCTTTATATAGTAGTACACTACAACTGTACATGGCGGTTGCTCCCATTTGGAGCGCAGAGACAGTTTTTTTCTTTAATGTTGATCTACTGTTAATCTTGTGATTAAAGATCAAGTTAATCACGAGATTAACTGTCATTTGTTTATTTGTCCATACTTTCTATTCATTAATACTCCCCCTTGGACAAATAATTTGTACAAAGATCTCTTTAATAATTCTTTCCGAAAACCCTATGAAAAAACGGATGAAGAAAATCATATTATGTGATCTTGTATTTATATCCCCTAAGTATATCATATGTCTCATTAAAAACTCCTTCCGAAAACCCAATGGGGTAAAATGGATGGAGGAAAGGGTGCATTATATTTTAGCTTGTATTCATATTGCCTCATTAAAAACCTTTATATGAGAAATATTTTACAAAAACTCTTACGGGGAAAAGAGTGAAATATCTTGATTATTCAGACAGATTTGTTCAGTGGGATTCTCCTTGCAACTCACAAAGTCTTCTCATACCAATTCAATGCACACATTTCCAAGATGTGGACTTTGGCAGAGATTTAGTGAACAATTCCGCTAAGTTATCACAACACACTGTAAAATTTATCTCTCCTCTTTTTTGGAGTTAACGAGGATAGAATAATTTAAAAGCAATATGCTTTGTTATATTACTCTTAATATAACTTGTTTACATTTGCATAACACAAGTTACATTATCTTCATAGATAATGGTAGGGGATCTATCAGAATTGATACCACATGACCTTTAACGTGGTTAATCATTATGCGAAGCCAAACACATTCACGTGATCCTTCGTATAACACAATTATTTCATAATGATTAGTGGATGTGGCTACTATAGTCTGTTTGTTAGACTTCCATGAAAAAGTTGTACCATCATAAAGAAACACAAATCCAATCTGTGATCTGGCATTGTGGGGATCAGACAAATAGCCAGCATCAATATATCCCACCATAGTCATATCTTGGTTTTTCTTGTAGAATAATCCTAGATTTTGTGCATATCTAAGATAGCTGAAGATATTTTTAATGCCATTCTAATGTCTTATTGTTGGAGAAGACTAAATCTAGCCAACAAATTTACCGTTAATGCAATATCAGGCCCGGTGCAATTTGCCAAGTACATTAATTCTCCAATAGAACTAAGGTATAGAACTTCCGGTCCCAAAATATCTTGATTTTCACCCTTTGGTCTAAATGAGTCATTATCCCTATGAAGGTATCTCACAACCATAGGGGTCTTATATGGGTATGCATTATCCATATTGAACCTTTTTCTTTTGGACATAAGCAAACTGGTGCACTAGAATTCCATCATGTAGGTGCTCAAGTTGTAAACCTAAGCAGAATTTGGTTTTGTTGAAATCTTTCATTTGAAACTCCGTCACTAGATGATTGCTTGTTTCTTTTATATTATCAATGGTTCCAATGATATTTAAATCATCAACATAAACTGATATAATGCAAAACCCACTTTGTGTTTTCTGTATAAACACACAAGGGTAATCATCATTATTTGTCTATTTGAATATCTTTTCTTTAAAAGGAATTCACTTAGTTGGCTGAAACGCATTCTCCCCGGCTGTTTTAATCCATACAGCGACCTTTTCAATTTAATGCTATATATGTTGCGATTTCCTTTAGGATTCGAAAGTTTAATCCCTTCAGGGACTTTCATGTAAATATCTGAATCAAGTGACTCATATAAAAATATGCGGTCACAACATTCATTAATTGCATAGTCAAATTCATATTGATGATATTAAATATCGAAATGTAATTCCAGTCATCACAGGAGAGTATGTTTCATCGTAATCGATGCCGGATCTTTGCGTAAACCCTTGTGCTACGAGCCTCGCTTTATGTCTCACCACCTGGTTATCTTCGTCCCTTTTCCGAACAAAGACCCATTTATTTCCAATAGGAAATGTTTTAGGAGGAGTTGGTACTATAGGACCAAAAACTTCTCTTTTATTAAGCGAGTATAATTCCGCCTCGATTGCTTTTTTTTTCCATTTGACCCGACCTGAGCGCTTCATGCACTTTGCCATGGTCTTAGATTCTGGATCCAGATGAACAGATTCAGCAATCATAGTGGCAAAGTCCAACAGGTCATCTAGTATTTACCCAAATTTTTCAAGAAATTTTGGAGGTCTCTAGCTATTTTTAATAATTTAATCTTGTTTAGTTGATTATTTTATTAACTAAATCATCGGAAATTCTCACGCATAGTAATGGACCAACCCACAACGACGACCCAAGCAGCCAACTGAGCACACCCACACGTGCTATGCAGAAGGCGTACTCCTGAAAGGCACTTTCGAATGAGGGAGGCGTGACACCAATCGGCACTTTCACTCATGGTTCATCTAAACGGTAAACGGTAGTCAGTCGGTCACCTCCTGTTTAGTGTTTAGACCGTTTACATGGGATTAAACGGTGTTTAAACGGTCTAAACGGTTTTTCTCCCAAGCTTAAACTAGCAAAAGTGTCATTAATCTTGTCTTTGAGCTTGATGCCGAACCACCAAGGAGAGCCTAATTGCTCTGAAGTGAGTCTAATTAAGATTCTTAAGGTCATCATCACCAAAACCCTTCAATAATTAAAATACGTTTTCAAACAACATGAGAAAAGGGATGGTGATATCGAAGAAAGGAACCAACGACATAATCACTTTCAAACGAGATTCGTTGTAAAGGATCACGCTGTCCAAGTCATTATCGATGGAGGAAATCACAACAACCTTGCTAGCATGCATATGGTTGAGAAACTTGGCTTGATACCGAGTCCACATCCATATCCGTATGTAATTAAATGGTTCAACTCTTGTGGTAAGCTGAAGATAACTAAAACTTCTCGAGTACCCATCTCTATTGGTTCTTATCATGATCATATTAATTGGGATGTTGTACCTCTGAAAACATGTTCATTTTTATTAGGTAGACCATGGTTGTATGATAGGAATGTTGTTCATCATGGTAAAAACTAATAAATATGAATTCAAGTTTAAAGCCAAGAAAATTTTGCTATTACCTATGACCCCAGCTGAAATAACCAATGCTAATTTTGAAAGATCAAAAAGAGAAAATCAGGAATGTGATAAAATTGAGAAACTCATTGTGGCTAAAGAATCAAACTTACCCGAGAAGAGAGAAATAAGTTCCAATAAATCTGGAATTAAGTTGGAGGGCATTGTTTCAATAGCTACAAAATCTACTTGTAATGACACAGATGGGCACAATTCTACAACTATTAATTTGATCATAAAGGATGTGCATGTTTCTTTGTCCCTCATTGCTACTAACATTTTGCAGGAGAATATTATGGAGTAGAGGATGACTCCAAATCAAAAGGTGGGAATGATGAGGACATCACAAGCAAGGATACAGACGTGCATCCTACTTCTACTACGACTGCTACATTGACTACAGCCACTACGTCGACTACGTCCACTATGTTGCTGAAAGAACAAGAAGAAATACAAGTGGGCTTGAATCTTTTGGCCAAGCCATTCATGACATGAATCCGGGATGTTAAGCACTCCACCATAAAGACCCAAGACCATCTCACACGGCCAAGGAGTCCCAACAACAGGCCCAACTCACACGGAGACCCGGTTCGGCCGTCTGCGCGTAGCATAACTTCATATAGACGCTCAGGCCACATACGAACTCTAATTTCAACGTTCTACCACTCCACGAAAATCTTAGAAGATTATATTTCCAATGCATCTTGTCCCACTGCAAAATTCCTTCGGAATCATCGGGAATCATCAAACAATCAAGCGGGCCAAATCTGTCAAGTGCTATGTCAACTCAATTTTGGGCCCAAGGCCCATGTAACCCTAGGGCTGCGTGGGGGATGCGTGCCACCATGAGTTGCACGCCCCCTCTTGCCGCCGTACATCCTCTACTTATGGTCCACCCCTCTTCTTCATCCCTGTGTTTTGTTTAGTCTAGTTTTTCACGTGTGTGTTGAAACAGCCTCGAATTCGCTTGTGTCGGATAGACCAACCGTATCGAGTTCGAAACCCCAACTCAAGTGTGCTTATTCATATATGCAATTTCAGATTGCTTTTACCTTTGTTCTTGCTTGTTCTTCGGTTGCTCATAGGAACAGATCTTTGTGATCAGGTCGATCGTGTTTCCGGTACTGTTGATAACGCTTCGTCGTGGTGGTTTAACGATTGTCGGGTCTTTGGTCACCGTCGTGGTTGGTAGCCGGATTGTTCAGGTCTTTGTGACACCAAACCGTAGTTATTCACCTCATTAGAAGATCGAACACCCCCATCTCGCATCATCGTCCCTGTTTGGTACGCTCGTTTCCCTCATATCACACTTCTGCTCACTTTCTCCCTCATATGTCTACTCCCTTCCTCCCAAATCTCTATGCTCTCCCTCAAAAGATGAGCGCAACCGGCACGATATGGGTAGGAGGAGGAGGAACCTTGCCTATTTATTGAAAAATCTGATTTTTTTTTCTTTTTTGGGCCTCAACGGTTGAAAATAGCTATACATTTCCAACGAGCTGCAATAGTCGCAGCACTAGGCAGCAGCCGCCGTTGGCGCGTGGACCGAGGCGCTGGCGCCCTACTGCGGCCTCGTACAATTCAGCTTATCGTAGCGTTTCAACAAAATTTGAAAGTTTTTTAAAAGATGTTTAAATGTTTTTAAAAAATAATTTAAAAATAGTTTTAGAATCTTTAAGAGTACTACTAAAAACCTGAGAAAAATCATTACAAATTATTACACCAAATAGCCTATATAAAAAAGATAAATTTTGTTGAAACGCTAAGCTACGCTACGTTAAGCTGAAATGTACAAGGCCTGCATGTGCGCTGCGAGGCGCCACCGGCTAGCTGCCATGCACATCAGACTATGCCACTGCGGGTACACCTTTGTAGGTGAGCGCCTCGGGTCTCGGGTGAGAGCGGGCGTGCCGAGCGAGCCGTGAGCGACAGGGAGCTAGAAAGCGGTGGGAAATTTCAATTCTTTGGCAGCTATAGTAAACTATGCCAATCGGGCATAACCGGGCCATCTCGGTTTTTAGATCGTTACTATACAAACCAAACTGTGTCGGTTTAACGGGCTGACACTGAGGCCTAGACATAGTTCACTTGTAAAAACCAAGTCGACTCCACTGCCTGCCCTTGTTTCCGAGCCCGACTGCCTGTCCCAACTCTCAACATTAGGGGTGGGCAAAAAAACCCCCAAAACCAACAAACCTGAACCAAAAATACTGAAAATTTAAATATCTCAGTATTTGGTATTTATTTCGGTAGTGATTTTTAATAATTTTGGTATTTCGGTTCGGTTTCAGTATTATCCTATGGAAAACTGAAACACCGAACATACCGATGCAACTTAGCAGCATTTTCCATTTGCACCTCAGTTCTGGGCCTTCTGCTCCCTCTCAACCTCTGTGGCGATGCCCATCATGACCCATCGGCTCAGCTCACTCCCCGGGACAAAAACCCTCCTTCCTGTTCCATCTCGGTCTCTCCCCCGGACCCTCCCACCTGAAGGGAATGCGGGCGCTACGCTAGCACAGAATCAAATTCTACCGCCGAGACCCATGACCCCCTGCAAGTAATTGACCACAGATCGAGTTACCTCACGACGCGCAGTGCAGCAGAGGATGAGTCGATGAAGCTGGTTCAATCGATCTGCGCGTAGTTGTACGGAAGTAGTCGTTTATGGCGATCCAATCGCCTCCTTCTCGCTGGTCCTCAACGTCTCACAAGGTGCCCCTAGCCGATCCCCAGGGCACGGCCGCCGTCGGCGAGGTCTACGAGCTCGCTCAAATTCGCGACCTCCCCGCGCAGCCTGTCTCCAAAAGGACGCCCCGGCATCGTCCGGAGTCTGTTTTCGACTATCTCGGACACTACGGACAAGCCCACGACGAGAGCTGTCCAGCGCATCCAATCCCATCACCAAATTCCTTCTGGATCAACGGGAATTTGCGAAACAAGGTGACGGCTAGAAACTGGACGCGAACAGATCACGTCGTCTTCTTCGGTTCGTCTTGCGGTTGATCAAGCCAGCGCCCCAAGTGTTGCGCCTCTACAGGAATACACACATCCGGTGATCGAAATCTGCCCACGGTGATGTGCTAGCGCCGGTCGCAGGCGAGGGAGAGAGGTGACGGCTAGGGTTTGGTGGAGAGGGAAACCTAATTTCTTCAGGGCATTCTCGCGACTCTCCACCGCCTCCTTTATATAGTCTCACCGTGGGCCCTCTACACTAGAGGCCCTAACCCGGTCCATGGCCCTTGTCTCACATGGTCCATTAAGCCCACGTCATATGTGGCCCCACATATCATTGAGCTCACATCTGATGTGGCCTATGATTGTCAATTGGGCATATAATTCCTTCAATCTCCCACTTGCACAATAAACAATTATGCAACTCATGACTCCAACCCCTTAAGTGTATGACCCAATAGGTTCGTATGTAGACAGCAGTGACCCAGAAACAAATTTTCAAATTTCTAGTCACAGATCGGTAGCGGCCTCTAGCAAAACGTACCGACCCCTGAATAAACGCGAAGATCAAATCTAACGAACCAAATAGGGTTAAAGTGCTGATCCCTTTGCCACACGATACTAGCTAAGCTCAAGGCAAGAAACGTGTCACCCTTGTGATAGCTCGGCCATTCACTCGATCAAGTATTGGATTTCGTATGATTAACTTTTTAATCATGGTATGGCCATACACTTTTCCAAATCCAATACCTCGAGAGGCCCAGAGATATCTCTCCTGCTATAAAGGAGGGGCAAATCCCATCTTGACCACTCACACCCCACGTCAATGTTTCATGGCATACCCGAAAGCTACTTTTATAACCCCCTGTTACGGAGAGCGTTTGATAGCCCCAAAGTATGCAACTACGCATGTTGGAACTCAATGGGGATCTTAGGTCAAAAGATCCCACTGTCACCATATGAGAATTCAACTGATGACACCAAAGACAATAATAAATCTTGCAGCATCTCATTGCGGGTCTGTCCAACCACCAATGTTCTCAAACATGCGTCCATATTATTGATTTGATATCTCTATATCTATGATCCGGGAACATGATCATCAATCAATACATGTGCTGATCTTTGAATCATAATTGTTTAAGTTATGATATAAGATCAGGGACTCCTTTAGACATATAGTAATAGAGTTCCGCGAACAAGTCTTACTTGTTGATCGATACCGATGATGTTAGTCAAGGAACTAGGATAACAATTATCCATCATAAACATAGAAGTGATACAGTCATCTCCAAGACTGCCTAGTCGGCTTATTAATTATATTTTATCCACGTGCACCAGAGCTTATCAACCGGATATCCAATATCCGATATTCATGTGCGCCTTTCATAAAGGTTGTGGTAATATTTGTCTAAACTAAAATAGTTTTAGATTTCGAACCCCCATTAAGTAATGGTTTGAAAGTAGTGCGCGATGTAACCATTACAGACTACCATTCCCAAAGTGCACATTCTTTATACTTCACAAGTATTTTAGAATGCGTCTTAACATCCAGTGACTTTCATCCGGATTAGATTGATATCTACATATAGGTGACATTCATCTTAATGTATAGGGCATAAAACCCTCCTTTTTGGTAATTTATCAAGCTCGTCGAGTATCAAATACTGAATCTTGCTCTCTAATGTGACATACACGGGAACAATTCCTGGCTAAATCATTCAACACTATGTCAACATATAGGTCTAATCCAATTAGCCTTTCTTATCTATCCCTATAGACCCTTATGTCAAAATTTTAAATATATCCCAAATTCTTTCATGAAGAACAATTTCTTAATCAAGACATGGCATATTCACAGAATATTATTTCTGATCTACTATATGTCATACATATTTAAGATTAATAAAAATCAGTGCTCTCCCACTTGCGCTTGATGAACTAGCCAAACAATTTGACTACACATCAAAACAAATATTTATCTCTGAGATGTTTGTTCAAAAACTTACATGTTCTAGCACTTTATGAATCATCCAAATTCGAGGCCGTGTCAAAACACATTCTCACTTAGGTCTCATCCAGAGAGATCCGTTTTGATATTCATATAGCATATCAAATATGCAGCAGTAGCTAAGTGAATCTAGATAGCACCAAGTGGACCAATCAAGTTCAAAACTTAGTTGTCACACATAACTTGTCTTAAATTAATCTTCTAGAGTATAGGCCCATCACACTTCAATATAAGTCAAGCTCATAACAGTCCGACAACAATTGTCTTCCCTATCATATAGGTGTCTAATTTGGCTTTAGGACCAATGCAGGGTTGGTTATTTTATAAAACATACAACAACTTATATATAATATGAAAATTTAGTAGAAACCGAAACACTTTCAAATGATCCCCGAATTACTCCGAGTCACATCGTGCTCCCACTAAATATTTTGGAAGAAACAATTTCTCCAAAATAAAACCATTCCGAGCAACAAACACTTCGCAGCTCATACATTTCCTTATATGCAAACACTTTGCATTTCACAAAGAAACATATATCTTAGTCGAGCGTGAGCTTATCAGACATCAGACGTCTTACAGATGCCCCACGTTCCAAACGTCAATAAAACAGCACGGAACACCTTCTGATCCATATCATATATGGTTGTTTTCTTATGACTAGATGGAACCTTTAAATGAGCACAAACATTTCTAAAGTGTACCATAACATGGATAATGAAACATAATGACATCATAAGTCCTTAGAATTAATAACACACATCCATTCACTAATGTAGCATGCCCATAAGCCAAATCAATGTTCCACTTAAAAGAAGCAAAATATTGAACTTGCTTATGCCCGGAATATAATAATAATTATTTAATTCCGACTGTGATCCTTCGGATTGGGCCCTTAAAAGTATGTCAACGTCAAACGAGACAACTTTTACACCCTTGCCATTAATCCAGAATTCTATCCTGCGGTGTCAGGGTAGCGCCAATCTTTGACTTCGCAAGTCTAGATTAGTACTCAGGTCCAACTCGACCTTTCCCATTTACTCATGACTCGGCCCCCTTCACAAGTTGACCAGTCTTTCGAACCATGATCACATGATAAAGCTAATCTTAATGCTCTCTTATTCTAATATGCATCATACGCATCTCGGCCAGTGATTTCTCCAAACAATTAATCAATATGAAGAGCAACCGAAAATCACATCAATAGCTAACCATTAGCTAAAAGGAAAACCATATTTTCCAATGCCCAAACAATCAATCATAGCGACAAGCCACTCGGCTACATGCCTACGCCAGCGCCACGAGGGCCTAAGTCTACGACTCGGCGACACGCCTACGCCCGCGCCACGAGCGTCGAAGTATTCAGCTCGGCTGTACGCCATCGAGCGCCCGGTACGGCTACACGCCAGCAGCTTCAAATCAGCGGCTCGGTGACAAGCTACTCGGCTACACGCCTACGCCAGCGCCACGAGCGCCCAAGTCTACGGCTCGGCGACACGCTACTCAGCGACACGCCTGCGCCCGCACCACGAGCGTCCAAGTATTTAGCTCGGCTGTATGCCATCGCGCGCCACGAGCGCCCGCTACGGCTGCACACCTGTAGCTTCAAATCTACGGCTCAGCGGCAAGCCCCTCGACTACACGCATACAGCAGCACCACGAGCGTCCAAGTCTACGGCTCGGCTATACGCCTGCGCCTACACCAAAGCTAAGTTCTCATTACCATAATCTTTTTTTATAAATCTAAGTTGTTTCTTGACTTGCTACTTAGTTGGTCTCCAACTAAGCAGTGAGTCGGGGGCTACACCTAATAGGTGCACTTGCGTGCACTTTTTTGTTGCTTTTTCTTAATGATTGCAAATGAATCCGAGTGGTTATTCTCAGTAGTGAAGCTCTGACCCACGGACGGCGAACTCTAGTTTCTCGATACGCGTGCCTGGGAAAAGAGCCATGAGCCAATTCCCGACGCCCAGGGGCTAGACTAGTCGAGCAGAGTGCTTAACAAAAGGAAGATTACTTAGAGAAATTTAATATCAAAAAGGAAAAGTAGCAAAAATATAAAAATTACATAAATAAAGCAGTCGGACCTTACATCCGAGTGATTGTTTTTTCATCTAAATGCTTTCATGATACCGCCTAAACTCTACATGTACATGCTACAGGAGTTCATGGGTTTGTACCTCATCGAGTACCTTCCGCGACTCCGCGCACGAGTAAGAAGGACCTGCGCAATGAGCGACAATTACGGCTCGACGAGCGCCCGGCACGGCTACGAGCCTACGTCCGCGCCTCGACCGTCGAAATCTATAGCTCAGTAAGCACTTGGCACGGCTACAAGCCTACGCTCGCGCCACGAGTGTTCAAGTCTATGGCACAACTATACGTCCACACCAACTTTGGTACGGCTATACGCTTACGCCTCTGGCCATGGGCCATCCTGCGCCCTAAGCACTAACCACGGCCTTCCAGCTGCGCGTCACAACCAGTGGCTACAAGCGCAGCCGGGCTAAGCCAAATTCAGCCTCGGTACATCCCTTTGAGGGCATATCATCGGCAGAGCTATAAAAAATTACCCATCTCCTGGTATACCCCATGTTGGCTCACTAATTGGTCGCTGCATGTCAAGATCAGATACCAGTGATGTCGGGATTGAGTTTCGATGGTACGCTATAGTTGGGGCCTATGCTGTACACCGCTACCAGGGTATGGATACCATACGGCTAAACTCTTTCCTTAAGGTACGCCCCGTGGTTGGGTCGCCAGCTGTATTCCGCTACAATGGGATACAGGTATCGCCTGGCTGACAACAATGGTATGCCCCATGTTGGGACACTAGCTGTGTTACCGCACTAGTCGGATACAGGTATCATTGGGTCAAACCCTATCCAGATGGTATGCTCCATGTTGGGCCAATCGCTTTACTCTACCAGTATAAGTACCAGATGGTTAAAAATATGATATGCCCTCTGGGGCTACCAGCTGTATCCTACTCCGGTCGGGTACAGGTACCGCTCGGCTCTTCAGGAAAAACCAGTGGTACGCCCCATGTTGGGTCGCCAGCTGTGCATCGCAAGACGAGTACAGGTATCACTCGGCTTTTCAGCCAAAACCAGTGGTACGCCCCATGTTGGGTCGTCAGCTGTACATCGCAAGACGAGTATAGGTACCACTCGGCTTTTCAGCCAAAATCAGTGGTACGCCTCATGTTGGGTCGCCAGCTGTACATCGCAAGACGAGTACAGGTACCACTCGGCTCTTCAGCCAAAACTAATGGTATGCCCCATGTTGGGTCACCAGCTGTACATCGCAAGACGAGTGCAGGTACCACTTCATCAAAATTAAGGTGATGCGCTTTACAAAGGGCCGACTGCCAGAACTCCGGCAATCCCGGGCTGAGTATCACTAACAACTCTCTATGAGTCCTTCACAGTCTCCTCGCAGATAACAGGCAGAAGCCAGTCGGGAAAGAGCATCAACAATCTACAAGCACTCGGCATGAAGCATGACTCATCCAAGGTGCGGTAAAGAGCAGCAGCAACTCGACTATGAAGCACTCGGGGGCTACTGTGGATAACATGGATCCCGGGTACCCACACGGCGGGCCTAAAAGACCACCCGACAAGGCATGGACCAAGTTGGATAGATGAGGACGGGTACCACTCGGACTTTAGAAGACTTGCTCGGCAAGGAAAGAAGTATATCCCTAATTAATAGGGAAGATATACTTGTAATCCCGGATAACTACTAAAGGATAGGGATAGGAATCCTACCTTGTAACCGACCAGGACTTAATCCTGCCCCCACTATATAAGGCGGGCAGGGAGCTCCCTGGTTCGGCATCTTGATCTTCATCATCTTGGTCATCTTGCATCCCGCATCCCGCATCTTGATCAATTATAATCTCAGAGCACAGGAAGTAGGGTATTACCTCGGCCATGAGGGCCTGAACCTGTATAAATCCGTGTCTTGTGCTACCATCGAGTTTGGATCTTGTGCATCGCCCCATATATAATCATTGCCGACGGCAACCCCCCAGTTAGTCACCTGTCGACACCGAGTACAAGGGATACAATACGTAAACACTTCTGATTTTTTTCTTCCTTTTTTGTGCTGCTCTTTTGTATGCACTTGCCTTTCTTTTTCTTTTTTTTCACCGACAAATAAAATTGCAGCACTATATTTTCAGCCTCTAATGACAGCAGATTTTCTAGCACAGTTTTTGGATTTTTAACGATCTCGGATGTAAAAACTCACAACTACAAAATTTTAGATCTTCTCGTCCTGATCAATTTACATATATGGAAGTCCAAATTTGGATAAAGAATCTAGGAGATTTGGGCCCCGCAATACAGACTGCTCAGAAAAATCAGAGACACATCCAGAACCAATTCCGACGCGATTTTGGATCTGAAGATGGAGTTTCTGGATCTTGTCACAATGGACAAAGTTGTAGAGAATTTTCGGGGCTATAATTTAGGCTATAAAATTGTCCGAATCAGAGTTGATATGATGGAGATATTGCGTATGGAATAATAGATCCGAAATAATTGCGAATCCAATTCAACTCGAATTCCTTCGGTGCTCGGGTTTGAAGTCAACAAAACGGATGAACTTCACACTAGGCCAAGAACTAAATCTAAACCAGCAACAAGACTATGACCATGGACATAAATTCAATAAAGCGAAACTGAAAACGAAAATTACGAAAGCACAAAGTGGCTTGGACAATGGACGTGACGACGAACTCAAATCTTTTTTTGTGGGGCAATTTTCTGTACTCTAGGATGAACATGAACAGATCTAAAACTAATGATAGATCTTCTCACCAAACAACCGTCGCTCTGATACCAAATGATGGGACACGAGGCGGCCCGATCTTCTGGTGAGACTCAAGGGGATAATTTCGATCTGGTCGGAGAGGCGACCTTGACGATCCGGCTACCAACCTCACAAGGATGACAACCCGGCAATCGCTAAACCACCAAACCTGCTCATTATCAACCACGCCAAGAACGCGATTGACCTGACCACGAAGGTCGTTTCCTGCAAGCGATCAAAGAACAAGCAAGAAATAAGATAAACACAATCTAAAATTGCAAATATGGTTGAAGCACTTAGATAAATTTGAGGTTCGATAACTCGACTCGGGTGGCCTAGTCGACACACGCAAATTCGAGGGGGGACGCACACGGGTCTATCAACACACAACTAAACCTGAGTCTAAACAGCGACGGCTATGAAATATATAGTGACAGCTAGGGTTTAGAGTGCAGCCCTAGGAGGTACATGGGCCATGGGCCCAAAGTGGAGCGTCACAGCGCTTGGCAGATTCTGGTCGCAATCTTGTTTCGACTATTCCTGTTGATCCGTAAGGAATTTCGGTTGGAAAGATCTCGTCGAGAGCTTATCCGTGCATATCAGGAACGATCAAACGGAGTTCGTATGCATCAGGGGCATTCGTTTGAAGTTAACTGCGCGGAGATGGCCGAATCTGACTCGTGGGCAAATTGTGCTCTCTCTTGGGCCAGCCTTGTAACGACGTGGCTTGTGGAACCAGAGGGCTTCGAAATAGTTGAGCTGCGGCTTTCTTTAATACGTCTTGAACTTGGGGAGATGGCCACAGTGGAGGCCGAATTGCTGGCGACAATGACGGCTTATCAATACAACGACGTACATGCTGCTGGTTTGTACGTCCGGGCCATGGTGGTGGTCGGCGAATCCATACAGCTGTAGATGTTGTAGTATGTGTAGATGTATTAAAATATGTTGCAAGGTGTTGCCAACTTGTAGTAGTTGTAGTGGTCGAAGATGAAGCAGTGGCTTAAAATCTCGTCAACGACCATGCTGAAGAAAAGCTCAGTCATGACCAACATGTTGACGTAGTGTCGGTCATACCCATGTGGGTGTGGTCACATCACATATGGTTCTACAACTTTCAAATTTATGTTCTCTGTGACCTACCATAAGTAAAATTTAAAAGTGGAAGATTTAGAAGAAATACGCCCTTAATAACAAAGAGCATACCATTTGTAAATTTAGACCTGAAAAATTTTGAACAATGTGAAATTTTTTATGGATGTTCTTTGTGTAGCCATGGTTTGATTTTCTCGATAAAACAATCCTTGAGGACGGAGGTAGGAATCGAACCGAGGTCTCCGTGCTGAGAACTCCCTCAGCTAGCCAAGTGGGCAAGGCGCCCGCCTTGCAATCTAATGTGCAGAACATTTCGTTTTAAATGTTATTTTGGAATGGACGGCTGAATCTGATTGCGCGAGAAGATCGAACGACGGTGGTTTTTCAGGCGACGTGGCGTACGCAGTTACTGGGCGACGTGGCGCGTTTTGGATGCAGTGATATGGCCTAACCGGGGGACGGCTAGTTAGGGACTTTGTAGTATAGAATTGATTTCTTTGTGGCCTAACCGGGGGACGGCGGAAAAAAATTATATGGCACTAGGTGCCAAATAAGTTATCATGGCACCCTCTTCTCTCTCTCCTCCTCTCCCCCTCTCTCTCTCTCATTTCCTCCCCCTCTCTCTATAGCTGCAACGGTTAGTGCCTTTTAGTATAGAATTGATTGATTGATTTCTCTGCGACGACGTCCCTGTGCTCCTGCTCCACCACTCCACCATTACGATGTGCCATGAGACTGTGAACTAGGGCGAGTCCGTGGCCACACCTACAGCGGCATGCCGGAGCTCGGGGAGCCGTGGCGGCGGCCGGCGGGGCTCAAGGCAGCGACAACGAGACTCATGGCGGTCGGATTTGGCCGGGGCATCGTCGCCGGAGCTCGGGACGGCGCATTCGACCATGGGGCGCCTCGCCGGTGCACGGGGATGGCCGAGGGCGAGCAGAGTAGCTACGTGATGGCAAACACGGGATGGCCGCGGGCAAGCAGGACGCAGCTGAGGGTGGCCGGGGCTCGGGAATCGGGACTACAAGCATGGGATGGCCGTGTGCGGGGCGCGCGGCGTCGCGAGCAATCACGGGATGGTCTCGTGCGAGTTTTGGCCGGAGCACGGCGACGGGAGGATGCACCCCTGTGGCAGCGCACGGCGATGCCACGCCTCTAAGGTGTTTGATGAATTGCTTCGGGCTTCATGCAAGCACAGAAAAAGGCAACCAAGCTCAATTTCCCACGGCCAGGCTTGCGCAGTGGCAGTGCGGACACCGAACGTGGACAATTGCATGTACTCAGCCCCCCACCCGCGAGCATCCCTCATACAAGTCAGGCAGGAGTTCCAAGCAACCAATCAACCCTTATTCTTTTGAATGAATATGCGGTGGCATGGGATGCCGGTGTGCTGCTTGTGATTGAGCAAGTGGAGGTTGCGCCACCACAGGAAATGGAGGTGACGCTCCAGATCTCACATTCTTTTGCTGTGCTAAGGAATGTTAACTAGCAACTACGGTCTACCGGTCAGGACTGAACCGCTATCGCAAGCCGTGATCTACCTGTCAGGACTGAACCGCTATCGCAAGCCATGACAATATCTCTGAGAGGCTAAGGTGCAAACTGCATACAATTAAACTCTAATATTTCTAACTGCCAGGTTTAACATGTACCGTTATGGATACTAATGATTTGTGTCCACATTTTAATAAAAATTCATTCTTATTTGCTCCAGTTGTGTTGAGTGTCAACAGGTATACATCTTCTTGTCCATATGCAGGAACTCACAGCCCAGTTGTGTACACTAGCATAAGTGAAAAGATACACAGTTCAGTTGAGAGTACAATAGTAGGTCAGGAAGCACACACAAGAACTGGCCGATCATAATGCAAAAGTTACAATTCCATTAAGTGTTTTACTCTTTTAATAGCATTCTGTTTTATCTCGCAACTAGTTTCTTGCCAAATCATTTCAAGGATAACAAGAAAACAGGGAGGTGTTCCCAAGGATCTTAGCGAGATGGAGAGAATGGTTAAAATTGGAGGTTTGTTGGCTGTAAAAAGCAGACTTTAGATTGCTGCTATCAAATATGGCGTAGGTTTTGGTATCTATGCATCAAAAGTCAACAGCAGAGGTGAGCAGGGGGAGTGGAATTTGGGATATCTCTTTCCCCTTTTGTATGTATCATTGTGTATGGCTTTTAGCATGCAACATGGTTGCCAACATTTAGCTACCACATTTTGGTAGCATTGACCAAGTTATCATATATTTGGGCTACTGAAATATTTTTATTTTTTACCTTAATTAGCTTCTAATTTATTTTTAAAAATATTAACTAATTCATGGATGGGAATTTATTGTTAATTTTGGCACATATTAATATCATATCTCCTTCAGGTTTGTTTGTCACAATGTTGAGCATTTGTGCAGTATGACTAACACATTATTTCCTGTCCGATTGTAGAGAAGTTTGATGCTCTCATTTATCCTAATAAATAGCCAAATGGCTACAAAAGAGGAAAATATCTAGGTCTCTATTTCTCTCTCTCTCTCATCTTCATGCATGTTCTTTTTGTCTACCTCCCCTATAATTTGGTACATATAGGATTCAGCAAGCATGCTTTCATAGGGTTTTGTTATCATTTTTTTCAGTTAGCAGTGATTTTTCTATCCAATGGCAAGTATGTTTTGGCTTATAAGATTTTATGTTTTATAGTATATTTAAAATCCCGAAGTTCCATGATTTTAAGAGTATAGCTCTAAAAGTTGATTGTTTAAATCTATAAGTAATTTGGCATGATAGTCAACGGAATACAACTTTTAATTGATTTTGATGAACCACAGGTACTTTAGATAAATATTTTAGGGAAAAGGTACCAATTTGGTCCCTCAACTATAGCCGCTGGACCACTTTGGTCCCTGAAGCTTAAAACCGGACTTGGGAGGTCCCTCAACTAACAAAACCGGACTTAAATAGTCCTTTGACCCGGTATTGAGTTTCAAAACCGGACTTAGGAGGTCCCTCAACTAACAAAACCGGACTTGGGAGGTCTTTGTTAGTTGAGGGACCTCCCAAGTTCAGTTTTGTTAGTTGAGCGACCTCCCAAGTCCGGTTTTGAAGCTCAATACCGGGTCAAAGGACTATTTAAGTCCGGTTTTGTTAGTTGAGGGACCTCCCAAGTCCGGTATTGAACTTCGGGGACCAAAGTGGTCCAGCGGCTATAGTTGAGGGACCAAATTGGTACTTTATCCATATTTTGGCAAACCACATTTATGTTGATTCCTGAAAAGTGCCACTAGTTAGTATGTGATTTATATCGTTCGCTATATGTATATATGAGCATGGGCTATATATTTGTATATGGGCTTTTCTATTATTCCCCTTGTACATGTTTATATAGTGGCCTATTGGTCCCAGATGAATACAAGTGCTTTTCATAATATGGTACCGGAGCACAAGAGTATGACCACGGGGTGAGGCATGAACAAAAAGTGTCGGATCATGATTTTTAACAGGAAAACCAGCTGCAGCAACCACGAAAGAAAAACGTTGGAACCAAGCTTGTGGAGCTTGCTTGAGCTAATATAAAGCACAACGAAAGCGAAAAACATGACCTTCATGAACAAAATACCTTGATGGAGGTTGTATAAATACCTCCTCATACAACTCTCCATTAAGAAAGGCATTTTGGACATCAAGCTGTTAAATAGGCCACATACGAACATAGGCCACAACAAAAAGAGTGTGATCGGCGATCATGTGATTCACAAGAGCATAAGTTTCATCATAGCCACAAAATGAGCTTTGAGGCGCTTAAGAGAACCATCAGAGGGAGTTTTAATTTTAGAAACCCACTTGCACGTGATAGGGCATGGATGGGAAGGAAAAAACACAACCTATCAAGTTCCATACGCTCAAGAGCAACAAGTTTCTCAGCCATCGCGTGCTTCCATTCTAGGTGAACAAAAGCCTTGCGATAAGAACCTGGTTCAACAAAGGTATCACCAACAAAACCAAAACACTCAGGAGGTTGAATGGATCGACGACCATGAAGACCATGCGGTGGAGAGACAGAAGTTGGCTCATCAAAAGAAGATGAATCGGCAGGAGTTGGCTCATCAAAAGAAGATGAATCGGCAGGGGGGAACCTCAGCCAGCTAGCTGATGACGATGAGTGCAAAAGAAAGGGTAAGGAGGAACGAAATCAACTAGAACCGGTGGAGAAGAGGTTGTGCCAGACTTTGTGATAGTAGGAGCATTGGACTCGAGAGGCCAGGGAGACATAGGTTGTGGAATGCGAAGAGTGGAGATAGGAGTGTCAGCGTGGTATTTTTGCGGGAGCTTACTTGAGCTCATATAAAGCACGGCGAAGGCAAGGAACAAGACCTTCACGAAGAAAATACCTTGGTATCACTTGTCCTGATATCTCATATGATAATCATATCTTTAGTCAGTTTGTTCTACTCCCACTTAACTCCATTTAGTCACCTTCTTTGTGTTCTGTGATATCTATGTTGAACCATTTCTCATCATCTTTCTTTTCCACGCTATAGTTTTTTGCAACTTCATGCTTATTCTGATGCTACTTGGGCTGGTTGTTAGGTCCGCTGATCGGGTTTACTTCAGGCGCAAGCAGAGGGCGCAGGGGCCGGTCACAGCGACACCATTGCGCCATGCAGATGCGTAGTTTAAGCTCTTCATTATCTTCTTTTAGTCTTATCCTTAATGATTAGTTCAGCTGGTTGTTATTCTGTTAGTTAGTTCCCTTTTCTTAGCTCTATAGTTGATCTTGTAACCGTGCTTTATATGCCGGCCTTGAGGAAATAAAGAACTTAAGCTTTGAGAGAGTAAACCAGCGAATTAGGCGCTGCCGACGATAACCGGCCGGTGGCTCCGTCAGCTGCTATCATAGGGAAGTCTCGCCGTCCGGCGGAGCTACCCTCTACCTCGCGCTTGGGCCTACGTCCGGGAACGAGGCTCTTTGATAGGGAACATCCCTATCACTGGTGATCTCTAGATCATTGGTCTCTTTTTGCCTATTGTGTTTTTCTTGATGGTTCGCTCATTGCTTGAAAGACTAAGAAGGAAAAATAAGTTTCTTGTTCAAGTGCTAAGGCTGAGTTGTGAGCTACAAATCTTTTGATGGCAGAGGTTACTTGGTTGCGTTGGTTGCTTGAGGATTTTGGTGTTTTTATTTCTACACTGATCCCTCTTTTGTCTGACGGTGTAGGAATTATTGGCATTACCCGTGTGATCTGGTGAACCAAGAGTTCACTAAGTACATTGGTGTTGATGCTTCCTACACGCGGTCGCAGATTTAGGAGTAGGTCGTGGATCTTTAATTTGTGCCTTAAGAGCTTTAGTTAGTTGATTTTCTTTACAAAGACAGACTCGTTAGCACCACAATTTTTATCTCTCCAAACTCGGTGTTGTTGATTTACCATGAGTTTGAGGGCGGGTGTTAGATATGTGTATATGGGCCTATGTGGGCCTTTCTATGTATAGGGGCTTTCCTATTACAGCTCTTCTATATGTGTACATAATGGCCTAATGGCTTCTAGATGAATACAAGTGCTATTCAGGCCTTGTTCTTTTCAGCTTAGTGTAGCGTAGCGTTTCACTGTAACAAATTTTGTCTTTTTAATATAGCCTATTTGGTGTAATAATCTGTAACAATTTTTGGAAGGCTTTTAGTAGTCCTCTCAAAAATCCTAAAACTATTTTTAAATTATTTTTTTGAATATTTAACCTATGTGGGCCTTTTCTATGTATATGGTCTTTCCTATTACAGCTCTTATATATGTGTACATACTGGCCTAATGGCTCCTAAATGAATACGAGTGCTATTCAACCACATATATCATACCCCACTTGTCACCTATTCGTGATGTATAGTTATCTGTAGTTCATAATTCTCATAGGATTGATAACATATCTGCACTCCAACAAAATTATCATTGTTTGCATTTTTTTTAATATAGCATCAACTTGTTGTCTTGTTGATGGGGAAAATTTCACAGTATGTTGTCACCAACACGATCCTTATTAATAACAACAAAGCCTTTGGATCCGAAACAAGTTGGGGTAGGTCCCAAACAACATGATCCTTATTAAGGGTGACTTTTTTTGTCCATACCATTACTTAAGAGTATGTCAAAGGATTCAGCTCGTGCTATATCCTTCGACTTACATTTATGTATATACATTGTTTGGTGTTTTTTACTATTTCTTAGAAGGGGTTCTATTCTATTACTCACAAAAATGATGTACATCACATTTAGCCATGATTTGTATACTTTGTTGCTAAAAGCATAAGATTATACTCCCATTTTACAAATTTAGCATGAGATTAACAAAGCAAATTTAGTGGATAGTACTCCCTCCATTCCAAAATATAAGGCGTACATGTATTCAAAAAGTCCACCTTTGTAACTTTTGACTAATAATTAAGCTAAAAACATATATGTTTAGTTTTATGCATGCGATAAAGTTGGATTCATATTTGAAATTACTTACATACAATTTTAATTCATAGTTATTGATAATATATTGTGAGAGAAATTAATTGTCCATGCCAAAACTTATATGCCTTTTATTTTGGAACGGAGTTAGTATCTCCTATGTCTTGACTTGTGAGTTGATTTGCAAAAATTGACTTTTTTTAGGTGCTACCATTTTTCATAATATAACACACATATTATTTGGTGGCATGGTTATTATTGTTTTCTTATTAACATTGCAATTTCTTGGTAAAAGTGTGTACATTCTCTGCTACGCGCATTTTTTTTATACAGATTTAGTAGGAACTGTTGATCATTTTCTATTGAAATTTTATTGCTATTTCTCTTTTCTAGTGCCATACTTGTATATTTTAGGAAAAAAATAAAAAAGTTATTTAAAACGTGTTGTAAATTTATTTTTGCACTAGTTATTACTTATTAGCACACTTTAATATCATAATGTTTATTTCTAATTTTGGCAAAGGCTTTCTTTTTTTACACTCACGTTATTCTAGGTATTCAATGTTGCTTCTTTTTCATGCCTTTATCCCTCAAATTTTGGGATGTGTCTAAAAGTACCAGTAATCACAAATATCTGTAAAAATTCTTTGATGGACAGTACAGATATTTATCTACAAACAAAACTGAAGGGCCAATTATCTCCATGATTCTAGAGCCTATACACACTTCTGACCAATAAAAATGTGTAACAATAATTTGAATAGGAATCTATATTCTTCTTATTAGTTTGTAGTGGAAAAAATTGTTTGCATGATGTGTTTCGTTTATTAATGGCATTAAAAGGATGGCGGTTGTAGATGCGCATGCAACTAGTGTGTTTTCGGTGGAAAGATTTGCTTTTGTTATCCATGGGCACTGAGATTTGAGATAACAGAGAAGATAGCATGCACAAATATGTAATCAACGCATGTTTTTCATATAGCTGTGCTCGCCGTTCATGTGAAATACTAAAAGGAGAACAAAGGTGCCATGATTATTTTGCAACGGACTTCCAGTAAAAGACATACATGCCAACACACCACTCTCCCAGTCTTCTCTCGTGACTTTTGTTGTCTCATGAACCTTTCTTGAAAACTCTTGCAAGCATAAGGGGAGCACAAAGAAGATTGAGTTTTACAGACCATAGAAAGAAATAAGGAAGGAAGAAAGGAAGTGATGGAGAGGAAGGCAGTGGCGGTGTGTCTAGCCATGGGCTTCCTCAGCCTCCTCTCCGCAGGACTTGCCTTTGCTGCTGAGATTACTAAGATCAAGGTATATGTGTGATACTTGCTTTGTTTTTCAATATAATTTTCTTTAGTTGCTTTCTTTCTTTCGCAATATAGATGCATCTATGTTCCCTAAACAAGTTTATCACACACTTTCCTTTTTACACAATTTATTTTCTCCTTACTATTTCATCTAGCAAGGGGCGAAACATCTCCCACCGTGCAGATCTAGAAATTGCTTTTATGTTTTTGCTAAAATTAATGTCTAGTTATAAAAAAAATTTACCCTGCAATGCCTTGGTAGAGATATTTTCTAGATCTGTCACTGACTGAATCACCTACCTGGTAGGCTTGTATTTGTATTGAGTGTCCACCCTTTGTTCAGAACAACATGGCTTCGAAACTTCTTTACGTCAGCCAAAGCTACTTTTGCTTCTCTAACTCAGCTCTCCTAAAATCATATTTCCTATGTATGATACAAATCCCACAAGGCAAATTAATTGTTTGAATACATGTCAACTGATATTATGTAGTGCCAAATTATGTCTCAGGGTTTCTTTAGAAAAATTTCCATTGATCTTGTTCATGTTGGGCCAAATGTTATTTTGAGTTAGTAGTGAAAATATTGGAATGTGAATGCTTTGTAAAGCTTTTGCTCCTTTCTTATCCTTGATAGTTGAGAGCCTATAGCATAGTTTGTTCCAAAATGGAAATTAGCTTTTACTGATTTATTCTTTACATCATTTTGATGTAGGTAGATTTAACTACTCAGAAATGCCACAAACTCTCTCTCTCTCTCTGAATAAGGAGGGAGACCTCCTGTTTCATTTACTGAAACAACAATAAGCTGATATAAGGCTGACATAAGTTGAGTATTCATCTGTGTTTTTGAAAAACTATTTAACAGCCTTGCATAGAAAAACAGACACCCATTTCAAATTTGTATATTAAAAGCTATAGATTCCAGTACATAACAAAGTAAAACAGCATATTTCTCTTTTTCACTGTTCAGCAAAACCTTCATCTTGTTAACCTTCTTGTTCTCAACAATCATCCTTGTAATTGACTTCACCTGTTGCCATTCTCGCACATCACTCTTCACTGTTCTCACTTCTGTGAAACAGACCAAAAACAGCTCTTCACTGTTCTCACTGCTGCAAAACAGACCAAATACAGCTCTTCACTGTTCTCATTGCTTCAAAATAGACCAAAATACTAAGGATGGCATAGATTGAAAAAAATGGATGAGGGATGTCAAGGTAATTGGTGCTGAAAGCATGTTGTATTCCTTGTTTTCCAGATTCTCCAAAGCATAGCTGCAGTCCCAATCACTACAACCTTCTATTCCTTCTGCTGAAGCCTTCCAGTTCCAGCTAATCCTCAAATATATGGTCTATGTTGAGAGGAGATGCTCCAAAGTATTAATGCAAACCCAAACTTTTGATCATTCTTCTAAATCTTAACGCAAACCCAAACTTCTTGAAACACTTTTGCAACATTTATATTCTATTTTTTGAGAACTGCAACAGTTATTCTTGCTAGAGGTTAAGCTGTAAAATCTCTGCAATTGAATTTCCAATTAAAAAATTCAAAGCATGAATTCATTGACGTGGTCTCCCCTATGTTGAGTATTGGAGCATTGTCTGACAAAGCTCTCCTAGAATCATGATTGCTACAGGGGAAATTGAAATTCCTAATTAAGACATAAGAAAGCAAAGCATTTTCCTGATTGTTGGACCATGCGATCCTTTTGCTACTAAGTTGAAGTTCTTTAAGATTATGATTTTAATTTTGAATTAAAAATAAAAACTTCATTTGGACAGTCCTCTATCTTATTTTTCTCATCTTATTTTCTGATTATGTTTAAATTATCCCAGCTAAAACTAAATTTGCTCTAGCACATTTTAAATTTCATGCCATTTGCTGTAGGACCGTTCACTGGTGAGTCAATGGCATTTGGGCCCAGGGCGCATATATCATTGACACAACAACAATATATGATTTGGAGTGTCCCATGGCTAATTTTCCCTAAATTATTTTACCTGCTTCCTGTGATACCCCACATACTACAATTAAGCACTATTCGATCATAGTTTCTTTATTCATTAAAGCATTTTGGCACAAAATTTTCCTGTTCTAGTTCTATTTTTCCAGCTCAAAAGTTCCAAACTAACCCCAGCCAGCAAGTCCTCTGGCTTTCCTTTGCAGCGAATCCGTACCAGATGAAGTCTTTCCTGCTAGCCTCCTACAAATAATTTTAAGCCATTGAATAGAAATTTGTTGCTTCATGGTTTCTTGTAATCCTATGAAGTTAACATTATTTTCTACAATCATTTCATTTCTCTGGGAAATATTATTTCTCAGGTCTCCTATCCCCCTGCAGTTTTTTATTCCATATTAATCAATGGCAGTGAACTTTCATATGAACTTTTTGAAAATGCTGTAAGTACCATTATCAGATAGACGCTTTTAGATTAATTTGGTATATGTATTTATTGTGCACTTGTACTTGTAATGCAGGCTTCTGGTCTAGTTAGAACGAAGGATGACATATGCCTGTACCCAAGCTCTCCAGCTTCACTTCTGGGAATGCTTTCCACTCTCTCTTACATGTTCGCTCATATAGGAATCCATGCAGCGGCTGGTTGCATGTGTTGCCAAATGCGGCATAATCATTCTGACTTATGTTGGACAATAGGGTTAATCTGCTACGTTATTTCCTGGTAATCTCATATATGGTTCAAACTACATTACATTTGTCAAGAATTTTAATTATTAACTTGATGGTCATTTACATTCCAGCTTCGATAACTGAAAGGCCAATTCTTGAATTAGATTGGACAATGATAATGTTTCTCACTTACCTAAAATAGTTGGCACTAACATGATGGCATCATTTCTTCGGTGAATCAATTCCGAATTCCAACTAGGGAAATGCATTGCCAATAGCATCAGTTCTTGATGTCGATTAGGAACGGCTGCCCATCTGATTACTGAATTCCAACAACGTACTACTGCACCGTCATTCACATAAAACGAAGCATTGAGAAATAGCCATTGTTTCATCCATTTCTTTGATCGCCATGTGCAGGGTCACCTTTGTGCCGGCCAGCCTACTGCTGCTCCATGGGGCGCTCCTGAATGACCAAGGGTCGAACGAGGTAGGCGCAACCGGCAACTACCTTGTCTCCTACTGCGATGTCGCCGGGGATGGCATCTTCTCCAGCGGCGCTGCTCTGGTCCTCCTCAGCAACTTTCTCGGCATCGTCTACTACATCGTCCTTCGGCCAATAAAGGGGGTCCTGCCGGTTGGAGAGCACCAGATGCCTGCGCAGGATGGCTTGGGAGGAGGCCACATTGCGATGGCGCAGCCGCAGATTCCACCCCCAGCACAGGCACCGTCTGCGGTGCCGGCGAGCGCCCAGCCGGTCCGTGCATGAGGACGCACACAACAGGATGAAGACCCCTGATGAGCATCCTAGCTTTCTGATAATCTGAACAAGAACAGGCCATGGGGAGGCGTGAGCTGGGTTGGGGTGTGATGGTGCTGAACATGATAACAACTGTGATAAACCAAGGAGTCTGGTGTTTCACCGGGTAGCCAATGAATCTATGTGCTTTGTTTTATTGGTGATCGTTGCTATTTATGATTTTGAACCTGTGTCCTTCTAAACTTCGCTATTTTCTGGCTAGGTGGTAAATACTACTTGAAGGACGACCTGGTATTTGGGATCATGGTTCTAAATAGCTCGCTATAGCATTTTCAGTGGGCCTGCCGCTACAACATTGCTAATTGTTTCGCTACTGCAGCTAATGATGCTTTGGCTCTACTAAACACCACTATTTGGTTTAGCCTCGAAATGTTTTTAGCGTTGCTAATCCCGACCAAGGCAAATATTCATTCTTTGCTCTAGATGACTAGAACCTATGCCTCTCTATCATGTTCTTTATTTCAATGAATGATGTGATGAACCATTGAATCATTGTTGAGTTGTTAATTATTAAATGTTCAATGAATATGAATGTTGATTATAGCGGTGAGTATGTTGATCAATTGAACGACTGTGAAGTAATGGACACGCCTGGAGCCCTAGACATGTATTTGACTATCTGTGTTCATAAGATTTCCTTAGTTTTATGTTTTTGTGTATAATTAATTGAAAATTTCAATGTTTTTTTTATAAAACTGCTAAATGAAATAGTTTCTTCTAAAACCTGCTTTACCTTTATATAGCTCCTAGAGAAGGCCGCCTGAAAGGATTTCTAAGGTCTAGAGGGAAGGTGAATAGGTAATTTTTAATTTCTTTTGGATTGTACTCGATTAAGAGTGACCTAATTCTATATTCTAGTGCCCTATTAAGCGGAAGCAAATTAAACAACACGCACTAATAATCTAATCCATCCCAACAAAGCACTCAATCAATTTATGCGAAAGATAGAAGTGGATGTAAATGAGGCAAATGAGCAGTCACATGGTATTTGTTTCACCGAAGTTTGGAGTCGCAACTTCTACTCTCCGTTGAGGCTAGCCCTTGCGTACAAGGACCGGCTTCCTCTTGAGCCACACGCTTCACTTACTCTCCGATAGTCGTTCCGCTATTTCGGCGAGGTGGACTCCGTCACTTATACACCGACTCGAGAGTAGCCACACGCCAAGAACTACTCCCAAGCCCACTCCTCCAAGAAAAACACCGTCTTCAAAAGTAATAAGCCCGAAATGTCTTGATCATGCCAAATCGAAGGACTTCCATGAAACTTGGTTTGGGGGAAGGTAGGTAGTTGATGAATTGGTGCAGGAAAGACTCAAACACACCTAAGATGAGTAGATGTTGGCTATAGGTGAAATGGAGCATCAAACCTCATAAATAGCTGCCTACCGAAATAAATTTATATCCCCGGAGAGAAAATAGTCGTTGGAGCTTGGGAAAACTCCAAAACTAGTCATTACAGTACCCGTCGGACTCGGTCCGATGGTCATCGGACCCGGTCTGATGGCTGCAACCACGTCTTAGAGCAGCTAAGCCACAAACTATCGAACCCGGTCCGATGGAGGTTAAGGCACCGGAACAAGATACTGTCAGACCCGGTCCGACGGGGTCAGACTCAGTCCGACCAGCAACAAAAAAATGGTTCTTAGGGTTTGGGCCTATCAAACCCAGTCCGATGAGCACTGAAAAAACACGGTTTAAGTAATTTGAACAGATTGCGATCTTTAGTGTTTTGTGAATGGCTTGAGGGCTAAGAGAAGGTTAGGAAACTAAGTGAAGGAAAGACTCGGCATGATCGAACCAATTAGACCCCTCTTGAAGCATGGGCGACAAAGATAAAACCTAGCTACTCCTAAACCTACACATGACCTCTTCAGTCGCCCGGTCATGCTTAGATCATCTTGAAGCAGTTCAAATATTCACCAAAACCTTACTAGGGTTTCATGAGAGGTCCAAGAATTCCCTAGCACAAATATATACGTCATCAATGCCACTAAAATAATTCGGGCTCAACGATGCTCACAATCTCCCCCTTTGTGGTACTTGATGACAACCCAATAGAGATCTTAGATTTTGAGCTGAAAAAGGGTTAATTAGTACACAAATGCAAGAACGAGAGATTCAAAGCATACAAATAATATACTAAATATTAAGTTCATATGAAACCACAGCTCGACATACTAGTGTGCAACGAAAAAGAAACTCCCCCTAAGTTCATGCATAACAAGTAAATTCAAGCCAACGATAACAAGCAAATACAAACCACAAATAATAGTTCAAACTAGATAAACCACAACTAAGCACAATCACGAGCTTCAAACTAGACTCTCTTCTTATCCCCCTTTGTCAACAAGTGACACATAGGGAAAAGCATCCTAATCTTGACGCTCTCCGTCATGGCCTCCATGTCCACCGAGACTGCTAGAAGGAGAGGAGCGCGCTCTTTTGGATTTTGACCTAGTGGAGCGGGAAGGAGAACCACCAACAGGAGGAGGAGCTTGAAGTTGGAACATATCCTAGCTGAGGATAAACTAGAGGAGCCCGCTGAGACTGCCGCATATATTATTGATAGTCACTCTGAACTTCATTGTACCAATTATAGGGATTAACTGCTGGATTGAAGGGCATAAAGTGACTGCCCATGAACATCATTGCAGATTTCATCACCCCAAGTTCATCCTGTAGATAAGTCTGTTGACCGACCATAGTATCCAGCTGTTGTCGAGTGGCTGCCAAGTCTGATGTGATGTAAGTCCTGAAAGAGTTCAAATCCTCTCTCATTTCCATTTGATAAGTGCTTTGATCAGCTCGGAGGGCTTGCACTTCATGCATCAGAGGACTCAGATCGAACCATGGTGGAGGAGCTTGGAGGGCTTGGAGCTTCCCCAGCGGGAGCAGGGCTCGGCTTCGGAACTTGGCGATGACGGCATAGGAGCGGGATTTAATCTTCATCTTCATCCTCGTCCGAGTCTTTCAGGACGACTCCCTTGCCTTTCTTGGCTAGAGGAGCATCAGCCGAGTCCTCCGCAGGACGCATGAGCGGTGCCTCCTTGTGTCTGGGGATAGGATATGTGGAGAAGAATGCGGCGCGTCCCTGCGCAAGGGGCAAGCCAGGTCAATTATGATGGAATTTCTTAAACAACAGCCAAAGTCGAAGGGAATTCTCTGCTTACCGCTGGAGGAGGATTCGACAAACGGTATCGCTCGAGCAATTATCATTTTCTATGATTGAGCCTGGGGCGAAGAGTTTGGCCACTCGGCTGATCAGAGCTTTTATGGGAGAGTTGTTCCTCACTCTCCCAAGTGGCGTCTTGGGGTCCCGAATATTCGAATCCGAGATGCACCCTCTCTTTGATGGGCTGGACACGACGGACGTTGTAGTTTAATCCGGTTAGCCCCATGGACTTCAACCTCCCAAGAAGGGGGAGCAGTTCCCTGACTTGGCTCTCTTCATTTTCGGCGAGGGAGAAAGACTAGGAGGCGCGGACTGCGGGACATTCCCCTGAAAATAATGGAAGGACTGGGGGAGATTGACACAGTAAAACCACTCAAAATGCCAACCCTTATTCGAAGTCCTCATGGGGAGATCGAAGTAGAATTTCTTAGCCCCTTCCCGCAGCTGAAATCCGGCGCCGCCTACGGCTCTGGGAGAAGTTTTGTTTGGGAAAGGCTTGAGAAGAAAGAGGCATCTGAAAAGATCGAAGTGGACGCGATCCCGAGATACACCTCGCAAATATGGGTAAAGACCATAATTTGGAAAATCGAATTGGGACTGAGATGAGTTAGTTCAATCCCATATAAATGCAATAACCCCCTAAAAAAGAAAGAGCAGGGAAGGCCGAAGCCGTGAAGAAAGGACTCGAAGAACACCACCTCGTCAGACTGAGGGGTGGGGGAAGACTCACTGGCGGCAGCGCGCCATGAGATCAGCTCCTCCGAGGGGAGCACACCGGCGTGTACAAGCCTTTGCAGCCGCCTGTCGGTCGTGATGGATTTCATCCACTCCTTAGCACTCTTGGTCTTTTTCTGGGCGGCAGAAGACGGAGGAGCCATTGCGGGTTGGCGACGATGGCGGCGGAGAACGCGAAGAAGGTAAACCCTAGCGGCGGAGTTCGCTGGAGCGGATGAAACTGCTGGCGCAAGAAATGGGCGGGGTGAAGCGATTTCATTTCCCTGTTCTTAAATATAAAAGGGCCACGTTGCGCATTTCGGGCTGGGCTTTATCTAACGCTGGAATGCGGCCTTTTTAAGGAGCTTAGCTAACCACTCAGATTGCCGAGTGGTGTTCCCCAAGAGGTTCGCTAAGGCGTTGGGTATCCGTTCGAAAGATGCGTGGTTCTAACTACTCGGATGAAGACAATATCAGTCGGGAATTCAATGAGAAGATTAAGACGAAGGGACTTCATGATACTTCCGAAAAATCTTTTCATTACGGCTCTTAGGCCGAATTACATATATTATGCGGCTCAGCACAATGAGCTAGGGCTCGTTGCTAGCTCGCGGAGAATCAAAAGAGAAAGAAAATAACTACTATGACGGCCACTTCACGTTGAGGATAGAGGTGACCAGCGCGTCCTTCAGAGGAGGACGCGCTGGGAAGAGCCACTGGTGGCCGTGAACCAAAACCCTGATGGCTCTCTGGGCGGTTCTCTGCGTATTCCCTTTGCCACCGCTGACATTCGGCGGCTGTAGCGGATTCTGCAGTGGCGATGCGAGCATGATACTCGGCGCAGGCGGCTTCCCATGGGTCCATCGCTCTTCCATGACCTTCCATTTCGTCTTGGAGAAAGGAGGGAGAAGCTCAAAGAAGAAAAGAGGGGAAAAAGACTTGAAGACTGAATGAGTCGTAATGCGCTACATTTGGGATTTCTTTTTATATACACGAAGAAGTTCAAGAGATGCGCCTTGCTATCCGTTCTGAACACAGTAAAACCATCATGGGGATGGAACGGAAGTGGGTGCGGTTGCGCTTCCAGGCAGAAGTGCGTGACGCTTTGGCTGTGTGGGAAGGGCGCGAAAACTCTTCGCCTTCCCTAAATTGGGCTTGGGCCAAATAAGCAAAGGGCAACCCCCTTAACATGCTTTCTTAATAGTGTGCCACCAACGGTGGTGACAAGTTAACATCGAGCCTAATTCGGTCTCGGTACACCCTTGAGGGCATATGACCGGAAGCGTCACATTGAAAAATATTTCACGACATACCCCATGTTGGGTCACTAGCCGACTTTGCATGTTCAAGGTTAGGTGTTGGTGAAATTTGGGTATTGTTTCGAGGGTATGCCTTTTTTAAAGGTCGCTAGTTGTATACCGCTGACCGGATGCAAATACCTCTCCGCTAAACTGTATCCAATCGGTACACCTTTAGTTAGGCCGACAGCTGATCCCTTCTCCGGTTGGGACAGGTACCACTCGGCTGAAAGACTTGCCCCATACCGGGCTGAGTGCTGGTTCTTGTAAGACAAGGCCAGAAGTCTGACGTCTTACATTCTTACAATGCATAACTCATAGAATGCCGCAAGACGGAAGCGATGGTTGCGTGGCTTAAGGCATGATCCATGATGAGCCGGTTGCTGCTTTCGCAGTGCAATAGTGGGTGTCAAGTAGCCGAATTCGTCCGTTGAGGTGACGTGCCAAACAGGCCAAAAGCTGGACTTTCGGTATTACCGAGCCAGGCATTGCTTTTAACACCGAGGACTTGAGATTTCTTGAGTTCTTTACAATCTCTTTTTAGATTACAGGAGATATTGATGAGACCAGTTGGCTAGACATCTGAGCTGATCGTAAAGCACTCGAGGGCTACTGTGGACTACATGGGCCCCGAGTATCCTCTAAAAGGCCCATAAGAAGGCAGATAGGGGGCGACTCAAGCCAGCCAGATCGAGATAGAGAACACTCGGGCTACGCATGACTTGATCACCAAGGGTGCTCCTGAGGATAGAGTCAGGTTCCATGTAATTTGGAGATTCATACTCGCATATCATACACCAGTATAACCGAATTTGGCACCATGTACTGGATAGAACTATGTAACCCATCCCCCTGCACTATATAAAGGGAGGGGTAGGGGGCATAGAATAACGCATCCCACATCAAATAGCTGTATCAGCATATCCATCTCCATCATCTGCGAATTCATGCAGAGACATAAACCAGAGCACAGGACTAGGATATTGCCTCCGTGTTGAGGGCCCGAACCTGTATAAATCCCTGTCTTGTGTTACCATCTGGCTTGATTCTTGCGCATAACCCCCTAACAAATTCATTGCCGACGGTGACCCCCGATTAGCCACCAATCGATAATCGGGCTAACAAGGCCGAACCGGGCCGGCCTGCACTGTTCACTGAACCAGGCCGGCACCGAGGCCTCGGCCCGTCGGGCTGGCCTGGTTTGGTTAATATAGTGACTAGCCGGCACGGTTCGGTTTTGGCCCGGTTCGATCTGTCAGTGTAGCATATTTATTTAGTTAAATATATTCATTTATTTATATATTTCTAATGATATATAATAATGTATTTACTCAATTTTATAGTGTATATTTGTGAAATATAGTGGTTTTTTCTTAATATATTTATATATTTTTAATTAAAATGAACCAGCCCATATAAAACCGTGCTGGCCAGGTTTGGTTTGGTTAGTGTGCAAACCAAACCTGGGCCGAGACCCAGGCCCATTAGCCTGGCTCGCATAGTAACCGAACCAACCGGGCTCGAACCGGTCGAACTGGCCCGGCCCGTTGGCCATGTCTGGTCTCCGCGCCTTTTTCCTAGCTTAGTCCAATACCGAGCTGAGCTGATCGGAGGGCTGACTCGCGAAGCACCCACCACCAGCAGCGCTTTGGGCATTTACAATACAGTTTCTTCACTCGTTTCTTGTTATGCTATGTGGAATAGAAGGATGACATGTTATACAATTAATATAGAGAAAGAAAGAGATGATTTCTTTCTTAAAAAAGCATTTCTACGCTTTTTCAAAGCTTTAGAATTAATGTGTAGAGAGAAGGTGTCTTTAGAAGAAAAAAGAAGAAAATATTAATGATAAAAATAATATTAAAATACAATGCAATGGAGATAACATTGCTTTTATAATTTCTAGGTGATATGATGCTTATAGAAATAACATTTAGAAATCTTACATTGTAACAGCCCTAACGCACTTGTGCTGTTGCGCAGGCCACCACCAGAACCGGCCCACGGTCTCCGCCTTCCACAGTTCCACCTCCAAACCGGCCGGCGGCGGCGGACGCCGCCTCCCTCATCTCCTCTAAACCGGCCGCCATCGCTGCCTCCCTCCTCCTCCAGCCCAGACATCGCGCGCCGGCGAGCTAGGGCTTTCTACTCCGGCGTCCCCCCACCGCCTCCTTCCATGGCGTTCGACGACGACGCGGATGACCTTGTGGTATACGGGACGCCGATCGAGCGGGAGGAGGACACCTCCGCTCGCAAGCGACGGGCCGTGGCCGACGCAGGCCAGCTCCGCGCCCTCCCCGCATGGAAGCAGGAGGTTCCCCTTTGGCCCTCTCTTCCTCCTTGCGCTACCCTAGATTCTGTTGCGGTCCTTAGGAGAGAATGAGTTCCTTCACCGTCGGGAGCAACTGCTGATAGATTTCAGCCGTACGCGTAAGCAGTTAGGTGATAACCAGAGAAACGTAGACTGACCATTCGTTCCGTTTTGGGAGCAATTGCGCACTGTGCTTCTTTAGTTCTGTTTAAATTCAGCATCCAAAAAGATTATGCAAATGCTCTTCTGGTTAGGATTTTTGTTGGAATTATCTATAGTGATCTATATCATTCGTGATTTTCTTATTTTGTTACCCATATGTTGAACCTTGCTTTCTCCTGTAGGCATTGCCATGAAGTATGATTTGCTTCAAGTAATAGACTAATAGTACTCATCTTTGTTTACTGAAATAGGATAAGTTTGTAATCTGAATTTGATTTGCTTCAAGTAGTATCGCTCCACTTTGTTTACTAAACTTGGATGGTTCTTGGCACGAGTTGTTTATATTAGTAATTAGTAATACTACTTTTTTTGAAACTAAAGTTAGATGATAATTGGACTGTAGGTGAGGGATGAGGAAGGGCGGAGACGATTTCATGGTGCATTTACTGGAGGTTTTTCTGCCGGTTTTTACAATACTGTTGGCTCAAAAGAGGGTTTGTTTTCTTAATCTTGTAATTCTACTACCATCGAAGAACTGAATGCCACAACAAGAGTGTAAGACCAATATTATCTATTTACTCCAGGATGGACTCCACAGACATTTACATCATCGCGAAAAAATAGAGCTGAGCATAAAAAGCAAAGCATATACAGTTTTCTTGATGAGGAAGATATCAAGGTATGTAATGGATTGTTTTTATTGCACACATTTTTATATTGAAAATCAATCCTTTTGACAATTTGCACTTTTGCAGCAGTCACATAGTGTTCTTTTCTTCTTGAAATCATGATATTCTGATTTTTACTGCTTATATTAGGATAAACACATCATTTTCTTGTGAATAAGAAAAAGAAATTAGGTGACATCACTTTTTTTAGACTTTTTTCTTTGTGACAGGTGAAAATTGGCTTGCAGATAAAAAATTGCTTCCTGATGTGAATAGAATGACAGACAAGAGCATTTAGTTTTGGCTATCTACACTATTCTAGGAATACTATGATCTTGTGCAAGCATAATATTTTATCTTTAAGCAGTTGGTTACCACTTATTAACCTTGTATCGTCGTTCATCTGCTTTATAGATGCTTCCAGTAAAAGTTCCTCTAATGCTGCTGATATGTATGAAAGAAGCAAAATATATTTGTACTTGTAAACTGGCTTTAGTAGTTCTTAGAATGTTGATTGTTAAAAATGAGTGAATCATCACCAGTTTGTATTAGTGGTTCTTTGACTTATTTGACTGATCATGACCTCCAAAAGTGCCGTAAGATTTTATCTTGCTGTGTTCCAATAAAAGTATTTCTCAGTGTAGTTTTTCCTTTTTTTATGAAAATGTGGATGTGTCTGTTGACACTTTGGGTGCTCATTGCAGGATATGGGTGGTAACGCCTTGGAAACATCTCAGCAGTATGATACATTTGGTCTTACTGCTGTAGACCATGCCCGAAAACAAGCATCCAAGGAACAAAAAGAGAGGTTAGCATATTTTCATCTTGTACTAGTGTTATTAATCGTGTAGCCAGTATAATGTAGAAATTTCCTTTCTTTGCCATATGGTTGTCATTTTCGTAGAAATAGCTTCTCAATGTGGAAACAACCAAAAAATTAAAATTAATTTAAAATTAAAATGTTTATGAGAAAACCTGTGTCATCCTTATAACGGCAAAAAAAATGTACGAGATATGATATATATTACATTTCCTGTATGCAAAACATTAATTGGCTATAGATGTATTAAATGCTTATGTCAGTTTTATATTGTTAATGTTCTTTACGAATTTATATTCTTACGACTAGGCCTTTTAACTCAAATGTCATTATTGTTAAGTGTATATTCTTATAACTAGGCCTTTTAACTCAAATGCCATTATTGTTAAGTGTACTCAAATTTAAGTAGCCTTCACATATGATATATATCCATGCATATCTGTGCAGACCATCAGCTATTCCTGGACCTATTCCAGATGAATTGGTTGTCCCGACCACAACATCGATTGGTTTGTTCTTCTATGCCTTTTCTATCTTCCAAAGCACATGCATTGTATATGCATTCTCCGATAGAAGTTATGTCATCGTCATTTGAGCAGGTGTGAAATTACTGATGAAAATGGGTTGGCGCCAAGGTCGTTCCATCAGGGATGCACATTCGGAATCTTTATATGGTATGCATTTCGTTCTGAATATATGGAAGCTATTGAGGCCCTGTTTGAACGGCTAGACTCTTGGGCTTCAAGCGACCCATGTGCTTGGTTTGGCTGGGCTTTGAGAGCTTCGAGAAACGACATTGAGAAGGAGGAGCATTTGGTTCAGCTTTGTGGCTGAAATTAAGCCTTTCAAATGGGGAGTAAAGCTGTTTCATATCCAATATTTTGGAAAAACTTGTCCCATGTTGCCTCCAGTACTTTTCTTAATAAATTGAGCCACTCCCACCAAAAGTGCGACCTATTATTTGGTCAGAACTCATAAATCCTATACTCATGAAAGGACTGTGATATGAATTTCAGAGTGGACAATCACAGTTTTACAAATTTTCTTATGTTTTGAAATGTTTTTTTAGAAAATTACTTCATATTTTTTTTATTGTGACCATAAATGGCTATAAGCTGCTAATTTCCTTTGAATTTGTACTTATTAACGGTTGTTGCATGCAGAATCACGCAGGGAAGCTAGAAAAGCCTTTCTTGCTCTCTCTGGCATCAGTAATGATGAGCATCAAGATCAAATTGCTTCTCATAAGTCTGGAATGGATGAAAAAGTTGCAGGATCATTGGAGGAAATACGTGCATCTGGAAATACCCCTGTAAGTAGGACAAATGTTATTTTCCACATTGGATGTTTAAATCTTTTTGTTTCTTTGTTTGACTCTTCATGAACACAAATTTCCAAGATTTCACCTTTTCTTTTCTCTTCTACGATTCGTAATGTACAAATTATCTAATATTATTGTTGCTCAGAAAATGTGCATGCACATGCTATGTTGTCTATCCACATTTGCACGGTTCATTAGCAATATATATGAAGAACATTTGCTGATCTGCCTGATTGTCCATAAATGTTTAGGTATTTGTGCTTCATCCAAAGCAGGATTTGCATGGTTTGGGTTTTGACCCATTCAAGCATGCTCCTGAGTTTGAAGGTATCTTTCCTTGTTCATACAAGATGCACATTAGGGTTCTTTCATAGCATAAACTCACATTTATTTTTTGTAGATAGGAAGAGAATGCAGAAGTCAATTAATAGGGACCACAACAGAAGTGGTGTTTCATTGAGGGGGAGCATCCTGATTTCTAACTGTATGATAGTCATAGTTCTTTTGTACTGCTTGCTATCCTATTGATGTTACCTTAATATATGTGGGGAAATTCTTAGCCAGTGGTTCGATCATCAGCAGGAAAGTATGCTCCCGGCTTTGGGATTGGCGCACTCGAAGAGCTTGATGTTGAAGATGAGGACATTTATGCATCTGGTAACTGATCAATCTTCTAATAAATTTCAATACTGCTTCTTGTTAGCATGTGAAGTCTTTATGGAAGCATACCTTTTAGTGTGCATCAAAATACAGTAGTGGGTTATGATGGATTCTGAATTTATGATGTTTAGTTTCTTATACCTTTTCAAGCTGAAGTTTAGTTTGTTTCTAAGAGGATGTTTGCCTTCTCCAAATGGTTAGTTTCTTGTACCCTTTCAAAATGAAGTATACTTTTTGCCTTTGAGGAATACCTTTTTATGCTGAAGTTAATTTGTTTCTATGGGGATGTTTGTTTTTCAAGTGGTTAATGTGCTAATTGCCATACCCTTTCAAGATAAAGTGTAATTTACGGTCAGAGGATTATATACCTTTTGGTAGATATGTTCACCCTTGATATTTCTCACATGGCTTTATATCCTAACATTTGTTGACTTCAGGTTTTGCTTACGAACAAACTGAAGTTGATATTGAGCCATCAAAAACAACCGGCGATGCTAACTACAAACTTGAAGACAGGAAGAGAGGTGTATTTTTGAGCTTTAAAATTGCCTCAAACTCCGAGTACAAACTTGAAAGGTGATGCTTCTCTTTAAATCATATATGTATTTTTTATCTGAATTATTTGTTGAAACTTTGTGAATATTTCTGTTTACATTTTATTATTATATTTTTTGCTATTTATTGGATCTATCAATAGCAAATTTCTAGTCAGTTAAATAGTTGGAAGAGTCATATATGCACGTATAGTTGGAAGAGTCATATATGCACGTAACATGTCATCTAGTTCTGATGTGTACTTATGCATGTTTCTCTATATTTTCAGATTTTTTAAAACTTTTAAAAAGAAGTATCCAAACTAAGGAAATTTTTTAATGCCTTCTACTATATAAAGATGATGCGTACAAGATTAACCCTTAACATCAAAGAAATAAAAAAAAATATTTAGGTGAAAATAGCCTGAACCACTCATGTGGTGGAGTACAGCTAAATACTACTTAATTTGATCAGTTAGATTGAATATAATTGACAGACTATAAAGACTGTTAGGTACAGTAAAAGAGCTCACGGTCTATGTGTTTACGGATGGAATGAATAGTAAGCACAGCCGCACCAAATTAGTTGATTAAATTCCATATTGCATCACTATATATGTGTACCCTATGCCATTGTGCATATTGGTTGACTTGTGACTTTTCAGATTTCATCCTCCTGAGATTCCTGCTGATTTTGATGGTTGCCACAAGTTTTCAACTCCACCTCAGGCCGCTGAGAAGTTTTCTGATTTAGCTCCTCCTGAGGTTCCTTCTCCAGAAGACACAAACTTGAGATTATTGATTGAGGGCTGTGCTGTTATGGTTGCTCGTTGTGGGAAACATATTGAGGATTTTTACAAAGAAAAAGGTAAAACAAGTCCACAGTTTCTTTTCCTCAATGAAGGAGATGGATGCAGTTATTATGCAAGAAAGTTGTGGGAGCATCAACAAAAGTACATTGACCAGCAAAAGCCTAATGCTGTCAAGTCAAAGTCTTCATCTGACAAGTTGACAGCAGAGAACCGTGGGAAGATTCTTGGTGAAAGGCCCCTTGATAGAAGCTCCAAATCATCTAGCTCATCCTTTTCCGCCAAGGAAGCAATTCAACTGCAATCCAATCTTGGTGACACTTTTGTCAAGCCAATCTCTCTCGTAAGTTTTGTTTGTACTGTGTTGTTCTACCTATTACCGTTGCATTCATCATAAATACCACATTAGTTATATGAATTGCCTAATCTTGATCTAACTTATTAGTGTTGCATTCCTCATAAATACCTCATTGGCCATGTGTATTGCGTAATCTTGATCTAACTATGCGAATTCTTGATTTAATATAGGATGGTTTGCCAGAGTTTGAGAAGCCTTTTAGAAATGAACCTGCAAAGCAGGCAAGGTTTGAGCAATTTCTCATGGAGAAATATCGGGGAGGTCTTCGACCTGGAAATCTTGTACCTACAAATATTATGTCAGAGGCAGACCGTGCTCGGGAAAGACTAGACTTTGAGGCTGCTGCTGAAGCAATTGAAAAACAAAAAGAAAAAAAGAATATGGATCCTTTATCAGTGTTGGGTTTACCTGGAATGAATGAGCAACGTTTTGTATCATCTACTCAATTAGAGGTACACTAACTTATTTAGGTCTATCAGTATTGTCATGGTTTCTTTCACGCATTGATTTTTGAAACATTAATGCAGAGCCCTGTAATGCCACGAGATGATAAACCCATATATCCACAGAGGGAGGAGTTTGAATGGCGGCCTTCACCAATACTTTGCAAGCGCTTTGATATCGTCGATCCTTTCATGGGGAAGGTAAATCTAATTGATGCATGGTCTGAATGAATATATAATAAAACAACTGTGGTAGTAAAATGAGGTAAACCATAAAAAGCACATAGAATAACCAAAATAAATTGGTGGATATTTACAAAATAGGCAGGTTCACCTCATTCCTTTTCCACAAACAAAAGGTTTTTCTTGATTAAAGGTGGATTATCGTCCATTTATTGCTATAAAAATTGCGACATACTAGTTATGTCACTTCCACCATTCCCACATATCATATGTGGTTATGTAGTATATGATTTATCTATTTTAGTAAATTGCACTTTAGGTACGTAAACTTGTTCTGCACGATCACGACCTCCAAAAATCATATTTTTCAGTGGCTAAACTTGTGTAAGTGGGGCAACGCAGGTCCCAAAGCCATGAGGTGGTGAAATTCAGTGACAAGGAAGGCCATGTCACCTATCCACGTGGTAAAAATTACTTAGAAAAAAATCCTATTTTTTAAAAATCATAAAGGATTTAAAAAATTATAAAAAATTGGGAAAATCATAAAAAAGGAAATGCGTAAAGACATTTAGAAAAATCATAAAATTTCTAAAAATTATAAAACAAAATTGGGGAAAAAAAAACTAAGAAAACCATTAAAAAATGGAAAACAATTTTTCTAATAATAAAAATCGTTAGCAAATTTTGGTAAATTATAAAGAAAATTCGAAAAATCATAAAATAATATTGAGAAAAAAACCATTCAAAAATCATACAAAATCGTAAAATTATTAAACATTTATAAAAAATCAGAAAGGTCATAAACATTCTGAAAAATTTAAAAGCAACATAAGAAAACATCATAAAATATCTAGAAAAATCATATAAATTAGTAAATTTCATAAAGTATTTGCAAAAAATGGTAAAAAATAAAAACTTTTATGATTTTATGAGTTATATGAATGTTTATGATTGTTATTGAAATTTTTATATTTTGTTTCTATTTTTCTTGATTTTTCGAATATTGAATTATTTGTTCTGAAATTGTTTTATGTTTTTATGTTTTTTATTTTTTAAAAAAATTTTTTAAAATTTTTTTGCCATGTGGACGGTGACATGGAAGACCATGTCACTGAATTTTGCAACCTCATGACTTTGGGACCTGTCTTGTCCCACTTACACAAGTTTAGCAACTAGAAAGTGCGGTTTTCGGTGTTTGGGACCTATGTGATCGCGCGGGACAAGTTTAAGTACCTACGATGTAATTTACTTTCATATATTTCTTAAGTACGACAAACAAATAAAATCTTATGGTCCTACTTAAAAATAGGTTTTATGCTTATGTCTGTAGGTAGTACTGTTGAAAATTCTCTTTGTTTTTGCAGAGGATAAATATAACTTTTTGTTAAAGTCTCCCTTATTTTTACCTTTTTTAAGTTGTTTATGCTGGTAGCTGTGGAGAGTTTACCTTGGCTCTTCTACATTACCGAGCAGGCGAGCATTACTTGATAGTACTCATATTTGTTTCTATTGAATGTATATTTCATGTTTGGGTGGCAATATATGCATTTGTTTTCTGTATCTGCTAAATTGTGTTTGTGCCTTATTTATTTGACTTCGGATGGATTGCTTATGCAAAGTCACACTCATGGACATCTGATCATACATTTTGCATGTGCAGCCGATGCCTGTTCAAAGACCAAGAAGCAAGATGGACACCCTTGTATTTATGACAGAATCCTTGAAGAGGACAAATGATGATGTGGAGAGTTCAAGTAGGATTCCACAGCATGCTTCTGTGACAGGAACAGCTGAGACTGAGCCACAGGGAATTGCCAATGATCCTGATGTTGAGTCAAGGAGTATGCAGAGACCTGTCGATCTTTACAAGGTAACATGTATTCCCAATCAGTGTTCTTATAGAAATATCAGGAAAAAAAAAAATTCAGGTGAGCTTGAGGGTTTTTTAATTGCAATATATTTTGTTTTTGCTTGCAGGCTATCTTCTCTGATGATTCAGAAGACGATATGGACAAACCCCTTAATAACCAACAAGTAGATTCAGTAAAGACAAGTGAAGGTGCCAACATGGCGCTCAATCGTCTTGTCGCTGAGGATTTCCTAGAATCATTGGGTAAAGAACTGGGATTGGATGTGCCTCCAGAAAAACCTGCCCTGCCACAGAATGTCTCAGTTAGATCAGAAACCCTTTCAACATCTGATACAAGTGCGCCATCTAGGATCGGAAAGACAACTACATTCAGGGAAATACAGGAGAATGAGAATTTTCTTGCCATGGTGCAAAGTGCCAATGACAACAAAGATGGTCCTTCAGCCAATGTTGCAAAGCTTGATTTGATGGATGAGAAGCAAGAGCATAGGACTGAGAAAAGCAGGTCACACTCATATCATCATACCCGGAATGGTAGTCCAGAGTCTGATTCTTCTATTGAACGGCATAGGAGTAGCAAAAAAATATCACATCATCAAATCCGGAGTGGATCGGCGGGTTCTGATTATTCCAATGAACGTCATAGGAGTATGAAAAGAAAGTCGCATTCAAGACGTAGAAAAGGCAGGGGTAGAACTGATTCTGATTCTTCCAGTGACAGCCGACAAAATAAGAGAAAACATCAGGAAAGAAGGCATCGTACACCTGATACCGATTCCAGTGATCATGAATACAAGAGAAGAAATAAATCTAGCAGCAGAAGATCATCTGATAAAGACAGAAGTAGAAGCTATTCAAGACATCGTAGGCACATAAAAGATCCTGCAGAATATTTGTAAATGACAACTACTGGAATAGTGGACTCCGGAAAAGCTGGTAAAGTAATGGAAGAATAACCATTGTATTTCCAAATCATGCAAGTTTGGTGAAATTATTGGGGGCAGAAACTGAAATGGAAGTTCATAGTAAGTGTTCTACACCAATGTTGTCCTTTAACTTTTTTTTTTTTAAAAAAAAAACTTACATTGGTGGAGGCCCCTTTTCTTTTCTTTGATGCACTTGATACTTGGGGTTGCAAATTTTCCTAAATATACCCTGCTCCCTGGAAGTTTAGTTTATCAAACAATACACCTCTTAATTGCTGGGGTTATATTAATTTAAAATTGATTGTAAGTGGAAGGGTGTAAGTTTCAACATATGGACACTGGCAATTACTTACCGAGCTTTCTTCCTACTTACCTCCAAGCAAGATAAATAAATGGATTTTATATTTTACCGGAGCAAGGCCAGTAGTGGATCTGTTAATTCCTGTCTGGTATGCCTTTTCCTTTTTGATCAAAGAATTGTGTTTTGTTGGTGTTCTACATGCATTAATGTCAAAATCTTAGTAAAATCAGTATGAAAGCACCTCTTTCCCGTGGGTATAAAACCTACCTGTGTGAGCTTGTAAATAGTAACTAGTCTGTTATCGTGAGTTTATTATCCTTGTCCTCTTCCTGCCTATAAGACGTTGCCTGATAGCTATGTAATGTATTTTTACACACTTGCGTTGATAGTTTGGGTCGCCCTTCTGAGGCTTCCATTGTTTGGTGGCCTTGGCTTCCTTACAAAATCCCATTACAAACTATTTTTTTTGGAATTTCTGCTAAGTAGGCAAAAGTAATATAGCTTAAACCCCATTTCTCTTGTTGCAGTTACATGCTCATTTTGAGGCCTCTTCAAACTAAATGCACCACGAGGATTGGCTGGATGTTTATTGCACAATGAGAACTGGGAATTATGATACTGTGAGGATGCGATTTTTTTGTTTGTGTAGTTTCTGTTGTCTTCATGCTTGTACTACCTTGGCATACACCTTTCTAGACGACTTGCCATCAGGACTGTAAAACTCGAATGCAACATTACCGGATGTAAATAGAAAATTGGAGTGTCAGATCACATTAGATGGTATTAAAGTTTAATGAAGATCATCGCGCTGCTGGCAGTTCTGGTCGTGCCCATCTATGTAAATGTTCAGTTAAGACAAAACGCGTGCTCTCTTTTGAGTTCTTTAGATTTCCAGTGGAACCAGTGGCCTTCATGCATATGGAGTTATGGACACACATATGGTCACATTACAAACAATGATCTGGTCTTGAGTTCTGATTCTGCCGAAGTTGGAACCTGGAACCATTCCTGCACTTGCATGAGCATGGCACAATATCACCAGTACAACGCTACGGCCACGGAACTCCAGGGAAATTCCTCATCTCCAGGCCTACGAAAGGTACCGGCATACGTGCAACTGCAGGGCCACGGAGTTAAACTATTAAGGTACGCCTGCTTATCACATGCTCATTTGTCTGGAAGACATGAAATGAGTCAGTCATGAGGTGATGTCAAGATTCTTTGGGCCTTTTCATGGGAGGGGCAAGCGTCGCTTTACGCTGGTCCATGGCTGCCGTCTTCTCCTCTTTTGCTGGTTGCGAGGAGCAGGGGAGGGAGACGTTGCTGCGTCAACGTCGCCGCGGCGATGATGCCATCGCAGCGAGGTGCGGGGTCTGAGCCATGTCGGAGAAGGGAAGACCAGGGACGTGCCCCTCATCTAACCACACCCTAGGCACATCATATCCTCAACCACAAGCAATGGCAACTTTCAGCGCTGTTGATGAATACGGGCAGAAATTTTCCCCCCAGGAACTGGCGGGCTGCCTATTCATTCAAAGTGAAGGAAGAATCTGGGTAGAAAATCCCTAGTTAAGGCTAGGGCCTTAGACACAACAGCTGAAGGCTGCTAAAATTTTTAATCTAAAAAAGTTGTGACCTCTCGAGAGACAGTGTCCAAAAAGTTATAAAAAAATATTTTATAAATTTTTTAAAAACTATTTAAAGTCTCACAAAATAACTACAAAGTGTTACATTATTTGATTCATATAAAAATAACAAATTTTAATTTAATTTATTTTAATTTTGAACTGAAAAGAACAAGGCCCAGTCTCACGCTAATGCTAGTCGCCTGGAGACCTAGGCATAATTTTTGTTATACAGTAGTACACCTCTCGTATAGAGGCCTTTGCTTTGGTTTACGTGGGCCAGCTGATCCACATGTGTGGCGATTTCATTGTCTATGGATAAAATTTTAGCATTTTTATTTATTTGAGGAAGCGTTTATTTTACTTGATCCAACTGCCAACGATCTACGGAATAAAACGCATTTGATCCAATGGCCCATTGATCTCTTATCACAAGGATATGTATGACATCAAATTACCTCTTGATGCATTACAAATTTTTTGTTCTATCGTTGCAAGGGTGATTGTCCGCGTACATAGTGGCCTACATGACTAGGCCACGATCGATGCTTGTTGCCTTCTTTGATTGCTTGTGTTTAGTTGTAGATGAAAAAGGTTAAACAAATTATTAATTTTTTTAGATATTTAACATAAATCCTGCAAAGTTCTAAAAGAATTATTTTAAAATGTTGCGCTGAATGATTTTAAAAATGCTCCCTCCGTATTTTATATGTATCTTTAGTATACAAAAGACGCATCTATAGCTTTGTGTTTCAAATTACTTTCGATACAATATTATTTTGTAGCATCCGACAACATATAAAAAACAAATTTAATGGTTAAAATATGCGGGAAAAGACTTTCTTAAATGAAAATTGGTAAACCAAACCAAAACTAAACTAAAATAAGGAATCAAAGAATACCTGCATGATTGATTTTATACACGGGGGGAGCGTCTTTCCGAGATAGAGTGAGCTGTCGGGGAGCCTCCAATCACTCGCTCACACAAAGGAACAGGTTAACCTACCGGTCACCAACTCCTCCCCGACCCCAAAAGAATCCGCAGCACACGCTGGATTGACAATTGACACAAACCTGTTTGTTAGCTGCAGGGTTTACAACAAATTGGAAGCGATCGTTCGTTTTCAGCGTGACGTAGTGGTCTGTGGTCGTCATGCATGCGGCATATGCCCACTTCTGTACTGTCCCGTTTTCATTGGCCTCGATTGCATCGAAGCTATCCAGCAAGTTTCTCAATTCTCTCTCTCGCTCTCTTTCAATTCTGCAAACCAGGTCGGTCGTTGCGTTATGAAATTCAGTTAACCCTATCAACCGGCCTAGAGTCAACAGGGGGTGATGGGTAGAATGAGTTCACTAGCGCATGCATACGACAATCTAGACACTATTTGTTTATGCACATGTACTCATTTGCTTATCTTGGGTTTCGGAAACACGAAAACATTGCTGCAGACGGACGCATCATGCCTAGTCAACCGGAAGACTTGGTGGGCCATGAAAACATTAGGGCTTGACATCAAAGTCATTAGGAGTTTTGGTAGAGCCCTCTGGCTACGTTTCCTCAACCGCCAGCCGATGGAGTTTCAACAGCCATGAGACATCTTTGATTTCCCAACAAATGATGTCTTCAACACTTGTGTCTCTGTATCTATCTGTGATGGCGCCATCATCTCTTTTTGGTATAGTTGTTGGCTTCATGGCCAAGGTCCGAGGCACATAGCGCCTTCCATATTCAAAAAATCAAGGTGCAAAAACTCCACTGGGTACGTCGCCTATCACCTTTGAACTCGGCCGAATAACTTGAACAATTTTGTTCCCAGTGGATTGCAGTTCAAGGCATCGTCCTATCATCTGGTGCACCAGATTCTATCTCTTGACACTGGAACGAATCTGGTTGCTAATCTACATGCTCGACCTACCATGCTCATGCCCTCTCATCAAAACCCGACAAAGTTTGTAACTTTGTCCAGAAATCAAACATCAAGCCCAAATGCAAGTTCTTCATGTGGTTGAGCACAAGAAATAAGATTCTCACCGCTAATAATTTAGGCTTTGTGGAAGAGAGGTGAACAAGTGAGAATGGGGGATGCGTTAGCTCGACGGAGCTTCTCCTCCTCCCAGCCCCACCGTGCGCCACCCCGGCCACGGCTTGTCCTCCTCTTCAGGCCATGTCGCTCTGCCCCACCTCCACTTCGTGATCTGCGCCTCTGCTGCTGTGTCACCCAGCCAAGAATGGCTTCGCGTGCCCCCACGCCGCCGTCGTCATAGCACACGCATTCCCTCCCAGGCCGCCGGAGTTAGGTCGGCGCCTCCACGCCGCGCCATTGTTGTTGCCTTTAAAGGGCGATGCTGGCGCTGCTTGGCCTCCGACCACCGGGCAGCCCAATGCAGGGACCCTATTCGCTACTGCATCTGTTGGCGCTTCGGTCACACCTCGAAGGTGTGTCGTCGCCGTGGTGCTTTGCCCTCTCCTACTCGTCGCCGTGACACTTTGCCCTTTCCTCCTCGCCAAATCTTGCCTCCCTGCCACCACTGCGCCGTGCCTCCTGCCAAGCCCCTGCTCCTTCGCCGCCAGCCATGGCTCCACCTCAACGCTCACCTCTCGCAGCTCTGCGTCCACCCAGCACCCGCATATGCATTGAAGTGTCCCGAGACAAGTGCTCCGACGCCTCCGACCTCCACGGCGCCATCGTCACCGTCTCCGGCGGGCCACACCTAGATCCCAACTTCATCACACGCGCCATCAACATTGACATGGACATCCCAATGTTCGACATCATGGTCACTCACTGGCCCCGATGCGATTCCTCACCCGCTCCACTCTCCCTACTCAGGTTCGGCACGCCTGTCGCCGCACTATTCGTTCGGTGGGCCGGTGCATCTCCCTCATCGTCGTCCCCGGTGACCTACAAGCAGTCGGTGGTGCAGGCGCCGTCCGCTACCGTGTCCGCGTCCTCACCGAAGTCATGCCCTCCCTGCTTGGTTTTCCGACGTGGTTGAGCGGCTCCTCCCCAGTGCCGGTCGCCTTGATGTCGTCGAGGAAGCCACACGCCGTCGCACCGACACCTCCAACTTCAAGCTTTGGCTTTGGATGCGCGACCTAGCCGTCATACTGCTCGAGGCCGAGCTCGAGCTGATCGAGCCATCTCCATACATGGAAACGCACGACTCAGTTCGCTGGCCGATGAGGATAGCCAACGCGCCATGCCCCCATCCACCGCGCGCCTCCACCCCCCACCTCCTCATCCATGTCGACAGAGTGGAGGATTTCTCCTCACTCAGCGCGCGCATTGGTGGACTTCCAGGGTGCGTCCCTCACCTCTGGCGGCCTAGTCTCCCTGACTCCGGGCCTCCTCCCACCGCCGCTGAGCTTCCGGCAGTTTGCCGGCCCCTCTTCACGCGTATCCGGCGCCCTGGCGAAGACGACGATGACTAAGACGCCCGCAATCGAGATGCCGTCCCCCACTGCAGGCCCGAAAAGGAGCCTTTGTTGGGGTGACCATCTCCTCCCACGCTTCCCCGATGCGGAGCTGCTCCTCGAGCCGTAGTTCACACAGCCGTTCGCCGGGGCGTCGCCACAATGCGGTGCGGCTCCCACGGTCACGCTCCCCGTGGACTCGCTCGGACTCGGCCTCCCTGGCTGTCGGTTCCTCCGCGTCGTTCGTCAGGCGAGTAGGGCTCTCCGTCGAGTTTTCCGCTTCCTCCGCCTCATCCGGCGCGCTCTTGGTTAGACTGGATGTGCCCCACTGTTGACGGTCAATTTCTACAACTTTTCATACACTTCCGACCGTCAACATAGCTCCTAATTGAAGGAGCGTGGACTAAAAATGTGGAAATTAACAAAGTTCCTCAAGTTTTGGTAAGTTTGTGTCTCCAGGGACCTACTAAGCAAAATTGGACCCAAACCGAGGAAAAACCCCGGTCGGCCGACCGAGCTAGGGGCGACCGACCGGCACCTGGTCCAAACCGGTGTTGCCCTTTCTCCAGGGATTCTAGAAGCACAAAAGGAGACCATCCCAACCTTACACATCAAGTCGGTTTGATCCTAGGGATGACATTGCATTGGAGATGATCACTTGGATCACAAGGAAGTCAGTTTTATCTGCATCAACTGCCAAAACCGCCTCACGGGGATAATCTACACCGTCAAAGAGGGATCTCATGCAAAACTGAGGGCCGGGGTCGACCGAAGCCCAGTCGGCCGACCGACTTGGGCCGGCCAACCCTCTTCTGATCCTCTTTGGATACACCTTTAGCTGGGGAGAAGAGTAGATGCGTCCCTATACGTGGCGCATCCTCACTTTCTGCGGTGCACTATAAAAGGAGCCCATCTCCTCATTTGCAAAGCACAAAGAAGTGCGGGAAGAACAGAAAGCATTGTTATGCTACCCATTTATCTAGTTGAGTAGGTGAGAGAGGAGAGTTAGTGCTGAAGAGAAGCCGGCATGTCGGCATCCCTCCACGAGCTCCGGAGCCGAACTCAGGTTCGAGTTTTTCTTCGTTGGTCTCGGGGGGAGCCGGATCGCTGTGGGCCATGAGATGGGCCAGATAGCAGCGGGCTCCAACAATTGACACGGACATCGCAATGTTCGACGTCACGGTCACTCACTGGCCCTGATGTGATTCGCCACCCGCTTAACTCTCCCTGCTCAGGCTCGGCACGCCTGCCGCCGCACTATTCGTTCGGTGGGCTAGTGCATCTCCCTCGCCGTCGTCCCCGGTGACCTACACGCAGTCGGTGGTGCAGGCGCCGTCCGCTACCGTGTCCGCGTCCTCATCGAAGTCATGCCCTCCCTGCTTGGTCTTCCGACGTGGTTGAGAGGCTCCTCGCTAGTGCCGGTCGCCTTGATGTCTTCGAGGAAGCCACTTGCCGTCGCACCGATACCTCCAACTTGAAGCTTTGGCTTTGGATGCGCGACCTGGCCATCATACCACTCGAGGCCGAGCTCGAGCTGATCGAGCCATTTCCATACATGGAGATGCACGACTCAGTTCGCGGGCCGGCAAGGATTGCCGACGCGCCACGCCACCATCCACCGCGCGCCTCCACCCACCACCTCCTCATCCACGTCGACAGAGTGGAGGATTTCTCCTCACTCAGCGCGCACATTGGTGGACTTCCGGGGTGCGTCCCCCACCTCTGGCGGCCTAGTCTCCCTGACTCCGCGCCTCCTCCCACCGCCGCTGAGCTTCCGGCAGTCTGCCGGCCCCTCTTCACGTGTATCCGGCGCCCTGGCGAAGACGATGATGACTAAGACGACTGCAATCGAGATGTCGTCCCCCGCCGCAGGCCCAAAAAGGAGCCTTTGTTGGGGCGACCATCTCCTCCTGCGCTTCCCCGATGCAGAGCTGCTCCTCGGGCCGCCGTTCGCGTAGCCGTTCGCCGGGGACTCACCGCAATGCGGTGCGGCTCCCGCGATCACGCTCCCCGCAGACTCGCTTGGACTCGGCCTCCCTGGCTGCCGGCTCCTCCGTGTCGTTCATAAGGCGAGGAGGGCTCACCGTCCAGTTTTCCGCTTCCTCCGCCTCATCCGACGCGCTCTTGGTCATACCGGACGTGCCCCACTGTTGACGGTCAATTTCTACAACTTTTCATACACTTCCGACCGTCAACATAGCTCCCGATTGAAGGAACGTGGACTAAAAATGTGCAAATTAACAAAATTCCTCAAGTTTTGGTAAGTTTGTGTCTTCAGGGACCTACTGAGCAAAATTGGACCCAAACAGAGGAAAAACCCCGGTCGACCGACCGATCTAGGGGCGACCGACCGGCACCTGGTCCAAACCGGGGTTGCCCTTTCTCTAGGGATTCTAGAAGCACAAAAGGAAACCATCCCAACCGTACACATCAAGTCGGTTTGATCCTAGGGATGACATTGCATTGGAGAGGATCACTTGGCTCACAAGGAAGTGAGTTTTACCGGCATCAACTGCCAAACCGCCTCACGGGGATAATCTACACCGTCAAAGAGGGATCTCATGCGAAACTGAGGGCTGGGGTTGACCGAAGCCCAGTCGGCCGACCGACTTGGGCCGGCCAACGCTCTTCTGATCCCCTTTGGATACACCTTTTGTCGGGGATAAAATTACGGCCCATTGCAATGGTCCACTCCCTGACGGCCCCGTCGAACAGCCTGCCAGGGCCCAGCTCCCTGGAAGGTTCTATTTGGCCCATATACATCCTGCCGAATAGCTTCCTGGCTGGCATGGTGCGTAACGGCCAAGGCATCGTGTTTGAGTCCGTCTCGAACAGGAGTTCTGCACGGCTACGTGAAGACCCGGACGTGTTTTTTCGGATTGGATTAGGAGTCGTGATCCCCAAGACTTGGAGTTCACCTTATCTACCGTAGGACGTATTTGGCATGTACTGAGTTCGTTACGATCTCGTAGTTAGCCCGGCCCGATATTCCTCGGTAGGTAGGTTCATCAACACTATATAAACCGGCCCCTATGGCGTTTTGGAGGCAGGCCAGATCGCTTTTGTATTCTCACATACCACTCGCCGAGATCTGCTAATCTCGTCGAGCCCACCTTGTAATTCTCTTTGACATAAAGAAAGGCTGGACGTAGGGCTATTATCTCTCCCGAGAGGCCTGAACCAGGATAAAAACCCTTGTCTCCCTATTGCTCGCTAGTTGCTGTTCGCCCTGTTCGGCGTGTCTCCCATCTCCCCTTCTCAAGAACCTTAGTTGACTTGAGATCGATATCTCCACCGTCGACACCTTTAGCTGGGGAGAAGAGTACATGCGTCCCTATACGTGGCGCATCCTCACTTGCTGCGGTGCACTATAAAAGGAGCCCCTCTCCTCATTTGCAAAGCACAAAGAAGTGCGGGAAGAACAGAAAGCAATGTTACTCTACCCATTTATCTAGTAGAGTAGGTGAGAGAGGAGAGTTAGTGCTGAGGAGAAACCGGCGTGTCAGCATCCCTCCACTAGAGCTTCGGAGCCGAACTCAGGTTCGAGTTTTTCTTCGTCTTCTATTGGTAGCACTTAGTCCCATTCTCTCTGTTGTCTCTCTGTTATAAATTAAGTTTATTTCCTATACATTGTCTCTCTGTTGGTATTAGGTTCGTGCTAGATCTTGAGTGCTAAATATCTATGCTTGGGTGACACAATAGATATTAGTGCCAGGTTTAGTGGGAGTGCGTATCAAATGATGTCCTTGATATGTAGTACTGCTAGGAATAGACGTGGTGTCTAGACTAGTTAGTACCCGGTAGACACCTGATTCAACGGCTGGGCGGTAGGTAGTAGGTGGTGACAGTCCTGCTATCCGCGCAGCAGTTTGTGGAATTCGCCCATTAGTCTCAGCCCAGTCGAGCCCAATCAGAGGTGATCATAACCATTCGGTGTTCTTAACTGATAGTGGGTGGTATTGAATCGGCCAAACTCCGATGCAGAGTAGCAATTGTATGTTGATTAACCTTATACCCTTGGCTAGTGTAAACCTTTAGCAGAACGTCTCGACCCGAAATATCTTAGCCCACTTTCGTCATTCCACCATATCCATCCGGCCAATTCAAGACTAGAAACTAAACTCTTCTCGTTCTTCATGGGAAATCAATACCTTCGGAATACCCCGGGGTGAAAGCTACTTCGATATCCGTGCGCTTGCGGATTAATTCTAATAGGCATAAGAATCGCCAACAAGCTTTTTGGCGCCATTACCAGGGAACGGTAGCTATTCTAGTTTCAAACCTTGCTTGTCCGTGTACCTCCATATGGATGACTCGTCTATCTATCCGTTTTCGGCTCTTAAGGTCAAATACTTAGAGCCTACATCATCATCCCATCCTATCCATACACCTAGCTTTGAGGCCAGGCCTCATAGCTATGGTCTAGGAGAAATCTTTCTCCGGATCAGGAGGAGAGAACCTTTTTAGCTATCTCCGCGAATTCGAACAACTATGTTCTATCATTGAAATTCAAGAAATGGCTCGACAAACGCTGAAATGAAAATTGTTTCCATTCTCCCTCATAGGATCAGTCAAATCGTGGTTCAAATTGACCATAGGAAACCTTAACGGTAGTTGGGAAGCTCTCCAGGTTAAATTCTGCTTTGTGTTCTTTTCTCTCACAAAAATCGTAGAATTGCAAAAGGAAGTCTTGAACTTCCGTTAGTCTGAGAGTGAAACCGTGGGTGCAGCCTGGGTGCGATTTACCTAGTTGGCTAGTTCGGGACCTGACCTGTGTGTTCCTGAGCCCATACTCATGCAACACTTTGTCGAGGGGTTGAACCCGACAAGTGCCACGTTCTTAAACATAGTTTCCGGAGGATCCATTGTTTACATGACCGTTAATGAAGGGAAAGAAATCCTGGGCAAATTGCAAGGCAATGCTCCCTTCATTGATGCCTTTGACGAACTTTTGGACCTAGAGTTTGAACCTTCAGGTAATGCCCAAACCTTAGTCAACCCTACCGAGTCAAACCTTCCGACCCAATCTCCCGGTCATGCTTAGATCATCTTGAAGCAGCTCAAATATTCGCCGAAGCCTCGCTAGGGTTTCATGAAAGGTGCAAGAACTCCCTAGCACAAATATATACGTCATCAATGCCACTAAAAGAATTAGGGATCAACGATGCTCACATCAAGACACTTTCATCTTGCCCTTGATTGCAATGGACGTTAATCAAATGCTTCATACAGCTCCACATGTACTTGTTTACATGCAGGTTAAAAGGAGGTGGTTCAACCCTGACAATGTGGGGCCAACCCGCCTAGGGGGTCAGTGGGTTCCACATTTCATTGATTTTTGCACTAATAAATCCTGCACTCAAATATTCATCAAAACTCATGTAAATTTATAGTTAGGATAAAATGGTGCATATAATCTAGTATAATCCTCATTTTTAGCAAATAGTTGGCTAGATAAATTAGGGTTTAGCGACCGCCAACACACCCCCAAGCTTATACTTTTGCTCGTCCTCGAGGAAAGTTAAACTTAGCCTCGGTGGATCAGGAGTTGCTTCAATGCCTTTATCCTGCATATACTTTCCATTATCTTATGTAAACTGGTACAAGTGATCGATGCCCACCCTTTTTCCCATATTTGTGGGGCTTTTCATATTGTCACCTTATCTTTAGCGGCATGGTATGTGGGAAGGTATACCTAGTATGAAAGATGATGCCCAAAAATTCGTAAAAATCATTAGATGGTGACGGATGGGCCTCGAAAAATGAATCATCACATCACACCAAGAGGAGTTTATGGCTAAGGAATAAATTACGGCATGGTATTCGCTCCGGTTCTAAAACCCTCAAACCAGTTAATCGGAGTCTTAGGAGGTATGCCCTCATATCCCAATGATCAGATGGTAGTATTTGCCCTCCGATCAGGGGTATGAGAGGGCAATTATGGCCCTCGGACCACTCATGTTTAAGGTTAAGTGATTGCTTGGTTATCAAAGCCTTGAAGGGCATTACTAGTAGAAAATGTTGTCCCCATATATTAGACCATCTACAACGGAGTCCCTTCGGGGACTAAATTCACTTCGCGAGAAAATTCTGATGCTCCAACAAAATCTCTTGTGGTTCTCGTCAGAAGGAATTTCTTCGTGCATTCCATTGAGAACAAGATTTTCAATCCCTTTTCTTTGCAAATTTTCTTCGAAGAGATTCTGTTGGAGATGGTAGAAAATGAAGGGAATGAATGTGGGGAAAAAATGGGAAAGAAAATGAAATAAAGGAAATATGGTCGGAGATGGTATAAATATACTGGCTGATTTAATTCACGGCATGCATGTTTACCGTTTATGTTTAGCGTCTCTTGTACCATCTCCATGAGCTTGTGCCTTTTCCCGGTCACCACGATACCTTGGCATCTGCTTTGTACCCTCGCAACTTCTATGACACGCAAACGCAAAGAAGGAAGTTCCCCTTGATTTTCGAGAGGCGGCGAGCGCGTCAGAGTCGTCTCATGTCAATCCAGCAGTCGAGATGAGGCGGTCAAAAGGGATCTTTCGCGAGTTTTTAATCGATCGGTCGATTTCGCCATGTGGATGGAACATGCCATTTAAATTAAATTAAAAGGAAATGATTTTCGAGAATCCTTAAACTCGCTCCAACAGTTACTGTAAATCTGTAATTACGACCGTGCTTTCAGTTTTTTTTTGCCAATCTTTAACATTTATAAGAGCTGGTGTGCATGTTTTTTTTTCCCCTGAAATGAATGAAATGGTTTTGCACTTGCTTCTTCTGAAACAAATGAAGCATAAGTTTTTAATTTTTTGATCCCTTTTATAGTAAAATATATCAGGACAGTACTATAGATCGAATCTAATTGTTTATTTATAGAGCATACCTCACAAAAATATATAATCATTATAATATGCATATTACCATTATTTGAGTCTTTAAATCAAGAGGAAGGACAACTCATTTTTATTTTAGCATACCATAAATTTTATCCTTTTTATTATAGTATACAGACTGCAGTGCATGAACAAGAAACGACATATATGGAACATGCTCGTACAGTCGTACAAGATCTTTAGGCTGATCTCAAATACTTCTTAATTCCTTGTCTGGCAACAGCACTACGTGGCCTCAGCAAGCAAATCTGAGTTAATTGTTTGACCCCGAGCTTAATCACTTTGCACACGTTAGGCATGCATACGTTTTAATTAGTTCGAAGAATCTTAATGTTTCAGTGATGGCGACCGTTCTCCGATAAACGTCATGACTGATTACATATCCAGAATCAGATTAAATACCACATACCTGTGACAGATTTATTAAAGTTTGGAAATCAAGGTCATGGATACATAAATCTGACAATTATTGGAGCCCAACAGATACTTGTTTCCCAAACTTATAAAATTAAGGGAGACGTTTAGGAAGTCTTCGTCGGGTTTAGGAACTGATGCCCTGAAACCAATCTTTCAGATCATGACTGTCCTGGCTGCTCATAATGTTCGGTCAACATGATAAATATTGACATGGTAACCAAAATGCATGATGCACCACTAAGCTGGGGTTATCACCGAGCTCTTACGCCAACGGATATATATAGGCGTTTGGTTTGACAGTGCCGGAACGGTTAAACAACTACTCCAGAGTCAAGAGTATAAGAATAGTAAGGTTAAGTAATTTTTTGAAAATAACTTTACGAAATATAAGGGTCTATTTGGATCAGAGTCTTGATAATCCGAAGAAAATAATTACCGGACCCACTGATAAAACCAATTTTTCCACTTTCCTTGAAAAAACATGTATTCATGAATCGTGATCCATCTTCACAACCGACATATTTATTTAAGAAAAAACTGGAAAATTACTACTATGATATGTAGTAGAGAGAAATGTGTGGTATGTTCTATATTTTTCTAGTAAAGCATAAAAGAACTGCAATCTATTTAAATGAAAGAAGGATGAATTGGTAGTAGTTGATTGATTATGTAAGAAAATTGCATTGTTGCCCACTGAACTTGCAACGATACTCACGTAGCTTCCTGAATTTGAGAGTTACTTTCTCACCCTCTAAACTTGTTTCTGTTTCCACGGGTACCCCAAAACAGTTAGGGCAACCGTTAAGTGTTGATGTGGTGCTTACGTGGCCGTTAACCATTGATGTGGCTGGCACATGACAGCTAAAGGATGACATGGCAACACACATGATTAGTTATTGATGAAAAAAATCATAAATTTTTTTTTAATTTTTTTTTGAAATAATCATAGAAATTAGAAAAAATCAAGAAAAATCATAAAAAAACATAAATAACCGAAAAAAGGGAAACTATTAAAAACAAAAACATTTTTTGATTTTTATGTTTTATCGATTTTTTATTTCCCTATTTTTCTTTTTTGTAATTTTTATGATTTTTAAATTTTTATGAATTTTTCATCAATAACTAGTTATATGGGTTGCAATGTCATCATTCATCTACCATGTGCCTGCCACATCAATGGTTAACGGCCATATAAGCGCCACGTTAGCACTTAACGGTTGCCCTAACGGTTTTGGGGCAACCGTGCAAAAAGAGACAAGTTTAGGTAAGCGAGAAAGTAAAACTTAAATTTAAGGGGCTACTTGAGAATTGCTGCAAGTTCAGAAGGTAACAGTACAATTTTTTCACTATGTAACTATGTCAACTTGCCGTCCTTGATATTTCAGGTTAACTGTCATTTGCAAGCTGCATGGCTGCATCTTCGATCAATGTATGATTTATTAGGTTGCAAGCGAACACCATTGAACTTATGCTTGTTTGGAGTATGACAAAGGCTGTATTGTTTTGAGATTTTTTTGAAACTAGCGTAGACTGATTCTACTTCATTTCAATAGTTGTTTGAGAGTAATTTTATAATCGAGTCAATGAGCCGAGTCGAGCCAAAGTAAAGAAATATTGTTCCAAATGGACTAATTTTACAGTTGAATCAATTAACAAATGTATTTTAAGAATTATTTAATGAAGCCCACAAGCTCAGAAACAAGCTTTTCTTCTTTTTTTTCCAACCCATTGTAACACTCTAACTTAAATTCGCTTAGGGTCGTTGATCATGTTAGGGTGATATTTGATATGTCTTTTGTTCCTAGTAAAGCACATGCTCTCGCCATAAAGCTAGGGGCTCGCGCGTGACCTAGCTGCTGCCATCGCCATGTGAAAAAAAGGAAGTTCGACTCCGGCGTCGATCCGTTCGCTGTCTTCACTCCTAGTGGCCTTTGAGCTACTGGCGAGCAAGACGACAACGAATCGACAAATAATTAGGCATAAGATTTAGGGTTAAAGTGTAGCCAATAAAAGCCTCATTGCGGGGACGCAACGGAGGAGGATGCATAGCTTCGTCTTGGGGCTAGGTCGGCGCAGCATTGCTGATGGCCGGCTTGATGATTTGTGTCGGAAGCAGGGCTTCTCTTTCGGGTATCCTGTGAGGGCCAAGGTAAAGTTATCGAGTCGTGAAAGGGGAACTTGTTTTGCCCTTATTCGTTTGCTAAATCTGGATGTTTCCAATTTGTTTCTTGCACTGGAGATCTTGGTGAATTCGAGCAAGCCAGATGCGTTTTTACCATGGTTATTCCTTTTTCGAAGTGTTCTTTGAGTCAGAAATTCAAATATCCACGACTACTTCTTGATGTTGATCTACCAAATTTGCTTCTCATTGTGCACGAGGATGAATAAGTTGATGCCATGGTTTACTATGGCGATTCTCAGAGTTCACGAAGACGAGAGAGTCAAAGAGAGATCCGGAGATGCTAGAAATTTAGCAATAGATCCTTGCCAAAAAATGTTGCATTTTTTATTGTGTGTGGGCCTCTCTGTAAAAGGGATATTGATTTAATGTCTAAAAAAAATCGCTTAGGCCCGGGCCAACCAATGAAATTGGTCACGTATGTATAGAAACACTCTTGAACTTTTGGTCTCGCTTCGCTTAAAAGGGTTAATCCTAGTGATGTGTTTGGATCCATCATACATTGTATACTACTATAGATATGTTGGCACTCTTCGGGCTTCTTGGCGTGCCAGTCAATTTGACCTACAAATTGATAAGAAAACGGTAAAATTTATAATAATCTTATTGTCATATTAGTTTTGTTATCGGCTTATATGCCGATAGAAAGTGCATGTAGGCCATATATGGGTTTTGGTGATCAATGACGAGCAATTAAGGTACAAACGCATTTGATGAGCTAATGGACAGATTTTGATCTCTTGAAAAAGAATGAGAAGATGCTTGTGGAATCATCGAAGGTGAAAGGAGAAGATTGTGCTTTGTCTTTAGATCTATATCCTTTAATTTTAAATAGAGTGTAAGGACATGGCATACTATTAAGAGGGATGCAACGAAAAATCATTTTTAGATGGTCTAATTGCTCAAACTGGATGAATCTTGGCTATATCCATCACAAATCAAATTTGAGAGTCTTCCGTCAAATTTAATATCGAACTATTCGGTATGAATCAGACATTCCGATCCTTGATCCGATCTGAACCCCTCTATCTCCAAATTGCTAAAAATATCGGACTATCCGATATTTATATAAGAGGTTCTGATGCTAGGTCCGATCTAACCCCCTCCTTCTCCAGGACACAAAAAATACCAAACTATCCGATAGGTCCGGACCCTTCGATGATATGTTCCTTTTTGGACCACTCCAGAGTTAATAAATTAGTCGTTGCTTCGAACTTTCTCTCACCTCCATATCGGACTATCCGGTATGCAATATCGAACTATCCAATGTCTGACCGACTCAAATGCTAGTTGGTGGGTGGGACTATTTATTGCGCCCACCCCCACACGGGCTAGGGTTGCCTTTCACATTCATTTTGAGTTAAGCTTCCAATGCAACCCTAGTGCTTTACTCATCTCTCTCTCTCATTCTAAATCTCATATAGTTCACTTTTGTGAGAGTGGAGTAGCAAGATCTGAGTGTTGTGTGTCAAATCGAGATTCATCCTTGAGCACTTGTTCTTATCTCCTAGTTGGTTTTCCATCGGATTTGTTAATCTTGGAGTTTGAGGCCTCTTAGATGGCTAGGAGTCGTCCTTGATTAACCGAGACTTGTTATGGTGATCGAGGAACATTTGTGAAGGCCGGATTCGCCTCTGAAAGGGAAGGATCCAAAGAGTGAAATCAAGAGTGTTTGATGTAACCCGGGAGGTAAAGGGTCAAAAGGGACCCTAGATCAAGTGTGACCGAGCCGCTTCAACAGAGATGTAGTATCTCATCAAAGATTTAAACTTTGGGAATAACTTGTTCCGCGTCTCTTTGTGGCTTTGGTTCCTAGTACTCTTGTTTCCCTTGTTTTATTGCTCTATAACCATATTTGGTTCAGGTGAAGCCTAAAAGGGGATGCTAAGATCCTAAATCTGGTAATATCGAATAGTCTGAAATAATATCAGATAGTACGATTCATATTGGACTATTGGATATCTACATCGAAATATCCGATGTTATTTGTCTGCCGTACTTAAATTTGTTGAAAATTTGCAAAGCCTATTCACCCCCTCTATGCCACATCTATATCCTTCACCGATACACATCGCCAGCGTCTGCCGAAGCAAGTTACTAGTGAACAAATCTACCGGCTATAAAAAAACCGATAGGGCAAGATAAAAATCTAAAACCTGCTGAATGGTAAAAACTTATCAATAAACTTCAGATCACTAAACACAGGCAACAACCGAAAAAACTCGATTGCTAACTTGCAAGACAAACACAAGTATCATAATGAACTAAATCGAGATAGTGATACTTGTGTAAGGGTAAACACAAACTAGACAGAACTGAATCGAGATAGTGTAGCTTGTGGGATAAACACAAGTAAAAGATCAACTTACGTCGAGACAGCTCCAATCGTGGGTCAAATATTTTCGCCGAAACCAAGCAAATTCAATGTATTACAATGAAACTAGTAAAAGATGAAAAAATAAATTGTATTGTTTGTGTTGATGTTTGATCCCTACATGCCCTGAATGGGCCTTTTTAGAGCATCCCCAATAGCCTCTCTATCCCACCCCCTGAAACACTACTCATGTGTGTATGAATTGTGTTTTAGGGGGTGGGATAGAGGGGTTGTTGGGATGCTCTTATGCTACTAAAGTCCTAAATCGATATGAAATTGATTTACAGATAACTAAGGAAACTAAAACTAAGGAATACATAAAAAAGCCAATATCGGCTAAATTCCTTCTTTGACAGGCCTTTAACTGATTTCTGATGAGCTGCGAATTCTGAATCCCGCCAACTCCTAGTTTGTTATTCTCAAATTTGGCACGTATGGACTTTTCATCTTGTACCGGCTTTTAGGCATCATCAGCTTTTCAGCTTCAGCAAGCTTGCATTGGCTTGTAAAGTTTATTAGTCTTTCGGTTTCGCGGCCAAAGGGGTCAGATCTGCAAATAGTTTTCGCTGAGGGTTAATTTGATATTATTTATTTAAAAAAGGTTAAAAAAATATTTTTTCGTAACCTAATGGGTCATTTTCTGGTGTAAAAAAGATCTCTCTAAACTAACAAGGTGGGTACTATTCCACCACAACCTATCACATGGGAAACATGAGCTGACAGCTCAATAGGCCGGGTATTACACTCACCCCTGCTAATGGGTTCACGCACACCGCATATGCCATGCTGTGTACCACTGCGGGCCCACACGCCATGTGTCATATGTTAGCGCCACTAAGCATACATATACATCCACATAGTAAGGGTTGATGCTTTGCTACCATCTGTAACACCATGACCTAAATTTTCTTAGAGCCTAGCTCACCTACGAGGCTGACCCAGGAATGCATAGCACCCCTCTTAGACTTTTGGTTTTACTTCTCCCAAAAGGGTTAACTTGAGGTGCTATTTTTGCATACATCCCACATTATATGCTACTACAGATCTCTCTAGATTAGCAAAATGATTCTATTCCACCACAGCCGATCACATGGGTCATATGGGTTTCATATCTCAACAGGCTACTCCTCCCTTGCGAAATTGCTAGCGATGTTTACACGCTCGTGCCGTGTGGCATAAGTTTCGTAAGGCACAAGTGCATTCTGGAATTTTTGATTTATTTTATTTTTTCTATTTTTAAAATTTATTTTATACAAATCAACACTCTAATGTTCAAATTCTTTTGTGGACCCACCATTATTTTTTTTGTGCATTTTGGAAGTTTTTAGATTCTCTGAGATTTTTTAGAATTTTTGAGAATTTTTGAATTTTTTTGTTTTAAATGTATAAATAAATAAATTCATATTGGTTCGGAAAAAATAGCGCTGGAAAAATGGTGCATGCGAGGCGGTGGGGGGATTCGGATGTGGGTCTCCTGCCAAAGCGACCACCTTGTTCTCAACCATAAGTAGTTTTTTCAATGTTAATTTAGTATAGACGGATGGATTTTGTTTAACAAGATGATCGGACTGACGAGAACGAAGGGGCGACATGGTTAGCTCGAGTATGTAGGTCAACTGGGCAGGCACTAGAGGCGAGCTACGTGGATGCACCACTAGACGGCCTATTACGGTCTTGTACGTATTAGTATATACTATTTCTAATTGTAGTACAAATAGTACTCTCCTCAGTCACAAAAGTTGATGGTTGAGATAGGTGCTAGTCAATGTTTTTAAAACTTAAGGTACTAATACCTTTTTAAATAATCAGATTGTGTATATAACATTATATGTGTAGATTTCTCTCAAACAATTACTTGAATAATATTATATTCTAGTTAGTTTTAAAATAAATTATAATTGTAAAGTGGTCAAAGTTGCATCTTGTAGACTATGAAGAATCAAAAATGTCAAATATTTGTGACCAGAGGGAGTATGACGGTGTTCTTTTCAGCTGAAACCAGCTAAAAATTATAATATAGAAAAACTGTAACCCTCGTGCATAATCAATTCTTCTTTCGTAACTCTGAGAAGAACAACTAAAAACCTACAAAAGTAACTACACGATATTACATTGTTTGGTTTGTACAAAAATAATAAATTAAATTTTGCAGTGCTAGCTTTTAGTTTCATTTTAAGTTGTAAAAACAAGGCCTATATCTAACTAAAAAATTAAAATAAATATGAGTCGTCAACACATGTTTTATATGATTCGTACAACTTTTTTTTTTCCTTACGTGCTTGCTCTTTCAGAGCCAGGCACATAAATCACTAGTACGGACGTCACTGTACATCACAGGGACTGGACAGCGGCAGAAAAAATCCAGAACTCGGAGATATGATATAATGTAACGTAATATAATATGCACACGTTCTCTATGCATCATCAATGATAGGGATTAGAGAGCTCTCTTAGGCTCTGTTTCTTTCAACTTATAATCAGATTATAAGCTGCAGCTTAAAATTTATCATTTTTGCACCGGTTATATTTTGAAATATTTTATGGTTATTTTTTCGAAATTTTGCACAATTTGTCTCAAAGATCTCAAAAATATTTTTCATAATTTTTTTGGCTCTTTAAATCTTCTATAAAAACACTACAACCTTTTCAGATTATAATCTAACCGCCCAAAGAAACACAGCCTTAATGCACGCACAACTGCTGAACCCAATCCAACTTTGTCTCCACGTACAAGCATGTATGTGGTTCTCATTTCTATGTGATTGAACTAATAATTAGCTAGTAAAGCCATGCTGCTAGCTTGGCTGCAGCTGCCGGGTGAGGGGAAGGATATTCTTTCACCTTGATACCGTTTTTTTTGGTTTTGCTCGTTCTATTTAATTGAACAAAGGGTACAAACACCTGTAACTCGCACATTAGAAACAGTACGTAAGTTATCTTCAAAGTATACATGTATGCGTACTACGTCGTCTTTAGAATAAACTTGAGCTGGTGAGATCGAGATACCACGAGTTGATCACAAAAATCGAACTAGCATTGGGCAGTCCGCACCCATCGAGACTAGCCAAACTTTTCTATGGTACGCTTGCTACCTTGCCCTCCTTCTCATGCTACCTATTATCCTTGGACAGGTATATTCTTCTACTTCTTGTCACATATGCATGGCACATCAAAGGAATGTGTGTGTTTTTTTCACGTCATTCAATGTACATAACCCGCAGAAAAACTGTCACGTTTTTTCTATTAGTTTAAGCTTGCAGCAGTCATTCAAGTTGTAAGTTTCTCGAACATAACATGCAAGTTCTTTTTGAATTGGCTGATCTACTAGTTATCTTCGTGACAAAGTCTGTAGAACAAACTACCTGGAAGCATCGCGCATGTTGCTTTATACTCCCTCCCACTACTGGAAATTCCCAATTTCGCGAGGGCCAAAAAATATACACGAGGGCCAAAACAATACCCTCGTAATAAGAAACTAAATCACGAGGGCATTCTAAAGCCCTCGTTAAAAAGTATATATTTACAAGGGCCTGCCATAAGCCCTCGCAAAAAGAAGAAGACCCAGGTTACTCACGAGGGCCCTCTTTTGGCCCTCGCGAATAACATCTAATTCGAGAGGGCTCCATTATGACCCTCGTGAATAAGGATGGCTCAGCAACTACTCGCGAGGGTCCTAGTCCAGCCCTCGTGACTACAAGGCCTACAAATTCAAAACCAAAAACCTCTGTTAGCCTTAAATCTCCCACACTTTCTTGTCTTACCTAGTTCTTCCGCAGAAACTTGATTAACTCCGGTATACCGTGAAGGATTCTCCCTCGAATTTGACTCCGAGAGACAAACGACGGAGTCATCATCGGTCCCCGGAGGAGACAAGTGTTAAATAGTGTGTAACGGGTAATGCGTAATGCGTGTAATTCATAAATAACGTATTATATAATTTGGTGAAATGAATTTTCAAAATGTCTACTAGAATGTTTAGTATATCGGTAAGCTCGTAGTGTGAGATAGGAAAGAGATAATATCAGAAAAATTCGTTTTATGTTTTTATTTTTTTCTATTGCAGAAAATGGTACATTAAAGAATAGTAGTAACCCAAACATATTATAAACTATTATTTGGTATTTTTTAAAAATAATTTGAGGGTAGAAGTATAGGAGAAAATTTATTACTAGCGAGGGTTCTGCGAAAAACCCTCGTATATATACATTATACGCGAGGGCTAATAAAGCCCTCGTATTTAAAAGCCCATGGACACGAGGGTCGCGCGGTGAACCCTCGAAATAATTCGCACCAGCCTACCTCCCGAGGGCTACGTGGCCCTCGTGATTAGTGCCGTCTCCTCTCGGACAGACATGGGCCCACAGCGCGGTGAGTGTTTGTTATTCACGAGGGCTAGGTGGCCCTCGCAAAACGAGGGCGATCAGTAATTGTTCACGAGGGCTATCCAGCCCTCGCGATTACTCGGCGCATGGCCAGCTCCTGGGACCCACACGGTAGTGGCTTTTAGTTAGTCGCTAGGGCCATCTGGCGCTCGCAAAAATATGGCGCTGACCAATTATTCACGAGGGCCTGATAGCCCTCACGATTAGCTCGCATATGGACAGCATGCGCGCAGCACCTTGGGCCCACACGGCAGTCACTGTTTCGTAATCGCTAGGGTCATCCGGCCCTCGCAAAAGGGCTGGGATTTATTATTTACGAGGGCTTTTTGGCCCTCGCGATTTGCTCGGATATAGATCTCGCGATCCACTCGGACTTGGCAAAAATTTGCCCAAGCCCGAGCGCCGCGCCGCGCTGCCTAGCCGCCGTCGCCGCGTCCGCCGCCGTCGCCGCCGCCGCCTTCGCCGTCGTGCCGTGCCCGCCGCGCCCGCCACCGCGTCCGCCCGGCCGCCGCGTCCGCCGTGGCCGCCGTGCCCGCCACCGCCGCCCGGCCGCCGCTCGGAGCCACTCCTCCCCGTCCGCTCCCGCCGTCGTTGGGTCCAGCCACCGCCGCCGCCGCTCCCTCGCTGCGCCCCTCCTCCCCGATCCGGATCAGGCAACGACGGCCGCTACCGCCTCCGCCTCCTTCTTCTGGCCTGGATCCGACCGCCACTGCCGCTCCCTCGCTGCGGCATCTCTTCCCCGATCCGGCTCACGTGACGGCGGCCGCTACCTCACCGCGCTGGCCCTGCCGACGCCGCCTCCGTCCTAGGTCGTCGCTGCTTCCTCCTGTCCCGGATCCAGCCACGCCGGTCCTGCTGTCAGCGCCTCAGCCCCGGCTCTCCACCGCCGCCTTCTACCGCCCTGGATCCAGCCGTCACGGCCGCTTCCACGGCCTTCTCCGTCCCAGGTCGCCGCCTCGCCGCGCTAGCCCTCCCTCCGTGGCTTCGGAAGCACTGATCTGGTGGTGTTTTTGTACTCTTTAGATTGATTAGCTGGTCTGATGGTGTATTGTTTGAATTAACTATTGAAAAAAGCCTCTCTTCTACTATCTGATTTGTTACCCATTAGATAGGCGATTCCGAAGGTAACCGAACAAGGAAAGTGCCTCTGCCGCGGAGGGCTTACGAGAGCAGGCTTTGCCAAGTGGTTGTGCCGTGAGCGGTAAGTGCCTCTGCCGCGGAGGGCTTACGAGAGCAGGCTTAGCCGCGAGGCTGGAAGCCGTGTTACGCAACTCTGAGTTTAGGAACTCGTTGAAACTAGATACGGGCAGGGAAACCCTGAAGATCGCGGAGCCAAGAGTTCGCAAGACCGGGCAGCCATCAAGTGTTACCAAAGAGAAAGTAGTCTGAGAAGACGAGTGGTGAGAAGGGCCGCAGGGCCCCGAACATTCACCGCTATTGGATTGAACTTTACATGGCAGCCCGAGAGACTTGAACGAACTAAGGCACGAAGTTTGAGAAAAAGCGCAAAGCTAAGAAAACAAACGAAAGGCCGACACAAAGAACTTACCAAGCTGGTCGATGCTTCAAGTGCTGGTTAGCTCTCTCCCGTCGTCCATTGCCAGGCGAACAGCCCCGGGCGAGCAGTAGAAACGACCGTGAACGGGCCCTCCCACAGGGAGTTAACTTGTTGGCATTGGACAGGTTCTGGACACAGCGCAGAATGAGGTCGCCCGCCATCAAGACCCTTGGTCGAACGGATTTGGCGGCGTGCCGGCGAAGAGCTTGCTGGTAGTGCGCCATTCTGACTAGTGCCCGGTCGCGCGTGCCTTCGAGGAGATCGGGTTCGAGCAGGCGCTCTTGCTCTACGTCAACCAAGTTAACCGAGCTAGTGCGAGGCGAGCCGAGTACTACTTCGGCGGGCAAGATGGCTTCTGCACCGTAGACCAATCGGAAAGGAGTTTCTCCGGTTGCCCGGCTGGCCGTGGTGCGAACAGCCCAGAGGACGGAAGAAACTTCGTCAACCCAGACTTTGTTGTGCTCGCTGAGGGCAGCGAACACGCGCCGTTTGATACCCTGGACAATCTGTCCGTTAACTCGCTCGACTGCTCTGTGGATGTGCCACAGGGGCGAAGCAGACCTTGGTACCCAGCTATTCGCAGTATTCCTGGAATAGCTCGCTTCGGAACTGGGGACCGTTACCGGTGATCAAGGCAGGTTGACCGCGTTGCCTGGAGAAAGTGTTAACTTCACCTATGGACTTAAGGCCATCAGCCAGCTGCTCTAGGTGAGAAGCAACAGCATCGCCACACTCAAAAAAAAAAAAACAGCATCGCCCATGAGGGCGAGGTTGGACTGATTGGTGGATCTGACCACCATTGCCAAGGCTTGAAGTCGTTCCCGACTCTGCTCAAGGGGTCCTGGGATCCCTGAGGCATCCGCGTTTTGCCCGACCGGAGTCCGGTTAAGCGGGGATTCGTCCCGAGCAGGCTAAACTTCTACCGGGGGATCTGGCGTAGGTACGCGAGGCGGGTCACGTCGCTGACGCTTGCGCTGATCGTGAATCTGTGCCAAGATTTGATTGATCGAGGCGTCTAGACTACGGCGAACAACTTCTTACTCGCGAGCAGCCGGTGTAGCCCCATCTTGATGCCGAGCAGAATTGATCCGCTCTATCTCTTCGGCCGCCGCGACCCGTGCAGGATCCTCTGAGGTTCCTGCACCGGCCATGTTGATGCTGCGGTGGCCGTGCGTTGGTGCGTTAGACGGTGTCATCACTGTGTCGCCACAGGAGGAATCGACCGACATAGCCTTGGAATCCGAAAGATCTAAACCATCGTAAAGATCGTCGGTTCCGTATTCATCGTCGATGACGGGAGCTTGATCTAAGACCATCTCTGGAACGTATCCAGAGATTTCTTCCCAGATACGGAAAGCGATCGAGATCGAACAGATCGATCCGATCTGACGGGGATGAGACATCCTGCTCTTCTGAGTCATAGCCCTCAGGAAGAGTTTCCTGGTCGCTGATGGAGCTCGACATGCTCGATCTGCGGTTTCCCACAGACGGCGCCAACTGTCGACAGTTGGGATATTGACCCAAGTCAACTAAGGTTCTTCAAGAAGGAGATAGGAGACACGCCGAACAGAACGAACAACAGCGAACAGAGAGACAGGGGTTTTTATCCTGGTTCAGACCTCTCGGGAGAGATAATAGCCCTACGTCCAGCCTTTCTTATATGTCAAAGAGGATTACAAGAGGTGGCTCGACGAGACGAACAAGTCTCGGCGAGATTATGGTGTATACGAAGTATTGAGATGCGAAAGCTCTTGGCCAGGGTCCTCTAAGCATCGTAGGGGCCCTGTTTATATAGTGCGGAGCGAACCGACCTACCGAGGGAATATTGGGCCGGGCTAACTACGAGATCGCAACGAACTCGACATGCCAAATACATCCCACGGTAGATAAGGTATACTCCAATTCTTGGGGATCACGACTCCTAATCCAATCCGGGAAACCAACGTCCGGGTCTTCACGTAGCCGTGCAGAACTCTTGTTCGATACGGACTCAAACACGATTCCTCGACCGTTACGCATCACACCAGCCAGGAGGCTGTTCGGCAGGATGCATACGGGCCAAATAGAACCTTCCAGGGAACTGGGCCCTGGCAGGCTGTTCGATTGAGCTGTCAGGGAGTGGGCCATGGCAATGGGCCGTAATTTTATCCCCGACACCCGTCCTGATTGGCTAGCTCATCTTGGAATTCATCATCACATGATGTCACATGCAGCGGGTCAACATGTCCTTTCAAGAAGGGGGTCGTATATACAATCATGTGGAATCGGTCTGCTAGTAGCCGATACATGGCAAAAGCGACATATTTGACATAGTTTATCAGATTAATTAGGGCAAACTTTATCGAAGTCATCTAGAAAACTATAGCACCATCGAAATGTAAGTCCTTCGAATCTTCGATTGACCAGCAAAATACTATGGACTGTGGATAGACTGCAATTTAGATGGTGGCTATCAAACCCGACCTGTGCTCCCTATCGCAACTCTTTCTAAAATGACCAAGCACCTTGTCGTGGAGTGTAGCTCCACACATTTCATTTGGTCGTTTATAGGATCCTAGCATGGCTGCAACTCCCTTCACCATTTTGATTGGAGATTTGGAGCTGCACAAATACACAACCAACTTGTCAGAGTGGTGGGAGCAATGAACCGCCCTCACTCCCACTTGTTGGACGGTATGGCATGAGCGAAATAGGCATATATTTAAAATAAGATTTTGAAATATTTTAATTTTATCGTCTATAGGATCCTGGCATGGCTGCAACTCCCTCCATCCCTCGAATTGGAGCCACACCACCAACCTACTGTAGTGGTGGGAGCAATGCAGCGATTGTCTAAAACGATGCCTTGGCAAAGGTCGTCCGCACTATCCTCACTCTCACTTGTTGGATGGTATAGTGCAAGCAAAACATGCATATGCATATATTTTAAATGAGACAACTATAATTAACCAGCAACATAACACTCTCCACTAACAAAAATCTTAGGCTATGGTGTGAGGCTGGAGCAACATGCCTCCGTTTTTGTGTAATTAATATAACCAGTCTCTAGGGCCTGGGGTATCCTCCCACCTCTCTTTTGTAAACATTTGCTTTCACCCTTGTACATTTCAGCTTAACGTAGCGTAGCGTAGCGTTTCAGTAAAATTTAAGAGTATTTAATGAGAGGTTTAAATATTATAAAAAAATAAAAAAATAGTTTTAGAATCTTTAAGAGGACTACTAAAAACCTGAAAAAAATTATTACAAATTACCTCACCAAATAGTCTATATAAAAAAGATAAATTTTACTGAAACGATACGCTACGCTACACTAAGCCGAAATATACAAGACCTTTAGCTCAATACACACACATTGACCTCCTAGCATTTTCAAAAAAAAAAAAAAACTCAATCCATCCTTTTAAGTAAAATGCCCCTTTCTCCTTCGACCTTAGTGTGTATCCCTTTTTCTCTTATTTCTTTATTCTCTATAGCACATCCGGTGATGCCCTTGAGATACTATACATGCCATGGCCAACCACGTTGTGCTCCATGCTGTTGTTTCTGTGCTCTGGCATCATAGCTTGAGCCCACCTCCCTATGCATAGTCGTGAGAAGAAGAGGTTGACTACGGTGGCACATTGTCGCTGGTTAGTGAGCCGATCGTTACGGTATGAAATTTTCACTAAAAATTGAAAGCCGAAGGAGACAAAAGTGTGTTTAGTAGCAGGCATGTAATAATATATATGTACTTTGTGACTTCATGTTCTATCAAAAAAATATTTATTTTATAATTCGTTAGTGCTATCTCTTACTCTGTAAATATCCGATGTATCCAAATTTAGGCGAGACATGGATGCAATTTAATTTTTTTTTTTTGTAGGCAGGAAGGATGGCATTCGCGAAACTGCGCCGAAAGCCCCCGCAATAATCTTGTTGCATGCGTCCGTGCGGAGCGGGCGACGGCCTGACGGGTGTCGCACCGTCTGGGCTACAAAACGGCGTAAATAGGCCCAAAAGTTACCAGGCTTTTCTGCAGCTGAAACTAGCACGCGGCCCACAGCAACCCACTCCACGGCGGCACGGCCCCATCCACATTCCACATGCGACCAGCGCGAGCGACCGAGCGCACAGAAACCACGGCACGCACGATCGATGCAAGCGCGGATGCATGCATGCAACGGCATGCAGGAACGAGTCAAGGGTGGGAGCGAGCGACGCCACCCGCGCAGCGCAGCCGGCGGTGGCGAGGCGAGCGGACGCGCGGGCGTCGCGGCGGTTGGAGGAAGCCAGCCCAGCCACACGCACGGACACGGGCGCACCGCTCCTTCCCGTGGCGCCTCCTCCCATATAAGCCTCGCCTCCTCCTCTCTCCCCTCCCCGCCTCACGCTCCTCCGCCCCCATCTCCGTCGATCCACCGCCGCCGCCGCCGCCGCCGCACACGCACCGGGCCGACGATCTGCCGGCGCCGGCCGGAGGGATCGAGGAGCTAGGCGAGCCACTGCCGCTAGCAGGAGCGAGGTAGTAGCAGTACCGTAATACCGTTCTGATGGCGACGACGACGCGTGCCTCCGCCGCGCTGCTCGTGCTGGCGGCGCTGCTCGCCGGCGCCGCTGCGCCGGTGCGCGCCGAGGACCCGTACCACTTCTTCGAGTGGAAGGTGACGTACGGCACCAGGTCCCCCATGGGCGTCCCGCAGAAGGTCATCCTCATCAACGACATGTTCCCCGGCCCCACCATCAACTGCAGCTCCAACAACAACATTGTCATCAATGTCTTCAACCAGCTCGACCAGCCTCTCCTCTTCCACTGGTACTCATCGATCGTTGCTTCCAAATACCACTTAAATCCGGCACGACACAACGTGCAAGTGGTCGTGCAAAAAAAAAAATTTAATCAGCCTATCATTCATCCAGTCTTTCACACAACTAATTTTAGCTCGGACAATTTATTCATTCAGTTCAGCCACACCAAACATAGAACGCTGGTGTCCACGTAATTGATTTTGCTAGCGCTGATTGTGGCAATGGGGGTGGATGTGCAGGCACGGGATCCAGCAGAGGAAGAACTCGTGGCAGGACGGAATGCCGGGGACCATGTGCCCGATCCAGCCGAACACCAATTTCACATACCACTGGCAGCCCAAGGACCAGATCGGCACCTTCTTCTACTTCCCCAGCATCGGGATGCAGCGCGCTGCAGGGGGCTACGGGATCATCACGGTGCACAGCCGGCTGCTTATCCCGGTGCCGTTCGACGAGCCGGCCGGCGATTACCCGGCCCTCGTCGGTGATTGGTACACCAAGGACCACACCGTGCTGGCCAAGAACCTGGACGCCGGCAAGGGCCTGGGCCGCCCGGCCGGGCTCCTCATCAACGGCAAGAACGAGAAGGACGCGTCGGAGCCGCCCATGTACACCGTGGACGCCGGCAAGGTGTACCGCTTCCGCGTCTGCAACGTCGGCATCAAGACCTCCCTCAACGTCCGCATCCAGGGCCACACCATGAAGCTGGTCGAGATGGAAGGCTCCCACACGGTGCAGAACGTGTACGACTCCCTCGACGTGCACGTCGGCCAGTGCCTCTCCTTCCTCGTCACCGCCGACCAGGCCCCCGGCGACTACTTCTTCGTCGCCTCCACCCGATTCATGAAGGAGGCTGGCTCCATCACCGCCGTCGTCCGCTACAACGGCTCCAGCTCGCCGCCGTCGCCGAAGCTGCCGGAGGGGCCGAGCGGCTGGGCGTGGTCCATCAACCAGTGGCGCTCGTTCCGATGGAACCTCACGGCCAGCGCCGCCAGGCCCAACCCGCAGGGCTCCTACCACTACGGCCAGATCAACATCACCCGCACCATCAAGCTCTCCACCAGCCGCGCCAAGGTGGACGGCAAGAACCGCTTCGCCCTCAACGGCGTCTCCCACGTCGACCCCGACACCCCCCTCAAGCTCGCCGAGTACTTCAACGCCACCGACGGCGTCTTCCAGTACGACATCATCGGTGACGTGCCCCCCGCCGCCAGCACCCCCGCCAGGCTCGCCCCCAACGTCGTCGCCGCCGAGTTCCGCACCTTCATCGAAGTCGTCTTCGAGAACCCCGAGAAGAGCATCGACTCCTTCCACATCAACGGCTACGCTTTCTTCGCCGCCGGGTACCCTACTACCCAAACTCCTACTGGCTCTGCTTAAATATACTTTGCAATTTAATACTATGGTACTAGAACCAAAAGCAATAGGGAATATGGTTTTGCACGTGACATCAACACGTACGTGTGAATGTGAGTGCAGGATGGGGCCGGGGACATGGTCGCCCCAGAGCAGGATGACGTACAACCTGCTGGACACGGTGAGCCGGCACACGATCCAGGTGTACCCGAGGTCGTGGACGGCGGTGATGCTGACGTTCGACAACGCCGGGATGTGGAACATCAGGTCCAACATGTGGGACCGGTACTACCTCGGCGAGCAGCTGTACGTGAGCGTCGTCTCGCCGGCGAGGTCGCTCCGGGACGAGTACAACATGCCGGACAACGCCCTCCGCTGCGGCAAGGTCGTCGGCCTCCCGCTGCCGCCGTCCTACCTCCCCGCGTAGGCCACCACCAGATCACCGATGCGTCCGAGATCCACGCACGCGTGGTGCCGTGCACACAGCAAATTAAGCAAAAAATTAAGGAGATCGGCATCGATCGATCCAGCATGAACTGAGAGCTAGCTCTCTTTTCCGTTTTCCTTCTCTCTCCCGCACGACGTCCCGGCCGGCTTGTTCTTCTTCTTCTTCTTGTCAGGTTTACCTTCTCTTTTCGAGGAATAAAAATGGGGGCTCAAGATGAATTCTTCATGTGGGCACTGCCCGTGTCGTCAGAACGAGGATGAGAGCAAAGCTAGCAAGAGGGAATTGAGATTTGGCCAGCCGGATACATGCGAGTGCAGACAAGCTCGAGACGCCCTCTCGAACCCGTTGTAGGAGGAGTAATTAATTAATTCGATATGATTGTATTTGTCCAATAAGTCATTCAGGCAAAAATTGTTCTTTTTTGTGTCTATAATATTTGTACATGAGTATCTGTATCTGCTGGTTTTATTCGGTGTTTTTTCAGCGATTTTATTTTTTTTGGGTTCAGTTTACCGTTGTAAGTTGTTGGTTCAACTTTCAATAGACATGGTAATTATTCATCAGAGCATGACTATATACATAAATTCCAAGTTCCATTTGATTTAGGGGAAGCATGTAATTCTTGATTTTGAATGAGTGATTGAGCGTTGTACATGTTTGTGCCGCTTTCTGTTTAGTTCAATTAAATTGCAGAAATCCATAACAGGGTGTGCTCTAAAACATCAGCAAGCAAATATCTATCATCTTTCTTCCTAACTTCATTTGTGTTTTCCCTGATACCTACACATATTTCAAAGGGCGACTCAATCAGATATACACAACCGTAAAGTTTTTAGACCACATCTATAACACGTAATTTCTTCCTCGATTCCTATGGGGATTGAGTTATTTCGTAAGAAATTCACATGGCCGTCTAAATCGAAGTTTTTTGATAATTGACAGTTCGCAGGATTGTTTTGGCTGTTGTGACAGTCCATGTGTGTGGACTATATATCTGTCAGACTGTCACACGAGACAATAATATTTCCATGTGGACTATCAAATTGGCGAACACTGCTTAAGACCACCGCGTGAATTGTTAAGCGACCTCTTATGTCTAATTTTACCGATTAATAGCTAAGTCAGTTTTGGTTTTTGGGACAATATTTCCATGTGGACTATCAAATTGGCGAACACTGCTTAAGATCACCGCGTGAATTGTTAAGCGACCTCTTATGTCTAATTTTACCAATTAATAGCTAAGTCGGTTTTTGGGATCAAGTCCAGACGAAAGTTCAAAGTCCATGTAATTAAAAAAAGACATTTTCCAAGAATAATAGGGGTGTGCAAATGATGCCACGACCTATATAGTATTAAGCTCACTAGCTCAGTTCATTGTAGGGCAGACGTCGGAGGGCCGAGCGACGCAGGGGCGCGGCGCGGCGCGTCAGGCGAGGGGCGTCGGGCGGCGCCGAGCCAGGGCGCGACCGAAACCGGGAGAGGAGGCACCGACGGGGAGGGATCCATGGCGGCAGGGGCTCGGCGGCGCCAGATCTGAGCACGAGGGGCAAGGGTGCAGTGGCCGGGCTGGGGCAAGGCAGCGCGTGTTGTCATCAAGATTCAAGAGCTCCAGTGCGCTGAGTGCAATCCTAGCAGAGCGAGGGCAAGGAACTGGAATCTGGATTCCAAGAAACCGACGAGCCGGCGGCCGCGCGCGGCGGCGGTATCTTGCTTGACTAGCGGTAGCCGTAGATGGATTGGTCACTGCGCCATGTCGACGACGCGATAACTCCCACGTCCCACCCCGGCGGTTCGGCGAGCGGAGACCAACGTCTCGCTGTGCCGTCGTCTAATCCTGGGCGGCCGCATAGCGTTCATGGAGCGGATCCTCTGCCAGATACGTTGGTCGCTGGCCCCTGCGCGTCAGCCGAGCCGTTGGTACTTGACGACCATGCGCGCGTGCAAACTAGCTACACAACGAGGAAAAGCATTCCCATGTATATGAATATAGTTTCCATTAACTTCTCTCGAGTGCTCTAAAAATTCGGAGAAAACACAATCGAATCGTTCTTCGTCCCCTCTTCTCTTTCTCTTCCTTCGGCATATGGCCAAGACGGCTCCCCTCCAAGGGTGGCACCAGTAGCGGGTGGCGACCATCTTAGCCATAGACCATAGTCGCTCTGTTTGGCGCGGGTGGAACGTGGTGGCTTGAGCAGGTTCGATGTAACTGGCGAGGGTGGTGGTTATCGAGTAGGGCCCACTAGTGGGGAGTCGGCACAACTAGGTCAAAGGAGGAGAGAAAAAGAGCTTAAAGACGAAGGCACATATGTTTCTTTAAAAAGTATAAGAGAGTTTTTAAAAAACAATATAAGAGAAGTGAATGCATGGAATTGCATGTAGTCATGTATGGTTCTCTCTTAAAAAAGTATGAAAACTCCTATATATACTGAAGATAACTTATTTGTGCATCTGTATTTTGGGACACTCTTTGTCAAAAGGCCATGCTTCTCTATTTTTTTTTAGAAACAACGGCCATGTTTCTCTTGTTCATTAATTACCCGTCCACATTAGCCACCCATCAAGGGAAAAACAACAACTTATAGTATTTCTCTTTTTTCAAAGAAAGAAATGTCACCGTCTAGCGAGACAGTCCACTGCAAGTTTGCATGCTGCAACTTGAAGGCTTGCAGTTCCTGGAAGGATGACCGCTCCGTGTGCACGCCCTGCAGCCAGCCAGCCACGGTTAGAATAGTCTGAGCACGTGGTAATTAGTAAATCACATCACAAATTGAGCTATCGGCCCTTAATTTCCATTCCATTCAATAGTACCTTCTTTCCGGGCACAACACGAAGTGAACTAGTGGTATTCTTTTTCTTTTCTTTTTTTGATAAAGTGAACTAGTGGTATTCGGTCCACTGGTGAACGGTCAACATCATCACATACCAACGGATCAAACAGACAGACAAAATCAGAAATCCTACCAGCAGTGCAATACAAACTCAACAGTGATAATACACCACCAAAAATTAAGAGCCAACTAGTCACCAAATATAAGATCTTTCATAACAACCCAAATGAGGTAATGAATAGCAGAACACCATAAATTAGCAGAGCTTGCAGAGTTACACGGCTCTTTGGCCTCTTTGTCAGCTAATGGTCATACAAATGAGCCTTCCTTCTGAGTATCAGTTGCTTATGCATATATTTGTTACAAAAAAGGTTGCATTGGTTTTACTGAACTACCAGGTTTGCATAGGAGAAGACCATGAAAAAGGTCGCAGAACAGACCACCTTCTTGTACATTACTCCAAGAGAATGAAAAAAGAAAAGAAGCAATGGTAGATTAGTGTTCAGAGTGAAGGTTGTCTTTTTTGATCGGACAACTCATGGAGATGAGCAATGTCAGCATTGGAAAAATGATTTGTGCCGCACATCTTCTCCAAAGGATCTTTGCAGCACCTCTGGAGTTCCAGGTACCTCTCCAGGTTGAAATTCTGCCTCTGGATCAACTTTCTCTGCCGGGACTGAAACATCCTCTCCATGAAATCTTGGTATGTCGGGTCTCGTGATGTGATGAGGAAGTAAGCATACCCTACAACCAGGCCTGTCGTTGTTGTAAAGAATGTGATGGGCTCCATGACATCCCACGAGAACTCCCAGAAGGTGAGCCTGAAGAAAAGCCCGACCTGTGTGATCAAGAAACCAAGCCCAGACCAGAGGATTCGCCTGACTTGCTTGTGTGCAAGCTTGTTGATATCTTCCAATTGTGTCTGGAGCATTCTGAGCTCTTCCTTTCTTGGATCATCCTCAGTTGTCAGTGCAAGGGGTATAGCTTTTCTAACAAGATCCACAATCTACACGGAACAAAGAAAAAATCAGTCACTGCTGATGTAAAGTGTCAGACTATTAGCTGATGTTACACAACTGCTATAGCTTTTAGGTATGACCATAAATAAGCTGATTTACAAAGACTCGACATTTACAAAGAACTACCAGGTGTCAGTCTATCTATTTACAAAGATGAGATGCAAAACTCCAAAAACTGTGGTGCAGTATGATACAAAGTGCACACTAACACACATTTCAAACAGATATAGAATCCAATGGAAATTAAACATGTTTTGGAGGAAATTTTTTTGTGTAAGTACATGCTTTTATTTCATACATTTAATAATTGGTTTTGCACATACTGCACACCCACCCAATCAGAGCGACATAAAACAATGTTGCCTTTTCCCCCACCAAACCACAAGGCTCAAAATTGTTCAACACGTGACACAAGGAGGTTTTGATTAAACAACACAATGCTATTACGAGACTCCTTAAACAAAGAATGCAAGATATGCATTCTGCAAACAACAAAGTTGTAAGCAGACCGCATTTCTTCGTCACTGACTAAATGGTCTTATCTTTGGACAGACCTACATATGTATGGTGGACTGGTCGATGAATAAGCCGAAGCAGAACGGCAGTCAAGTGATGGCCTAGACACCCTGCACCAGACGCCACGCAGCTAGAGATGGAAACAAGGCGAAAGCAGTGTAAAGGGCCACCGCGCCTCTCCACGGCAATGACCCATCCTGGATGACACTGATGAAAGGACAAAGCAAAGAAAGCTAGTTTGGGTGCGCCCCAACGTGCGCCTAATCGGAAGAATTCCTCCCGATGGAAGAAACAGCAATGGCTTTTGCCATGGTGCGGCCGGCGTGGGGCACGTCGTGAGCCACACCACTCGCCACCACTCGGTGGCTGCCGCGTCCTGATTCTTCATGCGACGGAGACGGCTTTGTCCAAAGAAAGTGTCACCGACAAAGTGGATTGCTTCTGGCCTAAAGTCTAAAAGCTCAGGTCCAACCAGCAACCGAACGGTGGCGTCCATGAGAGGGCGATGAATTCAAGCGTGCGATTACGTTTCGCCAGACCATTGGCACGTGCGATTACGTTTCACCTGACCATTGGCACGTGCGATTTGGGTCAGTGAATCCACCATTGGTGGATTGTGGATCTCCTCAAGGGCCCCAAGGAAAAAAAGGTCAAAACCTGGAGTTAGGATATGCAAAGCAGCGTTGGACCACCGTCTGGTTGAATGCACTTGTATTTGCAGGAAATCTACCAAACACCTGCAGGGCAGGTCACAATCCGAACAAGAGTCAAGGACAAGGTGCGGACGGATGACGGATCGGTAGTTGGAGCCATTGGGAGGCTAATGGTTTGATCCATGCGGACCATGCCTAGCTTGAAGCACTTCTTGGATTCATCGAAAATGCCTTAGATTTTTGGCGCAGGACGCGTGGAACCGGATGATACGGGAGAGCAATTGACGGACGGATAGTTCTAACCGTCGGAAACCGACTTTTAGAATCGGGAAATTTGCACGAGCCACAACCCAAAACGGAAGGAAGAGAGCGGAGCGGCAATGGTGGGGTGGGTGATCGGCGGCGAGCTGACCTTGTCGGGCTGGAGGTACACCTTGTCGCGGAAGAGGAGCACGACGCCGGCCTCGTCGAGCGCGCCCGCGAGCGCGGCGGCCTCGGCGCGCGTCCGGGCGGCGCCGGCCTCCTCGCACGCGCGCAGGAGGTCCGCGTACGGGATCACCTCGCCGTCCCCCAGCCGCCGCTTCAGCGCCTCTACGTTCGCCAGCCGCATCAGCCGCCTCGCCTCCTCCGCCGTCACCTCGGCCTCCCCGGCCTTCCCCACGTCCTCGGCCGCCGCCGGGAGGGACGCGTAGCGGCGGGGGCGCTCGAGGCACGGCGGGGCCCACGGGCGCGGTGCGGCGCGCCCGCCCGGCGAGGTGCGCGCCGCGGCGGCGGAGCGGAGGAGGCAGCGGGAGAAGCGCCACATTGACATCGGTCTGCGCGTGGCACGCGTGCGGGTGGGACCGGCGGAGGAGCGGGAGGAGGGAGATGGAGGGGGAGGCGGGAGGTCAAGGCCGGAGGTGAGGAGGAGCGGGAAGTATGGTGGAGAAGGGGAGGGGAGGAAGAGATCAAGAGAGGGGGGGATGTCGCGTTCAGTTCGCGTGGTGTGGGAGTGGGACTTGGTTTATTTTTGGAGGCGCTGAGTTTTCCTTTCCATTTTTTTCGTGGTTTTCCTTTCCGTGCTTCTTGGTAGCTTCCCTGAAATCCCTGCGAATCCCTGCTCAGTGCGGACGGAGGGGTGGGTAAAACAAAGGCCTTGTTTGTTTCAGATTAATGTAGCGTTGCGTTTTACTGTAGCAAATTTGTGATCCCCTCAAAATACGTCTTAACGAGTTCAAAAAATTATGAAAAAAATATTTTACAAACTTTAAGAAGTACTATTTAAAACCCCATAAAAATGACTACAAAACATTACATCATTTGGCTTGTACAAAAATAACAAATTTTCAGTTAATTTAATTTAATTTAATTTAATCTGAAACAAACAAGGCCAATATCTTATAAACATCTTATAAGCGCGGGTGCTAAATTAGAAAAACATCTCACCTCATCTAAACATCTATGTAAGTAGTATATACTAGGCAAAAAAAAACATCTCACCTCATCTAAACATCTATGTAAGTAGTATATACATGGCCTGTACACACCGAGTCGAATATCTGGTTTCTGGTTGGGCCTGGGCCGGGCCTTGACGGCCCAGACAAAACCACGGCGGCACGCGATGCTTACACCTCACCAGTCACCACTGCCCACCACCACCAGTGGCCAGCCAAACCAATCAACAAGATCGAAGCTTTGCCTCTCCCCCTCCCCCATCCTCCTCCCTCCAGATCGATCCGCCATGCTCCCTCCTCCGCCTCCGCCGCCGGCCCGGCCATGACTCCCCATGGCGCCCCGCGCCCGCACCCTCCTCCTGCCGCTCGCCGCGGCCACCGTCCTCGTCGCCTCCACCATCTTCCTCTTCGCCGCCGCCGCCGCGCGCTGGCGCCCGGCGGACACCGGCCTCCCCGTCCCGGCCGCCGAATTCTCCGTCGCCGATGCCAGAGTGGACTCCTCGTCCGCCGGCGGTGGCAAAGAGCTCTCCTTTCTTGACGAGAACGGCCACCCCGACGACCCCGCCTCCGGCTCGGCCGCCGCCGCCGCCGGGAGATGCGACGCAGGCGCCGCGGCGGTAAGGGTATTCATGTACGACATGCCCCCCGAGTTCCACTTCGGGCTCCTCGGCTGGGAGCCGCCGGCTGGGGGCGGCGGCGTCGTCTGGCCTGACGTCAGTAGTGGGGCCACCCCGCGCTACCCCGGTGGGCTCAACCAGCAGCACAGCGTCGAATACTGGCTCACTCTGGACCTCCTCTCCTCACCGGCGGCACCGTGTGGCGCCGCCGTCAAGGTCGCCGACTCCCGGGACGCCGACGTCGTGTTCGTGCCCTTCTTCGCTTCCCTCAGCTACAACCGCCACTCCAGGGCCGTGCCGCCGGAGAAGCTCAGCAGGGACCAGGCCCTGCAGGAGAAGCTGGTCAGGTATCTGATGGCGCAGCCGGAGTGGAAGAGGTCAGGTGGTGCCGACCATGTCATTGTCGCGCATCACCCCAACAGCTTGCTTCATGCCCGGTCGATGCTGTTTCCAGCGGTTTTCGTGCTCTCAGACTTTGGGAGGTACCACCCTAGGGTGGCCAGCTTGGAGAAGGATGTCATTGCGCCATATCGGCACATGGCCAAGACGTTTGTGAATGATTCGGCAGGATTCGATGACCGGCCGACATTGTTGTACTTCCGGGGAGCTATTTACAGGAAGGAGGTAATAGTTGTGCTTACTTATTTGACTCTCCATATGGTAAACTCATAACTCGGTAATGCTAATGTTGGGATTAATTTCTTGGGTTTCATGAGGTAATCATTGCCTGTTATGTGATGCCTAAAAGGCTTAGACTTCTTATTGTTAGCATATACTATATGGTGAAAAAAGAAGTCTTATGCCAGGTAAATTTTTTTGGAAAAATATGAAGAAAGAAAACCTATGCTAATTGGTGAGCCTAGAGTGAGTCAATGCAGTTGAGAACCTAGTACTTGCCCTATTAGACAGGACACCTTATGATAACTTCGTATAGCATACATTATACGAAGTTATACGAGCTAAATTAGAAAAACATCTCACCTCATCTAAACATCTATGTAAGTAGTATATACTAGGCAAAAAAAAACATCTCACCTCATCTAAACATCTATGTAAGTAGTATATACATGGCCTGTACACACCGAGTCGAATATCTGGTTTCTGGTTGGGCCTGGGCCGGGCCTTGACGGCCCAGACAAAACCACGGCGGCACGCGATGCTTACACCTCACCAGTCACCACTGCCCACCACCACCAGTGGCCAGCCAAACCAATCAACAAGATCGAAGCTTTGCCTCTCCCCCTCCCCCATCCTCCTCCCTCCAGATCGATCCGCCATGGAAAGAGCTCCATGAGTTGAGGTTAACCATGGAGATGAACCAAAGAGCGGCTCAGGAGCGGTGGGAAAGAGAACAGCAACAAAGGTGGGCTGAATTCATGAGGCTTCATTCAGGGGGCAATTTCGTGCAGGTATTCCCATTTAACCCCTTTCATCAGTTATATCAGATCCTCATTTATTTGCATTAACACTATATTGATCACCAATGTGCAGGGTGGGTCGAGCAGGCAGGTTGATCAAGGTGGCGGCTCTAGTTACTCACCTAATAGGGGACCGCGGCCCTTTGTTCAGGTGCAAGATGCGGTAAGTGTCGTCACTTAATCAGAGTCTAACCTAAAGTGTCAATTGAAATAGAACTGAAGTTCTTAACGCTTTCAGGGCTCCGCTCCATCAAGTCAGGTTCAGGGAGTCGATCACGATGCTCGGCGCGAGTGGGCGGATGCTGGGGCTGACGGGTTTCTAAGCCTACTAAGCAGCCCTTCGCTCTTCCCTGCACCAGAGAGTGCTCCTTCGGTTTTCCCTCCACCGGACGGTACTCATTCCATCTTCCCTAATCCGGACAGCAATCCGTGATAGATGGAGACTAGAAATGTATAATGGTAGCTAGAAATGCTGTGTATGCGGATATATGCTTTGTGTTTTGTGGATGTGTATGTTGATGTGTCGACGATGTGTGGATGTTGACGCTTTGTGCTTTGTCGATCTGTCGATGTGAATGTCGATTTGTGGATATCGAGAATGTGTGGATGTCGAGGATGTGTCGAGGATATGGATGTTGATTGATATATATATGCTGTGTTTGCTGCTGTTTAAATTTGTTTCAAATTCATATTTAAAAGCTTTTTTTTTGCTGAACACGCTTATTCGCAAGGGCTAAATGGCCCTCGTAAAAAAACAAAAGCCTATCTATTCGCTAGGGCCACACAGCCCTCGTAATTAACAGTGAGCCCTCAGCTATTCGCGAGGGCCAAATAGCCCTCGTGATTAACAGTGAGCCCTCAGCTATTCGCGAGGGCCAGATAGCCCTCGTGATTAACTGAGCAGGGAGCTATTCGCGAGGGCTATTTGGCCCTAGCGAATAGCTGAGAGCAGCTACTGCGCCAGGGAGGTGGGCCCGCTTACTTTTCGCGAGGGCTGGGAGACCCTCGCGATAAAGCTGCAGGCCTGTTAATCGCGAGGGCATATTAAAACCCTCGCAATTAACTATTCGCAAGGGCCGTGCCCTCGTGTTCTGTTGTTATTTGCGGGGGAGCGGACGCGAGCGCCTATTCACGAGGGCCGGCCCTCGTAAATAGTAAATTACGAGGGTTTCTACCTTTATCGCGAGGGTTTTTAGCCCTCGGTATTTAGGGAGATTCCTGTAGTGTCCATCCTGTAACAGCCCGAATTTTGGGCCAAATTCTTTGAATTTTTAAAATTTGCGTTCTCGCTCTCCTTCCCTCTCTCCCACGCAAGCGCCCTTCTCCTTCTCTCTCACGCACGCACGCGAGCCTCGGGTGCTTTGTTCATCCCCTACCCCGCCGCTCTTGCTGCCATCGTGCCATGCGCACGTCGCCGCCATGTCGCGTCCAAGCTCGCCTCCCCACGCCAAGTACGCCTCCGTATCGAGCTATGGCTGGTGGGGGATTGGTTCGCCGCTGTACACCTTGTCGGCGACCGGTCCATGGGTTCGGACTGCCGGACCTTGACCGCGGGCCAAAGGGTAAAGACCATCAAATCCTATCCACGATCTGCTTCTTCCGCACATCATAGTGACCAACCGGAGCTAAGTCAAAAGCCTATACCTTAGCCTGTCCGCCGGGCACTGTTTTTTCGCCGTGCCGTGCAACTCGCCGCTTGCGTGCCCTGTCCACGTCGCGTCACCATTAACCACCCTGCGGCTCGTACTCGCCTCTGGAACGTCCCGGCTCAGTCTCGTCTTAAACCAAGCCCAAAACTCTCTCTCAGCGCCACTGTTCTAATTCCCTCAAAGCCGCCAGAAGCGCCGCCAGAGCAATTCCGTCGTTCAGGTGCGCCTCCGAAAATTTCCTCTTGCCTGGAGCTTTTGTGCATCACCGCTGATCTTTTCCCTCGCCCAATTGCAGAAGAGCCGCCCGGAGGAGCCGTGTCCGTGACGCCCCTGTTTTGGTCACCGTCGGGCTCCTCGCCGCCAGCCATCCTCGCTTCTCCTCATGTTTGGTCGTGGGCTCGGTGAGCATCTCCGACGTCCCCTCTTGGTCCCCGCCCATTTTTCTAACCTATAGATCCGTAGCTAGGCTTGGCAACTCCGGTGCGCTCACGGTCTCGCCGGCACGTCCGACTGTCTCCGGCCTCAGCGCAAGCATCTCTAGAGCCATAAGAACCTGTAGATGTTAAGGCTTGCACGCACATGGCCGGAAAGGGGAGGAAGAGCCGCCACGACGCGAGCAGTCGTCACCAGCCACGTCGCCTAGTCGGAGGTAGACGACGACCAGTAGTCGTAGGATCCGCATCAAGATTCGTGCTGGTTCACGGTGTTTGGGTCACTGCCATGCGAGCCCCGCTTGTCATTTTACCCATTGCGTGAGAGAGCGAAACCATGACCCTCGTGTCTCTTCTTGTGGGTCCAAGGCCCACTGGGCAGTATAAGTGGACGCGCCCCTGGGCGCGGCGCTATCTCCATGCAATAGCGCCCCCGTTAAATACGCCTTTGGCGTATGTGGTCTCGGGCGGGCACAGTGCGTGCGTGTGAAGGCCGTGGGCCGAATCTGCTTTGGGCCTGTTTCGTACGTACGCTAGTTGGGCCCGTTACTTTTTAACGGTTTTTCCCAAGAATTAGCTAATTAAGTAATTACAGAAAGTGTTATAGATTTATTAAAATTACTTAGAGGTTCCAAAAAATTGTAGGAAAATTTGGAGAAATAAATGAGACTGTTCTAGCGTTGCAATGATCTGAGGTCACTGTTAATATAGAGATATGCCATTTTTCTAACTAGAATAGGGTGAAAATTAGTATTATTATGACTTTGATTAAGAAATAGGGAATCTGACCTCAGAAAATAATGATAAAATAAAACAAGCTAGATAAGTTCCCTAATAATTAAGGAATACTATAAAAAAGTAAATCTTGTCCAAATAAGTTTATTGGAGGAATAATTTGGCAAAAAACCATAAAGGGGATTAATGGATTCATTATTCATTAAAATAGGTGCTTACCCTTGAAAAGTATAACAACTTAGCACAAAGCCTAGATTACACCTATAATTTAGAGAGGTATAGAAAATGTCACCACCAGTGCAACTAACTTCGTAGGCAAACCATTTGATGATGTGCCGTCAACGCATGTCGTCCGTATAATCCTAAGTACACTATTACTAAGTTAGCATATAATATCGTATTTTGGGGTTACTACTAGTTTAATATAGGATGATGTGGAGAATAATTAAATACCTTATGGCATGCATGGCATATCATCCATAAATAGTACCGCTATCTGACCTAACACATCATGATGACGATAGTTAGGACCTAGATCATGTGCATGCATCATGTTTTCCATTTGCACCGATGATTATTTATTGGATTATATGTGTGATCAGACGTAGGCGATCCCGAGGGAAGGTTTGGTGACACGGAGGAAGATTTCCCACCAGAACAAGGCGAGCTAACACTTACTATTATGGATGTTTACCCGTATTAGGGAGAGATTACGACTTTCCCTAGTGCGGATTAACATCGCTATAATCATGCTCATTACCCAGTTTTCCCAAACAATGTTGTTTATTATAAAAGTGTATGCTTATTAATCTACCCAATTGTTAATCATGTTATAATTATACATGCCTGCCCTTGTATCAACTAGCCATTCTGACTCAGTTGATTCTCATATCCTTGTTAGCCTAAGAATAGTTTGGTAACAATTTTAACCTTACCTAATGGGCAAAACCTGCTTAGAATTGCTTAGGTACAAATGAATCTTCTGGCAACTAGCCACGAAACGGTAAACCGATACTCACTGATCATTCATTCATTCAGAAAGAGATGACATGTGACAGTTAGGGCCAATAGATGTATGATGGGCTGGATGTTGTTTGTCGTTATAGCTGTGTGGTTTGTCGGTTCAGTTTGGTCGGTTGGTCGGGATAGCTCATGTGTGGTAATGTCATGGATTGCTGTAGTAGAGATAAGTTGGTTGGAGAGTTGCCCCATGAATGATATCCTGATAGATGATTAAGGCACGAGATGCCTTGTGATGGGTTTAGCTTGGGCTTATCCAGGAGGAATGAGGAAAAACACGCGTAGCGGGGTGTCGCTGCCATCAAAAGGGTCGGTTGGTGTATTAGTGGTGTTGTTATGGTGCTAAACTCCCTGTTGTTTAAAGGAACAATAATACTTACTGCTATCGCCCTACTAAAATTGCCTTACTCTGAAACTATGTTTTGTACTAAGGCTACTGTTATCGCCTTACTAAAATTGCCTAAGGGCGTAACATGGAAATGTAATAATCAGGGATTTACGCTCTAATCGATGTATGCATGTATGGGCTATGTGATCTTCCGCACTAGTGTACGATCTAGGGACTAGTGCATGGGATTTTGACCGTCGACATGTGCTCAACCGGGGGTAGTTGTCAGAAATAGATTTGAATGGGTTATGAGCTAAATCTTAGACTTGAAGGAAACACCAGACATGAATTATCCAGGTTCAGGCCTTCTTGGCAGAGGTAATACCCTACTCCTGCGTTCGTGGGAATATGTTGAAGATCTGATGATCAAAGAGCTTATATGCCTCAATAGCCCTTACCCCTCCTTTCGTATAGTGCAGGGGGGATAAGGTTACATGGTATGATCTCTAGGGAGTCGAACACTTATACACACCGATGTTTACAAGTATGAATCTCCTAATCACACAGAACTAAGCGCTATCCTTGGGATTATCCTTGGTGCCCAAGTCACATGTAGTCCGAGTGGTTCCTATCCTCTTCCAGCCGGCTCGGGCCACCCCTGTTTGTTACCTCATTGGCCTTCCGTGAGGATACCCGAGGTCCATGTAGTCCATAGTAGTCCCCGAGTGCATTGCAATCGAGTCAGATATCTCGCCGACTAGTTCGTCTGATCATTCCTGTAATATGAAAGAGATCATAAAGAACTCAAAGAGATCTTAAGTTAGAATTTTGAGAGCAACGCCTGACTCAGCAATACCGAGATTCCGGCATTTGATCTATTTCATGAGGCACGCCACGCTGCATTTAGTGATGTATTTCGTCGGTTTGGCTACTCGGCACCCATTATCACTTTGTGAAAACGGTAATTGACCCATCATGGGGTGTACCTTGAGTGACACAATGATAGTTTTTGTCTTGCGGCATACTGCATTTTGTGCATTTAAACGTATACGACATCAAACGCCTGACTCTGCCTTGCATGAATCAGCACTTGGCCCAACATGGGGCACATCTTTAGTCGAGTGGTACCTGTCTCAACCAGAAAAGGGATTAGATGGCGAACCACTTAAGGGCGTACTGACTGGATAGTTTGGCCGAGAGGTATTTGTATCCGGGTTGCGGTATACAACTGGCGACCCACGAAGGGCATACCTCCGAAACAGTATCAAAGTTCCAGCAACACCCAACCTTGAACATGCAAAGTTGGCTAGTGACCCAACATGGGGTATGCCATGAAACATTTTTAATGGGTGACGCTTCCGGTCATATGCCCTCAAGGGTGTACCGAGGCCAAATTAGGCTCGATGTCAACAATGTATAGTCACTGTTTGTGACATATTGTCAAGAAAACTTGTTAAGGGGATTGCCCTTTGCTTAATTAAATTGAGCCTAAGTCCATTTAGCGGAAATACGAAGAGTCTTCGCGCCTTTCCTACCCAGCCAAAGCATCGCACGCCGCCACCAGGAAACGCATCCGCACCCACTGCCGTCTCGTCATCATAATGACTTTACTGTGTTTAGAACAGGTCGCGAGGCACGTCTCTTCGTATTCTGGGTGCACATAAATACCCCGAAGCAGTGCTTAGAATCGCATCCGGTCTTCAAGCAGTTCCATCTTCTCACAAAAATACTTAACCCTTTCCTCTTCTCCCACCATGGAAGGTCAAGGAGAAAGGCCTCACCCATGGGAGGTCTACTACACCGAATACCTTGCTTGCATCGAAGCCTCCTACACCGCCATGGCCGCTGAATGGCAACGATGGCGGAGGGAGTACGCGGAACGCCACGCCCAGGAAGCCATTAGGGTCCTGGTCCACACCCCCTTTTGTAATCTGGCCTAAGAGCCGTTTAATCAATGAAAACCATTTGGACAACCGAACAATTTTCATCCTCGGGTGGTTGTTGAATGCCAATTGATTTTGTCTCCATCCAAGCACATAGGCCAATCCAGACTTCGAGTTCACCACTCATACTTTATCGTTCCTTTCCGCAGATAACAGTCAGCAAATCCGAGCGATTCAACTTAGCATCCACCAAAGTAGCCGCATCTTGGTACCGAACAAGGCCCGGCCCAAAACACACGCCGCGGCCCTTTAAATTTGGGAATAAGGGAGCGAAACGCTCTACCCCGCCCATTTCTCGCGTTAGCAGTTTCATTCGCTCTAGCGAACTCCAACGCTAGGGTTTCCTTCCTTCACACACTCCGTCGCCACTGATTTTGATCCAGCAATGGCTCCAACTTCTCCTGCAGCAGCGAAGGCAGTCAAGAACTATAAGGAATGGATGAAGTCCATTACCACAGATCGGCGGCTTCAGAGGCTCGTGTCCGCCGGCGTGCTCCCTTCGAAGGAGCTGTTCTCGTGGTGCGCGGCCGCCAGTGAGTCCTCCCCCACCCCTCGCTCCGACGAGCTAGTGGCCTTCGAGTCCTTTTTTCTTCAAGGCCTTGGCCTTCCTTGCTCTTCCCTCCTCAGGAGGCTTCTACATTTCTACGGAATCGAATTGACTCATCTCAACCCCAACTTCATTTTTCAAATCGCCATCTTCGTACACATCTGTGAGGTGTATCTTGGGATTGCGCCCCACCTTGATCTTTTTCGATCTCTCTTTCTTTTCAAACCCTTCCCCAACAAAAAAAGCCCCCATAGCCGCAGGAGGTGCTGGCTTCCAACTGCGGGAAGGGGCCAAGAAATTTTATTTTGATCTTCCCATGAAAACCTCAAACAAGGGCTGGCATTCCGAATGGCTTTACTACACCAATCTCCCACCAGTACTCCCATCATTCATAGGAAACTGCCCCACCGTCATCACTTCTTGGCCATCCCCTCTCACCGAGAGCGAGAATAGCCAAGTTAGAGAACTGCTCCCCCTCCTTGGGGATTTGAAGGTCAAGGGGCTGACCGGCGTCGACGTAGTCATAAACTACAACTTCCGCCGTGTCCAACCTTGAAGGAGAGAGTGCACCTCGGATACGAATATTTGGGGTCCAAGGATTCCACTCGGGATAGCGAAGATAAGATCTCCCGGAAATCCCTGGTCGACCGAGTGGCTGATCTCTTCGCCCAAGCACGCTCATTGATAACTCTGACTGCCCATGTCTGTATCATCTATCAAACCCACCTCCAGCGGTAAGCAAAGAACTTTCTTTCTTTTAATTTCAATTGATATCAAAGAATTCTTACACGACTGACTTGGCTTAAACCCTTCACAGGACCGTGCAACATTCTTCTCAGTTCATCCAGTTCCCGAAGCCCCCAGCCACAAGGAAGCACCGCTTAAACGTCCTGCAGAGGACTCAGCTGATGCTCCTCCTGCTTCTTTAAAGACTCGGATGAAGATGAAGAAGAAAATGATACACCGCTTCTGCATTGGTGCCGCCAAAGCTCAAAGTCTGGCTCTGCCCCCACTGAGCGAGCTTCGAGCCTCCCATCGCCTCTGATTGTCAGCACAGAGGCCACATCAGGTCTAGGAGGTCCCTCTGGCTCTATCGTGAGTAGCCAAACCACTCGGAAAGGTGTAGGCAATAAGATCAAAACATCACAGAGGTTTACCCTCAGAAAATATTCTTCTTTCAACTATCTTGTCAAGGTTGCATTCTTGACGTCTTCTCTTATTCACAGGAAACCCACCTCTGGTATCTACGAGGGCCAAACAAGTGCAAAGGCATCGACTTCTGCATCTACTGCTCCTCCGTCTCCAAGTTCCCAAGCTGACCAGCTCTCAATTAAGGAGCCGGCCCAACACGCAGCTTCCCCACCGACTGCTTCACCACCCCGGACGCTCATCAGTCCTCCAAGGCTAAAGGCCCTATCCCAGCTTCGGCTCTAGAAAGCTCGGAACCAGAAGTCGAGGAGATTCCTCGCCCTGCCGCCCTGCCTACACTCCTTCTCTCCGTGTAAAATGGAGGAAGGTGATGGAAGGCTATGAGGTAGACGACGCCCAGGATGCAGAAGAATGGGAAACGCTGCAGAACATGGTGAAGTTCAGCTCCGCAATATTTGAGGTAGACCATCTTCATATCTTGAACTTTACCATAGTTGAAATGTATCGAATCATTTTCTCTGTCTCTGCTCACGCATGAGCAAGCGATCAGCCCAAAAGTCCCAATGTCTTTAGAAAACCATCGGGCAACTGAAGTCAAGGGATGAGTTCGACAATGCTCTTTATGCACAAAAGTCAAAATATCGCGGCGAGATCAAGGAGCTCTGTAAGGAGGTCATCGAACTATGCTACCGCCTTGCGTAAGAAACAAACACCACCAAAAGTAAGAGCCCTTCCGACCGGTGCTAATCTCATTATCTGTCTTGAAAATTCAAGTAATCAATTTCTCTTCAGGCCGCGATGAAGCTCTGGCTTCTCTTCATGAAAAGTGCAAAGCTCTGGAGAAAAACTAGATGGTATTAGAAGAGAAGCAAAAGGCTACAGAAGGAGAAGTTGTTTTGGCCAGCACTTAAGCCGAGAAGTCGGCTCAAGAGCTGAAGGGTAAATTCTCCAACTTAAGCTCTTCTTTGCCCAATTCTACTAATATTCTCATTGCATCATCCTGATCGACTGATTTGCAGCTTATCAAGTAAAAACCAAGGCGCAATACGTTGTCTTCGACGAGAAGGTGAAGTCCGCCATCGAACTACGCAACAGAGCTCTGAAGGCGATCGCTCCGATACTCCAATCCGTCCATCCTGAAGAAGAGTTGCCTGCCGACGCGGATGTTGTGATGGCTCGGCTTCAAAATTCTCCCACATAGCTAAAGGCCTTTGCGAAGGATGCCACGACAACCTGTACTAGGCAAGCACTAGCTATCATGAAGTCGCACCATCCTGACATTGACCTTGATTCCGTAAGGGAGGGCTTCGCCTGCTCTAAAGAAGAAGTCTCCACACGCATGGAAGAAGCCAAAGAGAATTCTACCGCTTTAGTAGAAAATTTGGACTTGTAAATATTGTCTCTTCATCAAAACAGTTCTGTATGGAATCGTTGATCCTCTGTTCTACAAATGTCATTTATTTGAGTACTTGTGTTATTGAACTTTTCGTGTAACACCTTTGCCCGACTGGTCTAGCCCCCGAGTGCTAGGAATTGGTGTTTGTCTCTCTCCCTAGACACATGCCGAGTGACTAAACATTGTCTTTTGCTAATCAAGGTGCCACTACTCAGAGTTTCACGATACTCAAATTCGACAATTGTACATAAATTTTATTAATAAGATAGGGTGCGACAAATCCACTATTTAGTGTGGCCCCCGACTTACTGCTTAGCCGTATACGGCTAAGTAGCAAGTCAATCAAGCTTTTATTTTACATGAAACTTGAATACAATAATGATGAATAAAAACGACGTATCTGTTTGATGTTCCAGGTGTTAGGCACATCCGATCCATCTTCACGCTTGAGTCGATAAGCCCCTGGGCGAGTCACCTCATCGATCACATAGGGGGCTTCCCAAAGTGAGGAGAGTTTATTCTCATGCTTCTGGTTCCTTCGAAGAACCAGATCACCCTTGAAGAACACACAGCCTCGTATATTGCGTTGATGATAGCGACACACGTCCTGCTGGTACTTGGCTAACTAGATCATTGCTGCTTTCCTAGCCTCTTCAAGCCTATCAAAGTCTTCCAATCTCCCTTCCTCCGACTGATTGTCTTTATATTTTTTAACTTGTGGGACCATAACTTCAATTCAGTTGAGAGATGCTTCCAAGCTATATAACAGGAAAAAGGGTGTCTGCTTGGTCGCTCGACTTGGAATTGTTCTAAGCCCCCAAAGGACCGAAGAAACTACTTAACCCAGCGTGTAGCATACGGCTTGAGGCGATCAAAGATCCTTGCTTTGAGTAATTGTAAGATCATCCTATTGGCATGCTCCACATGTACATTGCTCCTAGGGTGGGCCACCAAAGCATAACAAATCTTGATTCCTAATTCATCGCCCCAATCTTGGAATTCGTTGCTCTTAAATTGAACGCCGTTGTCGGTGATGATCCGATTGGGCACGCCAAAGCGAACAACCATGTCTCGAAAGAATTCGCGCGCCTTGGCTGCCGTAATGTCCACAACCAGCTTGGCTTCAACCCACTTTGTGAACTTATCAATGGCGACGAAGGGATGAGTGAATCCGCCTTGCGCCCGCTTAAGAGGGCCCACCATATCGAGATTCCAAACGGCGAAGGACCAAGTGATGGGTATGGTTTGTAGATCCTGAGTCGTCATATGAATCTGTCGGGCAAAGAATTGACAACGCTCACATCTGCGTACTATATCTTCCGCATCCGTCACAGCAGTCAGCCAGAAGAATCCTTGCCGATACGTATTACCTACAAGGGAACTCGTCGTGGCATGATGACCGTGCTTCCCCGAGTGGATGTCGTTTAGTAGATTCTTGCCTTCTTGCTCAGATATGTAACATCTTAGTACCCCGAAACTGCTTTTACGAAAAAGCTCGTCCCCAACTACCTTGTAATTTTTGCTTCGACGTGTTATGTACTCCGCTAGGCTTTGATCACCTGGTAACTCATCTCTGAGGATGTAATCCAAGTATGGCTGCATCCACCCAGGGTTGATTGATAGGACCTCTTCTTCTGTATGACCTTCTTGCCATTCGTATTGCGGGGCTGGTTGCCTAATAGATGGCTTGCGTAACTCTTCGACGAAAACACCGGTCGACACTTTTGCCCGACTGGATCCCATCCGTGCTAGCTCATCCGTTCCTTCATTGTTTCGACGGAGCATATGTGTTAGCTCCAGACCATCGAATTTGTCCTCTAATTTTTTAACTTTCTGGCAGTACGCGGCCATATTGTCGCCGATGCAAGCCGCTCCTTTTACACTTGGTTGACAACGAGTTGAGAATCTCCACAAACCATTAACCGCCAGATGTCGAGCGATATGGCAATCCGAAGCCCATGGATGAGTGTCTCGTACTCAGCGGCGTTGTTACTGACCGTGAACAGGATCTGAAGGACGTATCTGAGCTTCTTGTCGGTTGGAGATATGAGCAAAATTCCAGTCCCCGCACCGCTGAGCATGAGTGAACCGTCAAAGTAAATTGTCCAGTACTCGAGATTCTCCTTGGCTGCTGGGTTTTGGGACTCCGTCCATTACACAATGAAATCGGCAAGTGCTTGTGACTAGATGGCCAGCCGAGGCTTGAACTTTATTTCAAAGGCTCCAAGCTCGATGTCCCACTTTGTAATTCCCCCGGTGGCTTCCCGGATGTGGAGTATATCCCCAAGCAGAAAAGATGTGACCACTGAAATCTCATGAACTTGAAAATAATGCTTAAGCTTTCGCGACGTCATGAGTACGGCATACAAAATCTTCTGAACATGAGGATACCTTATCTTAGAGTCGTCCAATACCTCGCTTACGAAGTAGACCAGCACCAGGACTTCTGAAAAGAACCTTCCTCGTCACGCTCCACGATCAATGCGCTGCTGACTACATGCGCGGCACCTGTATCAGCGATGTAGTGAGAAACTTTTTGAAGTCTTCGAAGGCTTCTTGCGTTTCCGCAGTCCACTGGAAACCGCATTGTCGGTGAAGAAGCTTAAAGAAGGGCATGTCGCGTTCCCCGAGTTGAGAAACCAATCGGCTGAGTGCCACAATGCATCCAATGAGCTTCTGCACATCTTTCTGACTGGTTGGGGGCTTCATCTTCATGATTGCATTGATCTTCTCCGGATTAGCCTCGATGCCCCGATGAGATACGATGAAGCCGAGTAATTTTCTTGATGGGACCCTGAAAACACATTTCTCAGGATGGAGCTTCATCCGATACGCCCTTAGGCTCTCGAACGTCTCGGCCAAGTCCGCAATGAGATGGGGTTTGGCGCATGTGTTCACGACGACATCGTGAACATATGCTTCCACGTTGTAGCCGAACTGAGTATGAAAACACCACTGTATTGTGCGCTCATAAGTGGCGCCAGCGTTTTTCAGCCCGAACGGCATTAGCAGAATGCACCAAAAGGCGTTATGAACGATGTCTTGATGCAGTCTTCCTCCTTCAGGCTGATCTGGTGATAGCCCGAATAAGCGTCCAAGAAACTTAAGAGCTTGCACCCCGTGGTGGAATCCATCACTTGATCGATACGGGAGAGCCCGAAAGGATCCTTGGGACAGGCCTTGTAGAGGTCGGTGTATTCGACGCACATGCTCCATGTTTTATTCTTCTTTTGCACGAGAACCGGGTTTGCTAACCACTTGGGATGATATACCTTCTTAATGAACCGTGTCGCTAACAATTTAGTTATCTCCTCCCTGATGGATTCCTTTCGGTCTGGTGCGAATCTTCGCAACCGTTGTTTGATCGGCTTGGCCCTGTCATCAATGTGCAAAGAGTGCTCTATCATCTTCCTTGGGACACCAGGCATGTCCGAAGTTTTTCAGGCGAACATGTCCTGATTTGCTCGGAGGAAAGTGACGAGTGTGTCTTCCTATTTTCGTTCGAGCCCTGTCCCGATCACGGACATTTTGGTCGCGTTAGACGGGTCCAACGTTATCTTCTTAGTCTACTCGGTCAACTGGATAGGGATAGAGGTCTTGGCTTGTTTCTTGGCCGGTATGTCCCCCTCCTCCTATAGTGAGGCAATTTCTTGCCTTATTTTCTCCATCTCTGCCGAGGTTTCCAAGGCCTTTCCCATCTCGTAGCTTTCGCTGTCGCAGACCAGGAATTGCTTCACGTCACCGAGAATAGCGATTACGCCACTAGGCCCCGGCATCTTCATAACGAGGTATGTGTAGTTAGGAACTGCCATAAACATCCAGGAAAAACTATCCGATCCGGATGATCCGATCGATCAAAGGTGATTGGAACCTCCGACCAGCGAAGATATTTGGGGGTCGTGGGTAAGATTGCGTTGATTTCCCGAGTGGTTAGCTTATGCTTCCGCTTAGACTCATACGCAACTTATACGCCGAATATATAACTAATCTCGCGCTCCGTGTCTTGATAGTCATTATCCGACTTCATTCCTTGGCCTCCCTTAGCCGCCGACTGCTTGGAATTGTCGGCGAACTTCTTCAAGATGAGACAATCCTTTGCGGCGTGTTTTCCACGTGGATGAAAAGGACACATTGCCTCCATGATCTTGTTGTAGTCGTTGTCGTTCGGTGGCTTAGGCCGATTGCACTCCACGTCCACAACCATATCGTCCCTCTTGCGCTTCTTGTCTTTTGGCTTGCCCGAATCATCATTCGGCTTCTTCTTGGAGCCTCCATCGTGGCTGCCTCGATGGTTGAGAACGGCCTCTTCAGCATTGGCTTCCTTATCCACCATTGTGAAAGCCTTGAGTGTCCTCAGGGGTTTCAGGGTCATCTGCCTAATCAGCTCTTCGGGTTTGCATCGTTCTTATTCTTCGTAAATCGTTTGATAAACTCGCGATGAGTCTTGTTCTTCCGTCGATGTAGTTGAGCAATCTCCCACCTCCTGGCAGGTCTTTCATAGGTCCGTTGAAAGTTGGCAATAAATTGATCTTGGAGGTCGTCCCAAGACTCAATAGAGTTCTCTGGGAGCCCCGTTAGCCACGTTTGGGCGGTTAGGGTCAGAGCGACTTGCAAATAGTTCGCCATTACGTTCTGATCACCTCCTGACACACTAACTGACAGGGCATAAACCGGCAACTAGTTCTTTAGGTCCCTCTCGCCATCGAACTTGTCGATGCCTTTGAGGTTGAAGCCGTCTGGCCAGACCAATCGGCGATACCCGAATTCCTTCCAAGAGGCGTGACTGTTGGCACCGCGGAGATCTATTGCGGTGTTCTTAGCATTGACCTTGAAGTGGATGCCGTTCGTGGTGGTCGTGCCGACTGGCAGTGCTCTCGGCGTGGTCGTGCAGACTACGATGACTGCGGGATGTCCTCTCTCTATCAGCACGTTACCACCTTCCGGCTTCTATGTCATGGTGGAGGTCGTGGCCCACCAATCGATGCGTCTTGCTTCGGTTGTGAGCGGTACGGCTGTTCGCCGTCACGGATGCAGTTGGACCCCGGGTGTACCTCATTCTGTTGAATGAACGCCATCTCAACCATGGCCATTGCCCAGGCCAAGGTTTGGATGAGCGGACTGTCTTTTGCAAGTTATGAAGCCATGATCTCTAGAAGAGTGTTTGAAGCGACGATGTTTGCTTGTGCAGTTGTGTAGACGTCGTGCTCCCTTAGCTTTACCACCCTTAGTTCGTTTTGGACGTTGCGGCCATGGATTTGAAGCTGGTGCATGCGATCTTTATCTTCCGCACAGCACTGATCCGCATCGGCTGCCTCCGTGGCGACTGCTTCGTCCCCAGCGCGTTGAGAAGTGGAGTGGTGGTCGCCAGCGCCAAGGACGAATACCTCATTGTAGTTGCAGATCTCCGTGCTCCCATCCGATTCGGAGTCAGAGTGGGATAAGATGACCTGCTCACTCTGTCCGATGGGTTGGCCACTATCGATGACACGCACGAACGTAGCTGGATCCAGTTGGATTGCTCCGACAGGTATACGAGATTGAATCTCACTGTGGTCACCTCCTGTCCCGAGATCAAAGAGAGCCTGCACGAAGGTCGCCGCAGAGTTCCTCAACCCGAAGGGAAATCCAATCTGAGATGCGGTAACTCCCGTGAACTGGATCTTGTCCGAGTCCAAGAAAGCAGTGGTGCCGAGTCCTTCTCTACCCATTCCGGAGGAGGATGCGGGATGGAATTGCCGACTCATCAATTTGGCAAAGGCATCTGCAGAATTTTCCCATTCAAACAGTGAAGAGGATGGTAAAGCGCAGGTACCTTCTTGAGATGAGATCTCCCCTGGAAAGGAAAGACGAAGGTTGCCAATGCCGTCGGCTACGAAGTCCATGGATCTGAAGCGTAGCACTTCCCCTGGCGCGAAGACGACAGTGAACAGATTTGACGATGCCATCAAGCCTGATGACGATTTCGACGCTCCCTTACCTGGTGCGCCAATTGTCGACATGTGCTCAACTGGGGGTTGTTGTCGGCAATAGATTTGAATGGGTTATGCGCTAAATCTCAGGCTTGAAAGAAACACAAGATAGGGATTATCCTGGTTCAGGCCTTCTTAGTGGAGGTAATACCCTACTCCTGCGTTCGTGCGATTATGTTAAAGTCTAATGATCAAAGAGCATATATGCCTCTACGGCCGTTAGCCCTCCCTTTATATAGTGCAGGGAGGATAAGGTTACATAGTACGATCTTTAGGGAGTTTAACACTTATACGCACCGATGTTTACAAGTATGAATCTCCTAATCACACGGAACCAAGAGCTATCCTCGGGACTATCCTTCGCGCCCAAGTCATATGTAGTCCGAGTGGTTCCTATCCTCTTCCACCCGGCTCGGGTCGTCCCCGTTTGTTACCTCATGGGCCTTCCGTGAGGATACCCGAGGCCCATGTAGCCCACACCGACTCTTAAGGTAAGTATAAAATTGAGGGTTGACACATCCAAAAATATAAAGTGTAGTTTGATTTTCCATGTTATTTAAAACTATACTTTGATGATTAATTCTCTTATCATATATCGTTCATAATGATAAAATTATGATCATTAAAAAATTTAAAAATAAATCCAATGATGTTATTTGTGTATCGCAAAATCTATATGTTGTTGGATACATTATTTGTCAATGATTAAAAAGTTTGAAGTTTGAAAATACGTATGTCTTATATTTTTGAACGGAGAAGTAATTTTTCGACTTCAAGGACTCCGCGTCCACCGAAAATGCGGTGCAAATTCCCCGGCCTTCACACCTGAGGCAAGGGTTGTGCTTGTGCAAAGTCAGTCAATGATCGTAACATTTTCGTTGTTCTCATGTGGGAGTGGTCCTTTCCTTAATTCTGCAAGGCTATCACTGACCTGTACTAGCCATTTAGTACAAAATGGTCCCAGTCTACCCATCACCATAAATATCACCACCTGTACTGCATACAGACTTGCAAACATACCAGCATGAGCATAATAATGAAACCTTGGGGCACTTGGTTAATTTGAAAACGTAAATGTACTGTTTGGTTCTGAATTATGACTCATGACACATTTTGACTCCTAAAATTGAAAACAATATTTATTAACTTGGTCCTCAAAATATAATAAAATGGTCAAAAATAATCCTTTGATCAGTTTAACGGCGGGGCTTGGCAAACCTCACCAAAACGTTACATATAAGTTTTCATAGAAATGCTTCACGAAAACATAAATAATGTGTATATTTAAATTCTTAGTTACTTCATAAGAACTTTCCCATATTTTGCACATTCTATTATTTTTATTTTTTTAGCATTTTTAGAGCATCCCCAACAGAGGAGCTAAACTCCCCTGCATCAACGCCCTAATTAGAGCTAGCAAGTTGCATCATGGCCTCCAGTCTCTTGCGATTTGAAAAAATTCTCCCACGCAGCCTGCTTGCTGATGCCGGCCGAGTCTTTTCCAGTGCCTCCTGGGGATGCTCTAAGTATCCTTAAAAAAATAGGAGGAGATGATTTTATAAAAAATATGTGAAAAATTTCTATGAGTTTAAGTAATCAAATAAAACTCAAATATAAAGTTTAATTTGGATTTATAAATATTTTTTCTACTTTTGACATTTAAATGATTGAGTCGAGGGCCATAGTTCAGGAATAAACCAAATTTGTACCTTTTACATTTCAAAATGCACTTATTAGGGTACTTTATATATATAAGAGATCAAAACATCAAAATCTTCCTTCTTCAGTTTATGCGAAAGTTATAGGCCTTGTTGTTAGCGTTGCGTACTGTTCCGTATTACTATAACAATTTTTTTATTTTTATATAGCCTATATGTTGTGATTATTTGTAACAATTTTTTCGTGTCTTTTAGTAGTCCTTAATTTCAAAAATCCTAAAACTATTTTTTTATTTTTAAATCTTTATATCTCTTTTCGATAGCTCTCAAATTTGATACAATAATACGCCAACGCAATGATACTCTAGAAAAGAACAAGGCCACGGTGTCTTCTTTTTAAAGACCGTTCCCTCCATACATAGACATAACTAGTTGAGGTAACATGTTCACAAGAACGACTCAGCTGGATCTAGCCGTCTGGTGATCGATTGCAGGCGAAAAGGTCGATGGCCAAGGGTAAGCAATCATTTCAATAAAAAGCTAAAATAATATATAATGGAACAATGGTTTTTGGAATGATAAATATTTAAAAAAAGATTGACTGGTGTACAGAAAAAGAAGAAACCGTACATGTCGACGGCACAGCTAGCGCGTTAACACTTGGCAAGTTCTAATAAAAATATTTAGGATCTTGGGAGCTGCTGCAAGTCAGGATGCTCCTACATACGTGACTGCAATCTGTTGCAGTGTGATATGTACGGACACATCGAAAAGCTAGCACGCAAGATCCAGCGACAGTGTGATGTTGCTAGCTAGCGGAACCATCGGTCAAGATCCAGGAAACCTGGCACTGCAGAAAATCCTGCACACATAGGAACTGCTCTTTTTCTCTCTGCATTATTTGGAAACTGGAATATTCAGACCACAACTCTACAAACTAATAGAGTTGACTGCTAAGAGCATGACCAGTGATGTCTAACTTAGGATCATAAATAGTGATGATACATATATGTAGGGCTATATAAATAGTGATGATACATATGAGCTGAGCTATGGTGCTTCGCGAAGTACACATGCGTTGGTGCTTCGCGTTTGCAGGTTTGTAAAACATGAGACCGATGTGAACGATCCGAACCGTTTATTTTGATCTTCTAGTTGATATGAGTTTACAAACAAAATTTTATATGTTGTTGATTTTTTTTATTATTTTAAACAGATTTTTGAAAACCAACCTTTTTGGAGGCTCCGTAATAACTTAGATCATGAATTTTCAAAAAATCGTTTAAAATAGTTAAAAAAATTAAAAAATGTAAAATTTTGTTTGTGAGCTCATATCAACTAGAAGATCAAAATGGCTGGTTCGGATCGTTCAGATTGGTCATAGGTTGTGTAAACCGAACACGAAACACCAACACATATGTACTTCGCTAAGCACCGTAGCCTAACTCTATATGTGAAAACCGCCTAGTATATTCATGATTGTGGAGTTAGGGTTTGTTTCTTTGCTTTCAATCGGAGTTATGCTAGCTAGACCAACCTCCTCATACTATAGCTCTAGATATAGAGATGGCTTTGCTTATAAAAATATAAATGTGCTATGGAGATAGATTGCCATGGGCTAGTCCGTGAAGCGAGCAGCGAATGACTACTTGAAGGCCATATGTACGCCATCCTTAGAGCTCTTTATAGGCTGGCCTGTTAGGCCAACAACAAGCATATCAAGAGAGGTTCCTAATTCCTATAGGTCGGCTCGTGAGGTGAGCAGGGAGGCAATCCTCAATCTATCTCTCTCAATGGTCATATACGAGTTGTCGAGAGTAATTATTTTAAAAAAAAATAGCTAGAAAATAGAAAAAACCTCTATAATCTTTTTTATTGTTGCTGCACCTAGCAGCAATTGTGCAGCAGTTACAACCTACAAACCCAAAATAATAATATCATATATATGCACATTTACAAATTGCGCACATACATACCACAACCATTGCATATCCATCGACAACCACATGCACACAACCATACAAGACATCCATTCAACAAACGTCTACATCCACTCAACGCATTCACATGTCCATGGTGATGCATTCACAAAGTTTACCTCCAATTGTATTCAACCCAAAAGAGTGTCACCTCACTACTAAGGGAAGCTTAGTGGGGGTGTGGTCAAATAACTACTAGATGAAATCTGTGGTCTGGCTCCCAGAGGCGTGTTCAGGACTCGAAAATGGAGTTTAGTCCCTTCTGTCTCTTACCTGTTCTAGTTCATGTATCAAGTAGTTAGAACATACGTACGGATAGCCAATCTTGAAACAAAAGCCATCATCATATGAACATTATTACAAAATTCGAATGCATGAGCCAACATGTAAATTATTACAAGTTTTAGGCTCACAGCTCCCTCAACAATGTAAGGCATAAATTGTTCAATAAAAGGCAGCAACAACAAATGAAATTCTTCCCACAGGCAAGCTGCAAGCGAGCTCCTAGACATCGGGGTCATCGTTGTCTTGTACCCAATGAGCGAATTCCTCTTTTGAATACTCCTTATGGTCAGAGTCACAACTCTATGGCTTAGGAACTACTCATTGGATTGAGCAACCTTGCCAATAAAATATGAGGGTCAGTATATTTAAAATTTTCGCAACCAATTAACTATAAAGCACATAGGGTAGGCAAGGGGAAAGGTTGGCCCATTTGTGGAAATGCTAGCTTTTTCCTAATTTTGCAAAGCATTTTTGTTAAAAAGTTGAAATCTAAAATCTTGAAATATTTATTTCATAAACCAACTGGGTTACCACCAGTTCACCAAATCTGGCTAAGCCACCAGTTTTCATCAGAATTCAATTTTTTATCTCAGCATCCCAGTGAGTCTCATAAAAAAAACACAAAAGTGTTGTGGTTTTCTCTTAAAAACTTTGGAAACTAGAGCGGTTGTAAAACTACCATTGTGATCATGCCCCATCGTCTATCCTTAACTATAAGCATGACTATTATGATAGTTGTACACTTTACAGAGGTCATAGCTTTAACCATGAGACACAACGTAGTCCTGTCGGAGGCTCCTGGTGAGACATTTGACTATCTAACTCTTAACTGGCATCCCCTCTAAGTATTCCCATAGCGCAGGATGAATCTCCCATTGGTTATTTTACTCTCGTGAGCCTGAAAAATTAAGTCGCGATCTTCTGCACCTTATCCACCATATGGGATGACCAAACCAAAAGTTTGAAGGCTACTAAGTCAAGGCACATCATACACTTATGGTTGCACTGTTGTACTTAAGTTTGACAATCATAAGGTTTTGGTCTTTAGGGTCTAGGGTGGTTCTCACATTGGGCCTGGATCTCATGTTAAACCGCACTCACCAAGCAACCAGCCACCCTAATTGGTTTTGTAAGACTAACCCAACCCGCTAGTGGCCCCTGCTACGTATGATTCTCATGTCATAAAATCGATAGCACAACTGTCCTTTTTTGAAATGTAGCAAAATCAATCATTGATAACATAGTCACAACAATGAAAGAAAAACCTAAAGCTAATAGCATAGCTAAGACATAATACTCTAGCTTCACAGAGGATTATGTCAATAATAAAGTAGTAATCCTAGGGTTTCCAAACTGATGGCATGATTTCAGGCATGGGATTTTAATAATTTTACTCATATATATTTTTGTATTTTTTATATAGCAGGCCATTTAAAAAAGGAAAATAAAATATGTATAAGGTAGGACTAGGCAAAATAATCAACACTAGGCTTCTCTTGCTCTCCAAAATCACCACCGGCTCCTACTGGGTCGGCAACGTCAATCAAATTAAGATCCAGTGTAAGCAAAACTATACATAAATATAATGTGTGAATAAAAACAAGAAACAATATATGTGCGCATGATGTTGAGGTTTTACAGAATAATAGGTCATACTTTGTTGAGACCCATGTGCAGGGTCCCCTTGGGTGATAATGAATATATGTGATCAGGATGAATTTGAAGCGGTTTTGAAGTTGTCTTGTTGAGGCATTGTTGAATTTTGCTGAGATTTTGGATTAGTCCTGGACTATCCGGTCATGCTAAGTGTGTTTTGGCATGATATTTTCAGTTTTGAGCACGGGATTCCATGTTGATGATCGTATGATGGACTAACCTTGCAGGGGAGATTAGGTGTATTTTTTGTGTGTGTTCACCTCTGTGATGCAGGTATCGGCAGGTATGTGGATAACGCTTCGTGGGGACAGCTAGGGACTTGTGCATCCGGATGAGTGTAGGCGACCGGGTTCGACGATCTGGTGGTCACATGAGGTGTTGTACTCAAGAAGCTGGGCCATGGCAAGGAGTTCGGGACAGCCGGAGGCTGACGCGTTGGTTACTTGGTGGGGACAGCTGAAGGAATATGTGAAGAATATTTCTTTACGGGAGTGTATTGTTTAGTCCGTGAGTTGTACACCACTCATCCTCAAATGAAGGGTGGAGATGGGCTCTAGAGTTTAGGGCATCTTATGCACCCTTGGGCTATAAAAGGAGGGGAAGGGATAGCCTTGTCCTTCCATCTCCTTAGAGCTAAAAATTTCAGAAATAGAAAGGGTGAGTTGGGTGTGTAAGAATGGCACCTAGAATGCATGTGACCACATGGAGTGTGGTTTGCAATACCCAACTTCTATTCAATGAAATCCTTCTTCTCCATTAACACCTTGTGTTGATTTTCTCCTAGTTCTTATTTTTGTTTTTCCTTTTGGAGCTCTTATTGGAGATGAATTTGAGAGATCCTTGAGGTTGCCAATATGATTTTCCACACTCTTTACAACCATATGAGAGACAAGAGATCAAGTTCCTCCACGCAGCAGTCAGTGTTTAATTTTTAGAAAAATCTACAAACATGTTTTGGAGTGATTACAGTTCGAAAAGATGCATTACTCATATACCCATATGTGGTAAAAATTTGAAGTTCACTGGTTTCACCATTTGGGAGCTATGAGATGAATATTCGAGCCCCAAACTTGCAGTCTTGAGTTCCTGACAGTTTTTGGTGCACGATTTTCCTTATTTTCTGTAAATGGAATTTGAGACTGAAATCTAGAACATTGCATCATGACTCACCAACCTGGGTGTAGAAAAAGTTTAAAAATTCATGGAGTCTGCTAAAGGTATAAACCTTCCTCATCTTACAATACAAGTTTTCTATAGATATGTTTTTGCTTTTTGATAAAGTAAATTTAGTGGTTTGAATGCTTTGGCTTGCCTCTAATACCCTTAAATGTATGAGGAGGTGGAAAGTGGTCACAAGGACCTAATCCTCATCCACTTTGCCCCCATGGGCAGCACCTCCTTTCTATGCATATGGTGTGACACTTGAAACTTCATCTTCATTATGATTGAATTACCGATACAGAGTTGTTTTGGTGTAAAGTGCTTAGAGGGGTTGCATATTGTAAAAAGAAAGCGTCAATCATTCGATGGCATCTAGGATACCCCCATAGCCGCCTATCTCGGGTCTTCAAATTTTGATAAACATTTTAAAACTGATTTCATGATTTTTAAAGGTAAGTTTCAAAAGACATAAATACAATATAAGCTTACAGTTTAAATAAGAAAATAGGAAAAATATAATGGGCTCGGCCATCTCTTGGCGCCCAACCCAAGGCAGATATGCACCGCCTGCGGGACACAAGGGGGGCTAGGCATGAGGGACAGCTAGCGGCCTGCTCTGACCAGCTGGGAAGGACAGGATAGACAGGGACCCATACGCAAGAGAAAAGGGTGAGGGCTGGCGTGACAACTCTTTTGGCCACGTTAGACATGCTTGGCTGGTAGGACCCACCTACTGGTGGCACTAGAATGGGAGAGCTGGTGTGGTAGCGTTAGAGGGCGGCGCGATGACATTCCCGGAATCTCCGATGATGGAAAAAAGAGGGGAGCGGTAGGAGTGATGAAGATGCCACTATTTTCATCTCTTAATTTGAGTCTAAATAGACTCCTTTTTCGTCTCAAATTTAGATTCCTCCCTTCGCTTTTCCTCCCCTTTTAGGACATTGGTCTGATGACTATTCTTGTGCTTGTGCTTGACGTGCGTTGGCCTACCACAGCCTCCTAAGTCTTTGACTCCCTGCCAACGTGACTTGCTGCCCAAAGGTGATGTGCCCACGTATCTGCGACTCCTCTAGCACCATGTGCACAACCTAATGGCCCAATGACGCGTTGCCGCTCCCGCACCACGGCTGCATGGGCCTAGGATGCCTTGCCTTGGCTCAATGCCGCTCCTGCTCGGGGCACAACAAGCTGTTGCCCCGAAAAGCAGATCTGTTGCCAATGCCTTACATAATAGCAACTGGTTGGCAGACCTGCGGCCTAATTTCACAGCGTCCTTGGTTCCATACTTCATCCAGCTATGGCGGCGAGTTAATCTTGTGCAACTGACGCCGCAAACCCGGGATCAAACAATTTGGCGTTTCTCCCCTTTCGGGGAGTTCTAGGTCAGATCCACGTATCATCTTCAGTTTGTGGCAGTGTGTCATCCCACCTCAACAATTTGATCTGGAAACTCTGGGCGCCCTCCAAGTGTAAATTTTTTGCCTGGCTTCTCCTTCACAACCGCATCTTCACGGCGGACGCGCTTCTTCGCAAACACCTTCCCAACGACTATTTTTGCCCGCTTTGCAAGCACAATTTGGAGACCCCCAACCACCTTTTTCTGGACTATGGCTTCAGTTGTTTTAACTGGCGCGATATTGCCCAGGAGTTCAACAACGCAGCTCTGTTACCATAAAGTTGGTCAAACATTGTTGATTTGCAAACCTGGTGGTCCTTGGTCCTCCGCATCGCTCGATCTCCTAGAGGAACCAGTTCGGTCATCCTGGCCATCCTTTGGCATATTTGGCTTGAGCGAAACTCCAGGATTTTTGGACACATCGAGCGCCCCCCTAATACTGTCCTCAATTTTTTGATAGATGACATCCGCCTCTGGATGGCGGTAGGTGCTAAGTTTGTAATGTGGATCCCTTATGCTTTGGGGTCTTGTACTCCGTGTAATTAACTCTTCTTCTAATTTTGAATAGATGGTAGTTCTCCTGTCCTTTACTCAAAAAAAAATGTGAGCTAACAATGGCATCCCTCCCAATATTAGATAACGAAAAAGAGAACGAACAAAATTTAAAAGAAAAAAAACAAACCTGATTAAACAACAGAAATAATACAGCAAAAGCGAAAATATACCAGCAAATGGTGGTAATGCACTCTTGCTGATTTCCCACTCCAAAAATAAAATACTTGGCATAGAAATGGAGTGGCCCACACGACAGAAATATATAGGGAGCCGTACATTTCTAATTGGCAACTGCTCTACCAACCGAGCGATCCTGACCATTTTAAGTGCACCATCCTAGTAAAGCGCTTGTATCTACATCAACTTATAAAAGGACTAAAAAGGAAAAAGGGAGAAAATTATCAACTAATCCTTTTGTCTCATCTATTGTTAGCCCCCTAGTGGTGGTGGGAATTGAATCATGCTATGTCAGCTATAAAAGCCCAACTTTGGGGCATTTTCAAAATTTGTTTGAATTCAAATTCAACTCAAATTCGCGCTGGCTTGTGGGCCCCATCCTCTCTCTCTCTCTCTCTCTCTCTCTTCTCCTCTCCTCTCTCCTTCTCTTCCCCCGCCCGGCGGCCCTGCTCGCCGCTTGGTTCTGCTTTGCCACCTGCTCTAAAACGCAGCTCGCGCGTCGCGTCCTCTCTGCCGCGCCGCCCGCGCTATCATCACCCGCCGCTGGCCGCCGCGGTCGGGCCACGCCGCTCACGCCGCGCTGCGTCATATCCGTCCCCTTTTCTCACTGAGCGCGCCTTTGGACCAGAAGCATCGCCCCAAGCCTATAAAACCCCTGAACGCCCCGCCGGCCTAACCTTTCCCGCTTTTCCCAAAATCTCTCCTCGCCAGCGCCGAAGCATTTCCAACGAACCCGTGAGCCACTCTCTGATTCTTCTAGCCCCGAGCCTTCTTTTCTTACCCCTGAACTTTCCCCTCTTTCAATTTCAGTGGAGGCGCTCGGAGCTGCCGTGCCGCCGCCGCCCCTGTTTCGGCTGCCGTCTGACTCCTTGCCGCCAACCGCCTCTGTTCCTCCGCGTGCCCGGTTGTGAACTCGGTGAGAACCAAAGGTACCCCCTAGAGCTCCCTGTCCATTTTTATAGAGCGTAGATCCCTAGTGAGTGCGGGCAACACCGGCGAACCTTCGGCTCCGCCGCCGCCGTCACACCACCACGTCCGGCCACCTCCGGCCTCGACGAGGGTGTCGTTAGGATCGTAGGAAGCTGTAGAAGCGAGGGCGTGCACGCACACGGCCGGATTTGGCCCGTAGCTCCAGCACACCAAATCCTGTGAGAATTTGGCTGACCTATTCACTAAGTCATTGCCCACTGCCTCCTTTGAAAGGTGTGTTAGAGGCTTTGAAATGATCAGGATCAAAGAAGTGCTGAATTCAGGGGAGATAATTCATACGCCCTGAATTAAAACTTTGGCAAGAAGCCGGAGTACCCAACTCGATCTAGAAGATTGAATGCAATGTTGGGGGGTTTGTACTCTTTTTCCCTTGGTGAGTTTTTTCTGAAGTTTTCTCACATAAGGTTTTTAATGAGGCAAATCGTGCGCACAGCAAGCGTATGCTATGTACTCTTTCTCCAATCCTTTTTTCCCACTGGGTTTTTGGATGGAGTTTTGATGAGGCATATGCATCTCGCTGGCAAGGTCAAAGGGGGAGTGTTGGGAAACCATTTGTGGGGGAGCCCGACCCGGCTCAGGCCTGTGCGCAGCACGGCACGGCTAGGGCTGGCCGGCGGCTTCCCCACGATGGGGCCCACTTTGGACCTAGCCTAAACCCTAAGCAGTACTATATAACAAGAGGTGGAGCACCCACTGTATAACAGATCTGAGAATTAATAAAGCAGAGCTCCACCCATACATCTTTCTGTCCATCTTTCTCTGGGATTGATTGTCCACGTTTATACCTCGGACTACACCCGGTAGCGAGGTTTCTCAACAATGGGAATTGAATCATGCTACGTCAGCTGTAACAGCCCAACTTTGGGGCATTTTCATAATTTGTTTGAATTCAAATTCAACTCAAATTCACGCTGGCTTGTGGGCCCCATCCTCTCTCTCTCTCTCTCTCTCTCTCTTCTCCTCTCCTCTCTCCTTCTCTTCCCCCGCCCGGCGGCCCTGCTCGCCGCTTGGTTCTGCTTTGCCACCTGCTCTAAAACGCAGCTCGCGCGTCGCGTCCTCTCTGCCGCGCCGCCCGCGCTATCATCACCCGCCGCTGGCCGCCGCGGTCGGGCCACGCCGCTCACGCCGCGCTGCGTCATATCCGTCCCCTTTTCTCACTGAGCGCGCCTTTGGACCAGAAGCATCGCCCCAAGCCTATAAAACCCCTGAACGCCCCGCCGGCCTAACCTTTCCCGCTTTTCCCAAAATCTCTCCTCGCCAGCGCCGAAGCATTTCCAACGAACCCGTGAGCCACTCTCTGATTCTTCTAGCCCCGAGCCTTCTTTTCTTACCCCTGAACTTTCCCCTCTTTCAATTTCAGTGGAGGCGCTCGGAGCTGCCGTGCCGCCGCCGCCCCTGTTTCGGCTGCCGTCTGACTCCTTGCCGCCAACCGCCTCTGTTCCTCCGCGTGCCCGGTTGTGAACTCGGTGAGAACCAAAGGTACCCCCTAGAGCTCCCTGTCCATTTTTATAGAGCGTAGATCCCTAGTGAGTGCGGGCAACACCGGCGAACCTTCGGCTCCGCCGCCGCCGTCACACCACCACGTCCGGCCACCTCCGGCCTCGACGAGGGTGTCGTTAGGATCGTAGGAAGCTGTAGAAGCGAGGGCGTGCACGCACACGGCCGGATTTGGCCCGTAGCTCCACCGCGTGGCTCACCACCACCTTCGGCCACGTCACCAATCGGAGGTAGACGATGAGCAGTAGCCGTCCGATCCACGCCAAGATTCGTGTAGTACCGAGTTTGTTCAGTCACTGACGTTCGGGTCCCACTAGTCAGATATCTCCCACGCGCGCTGGGTTTAACCAGTGGCTCAGTGTCGCTGTCGCGTGGGCCCTAGCCCCACCTATTCGGTTAAGTGGAGGCGCTGTTGGGGGAAAACGCCAGCTTCGCAGCGAAGGCGCCCACTTGAAAGCCGCCTCCGGCGTGGTCGGCGTGGGCGCGTAAGCGCACGTGGGCCGCGGGCCAAAACCGTCGACTGGGCTGGCTTGTGTGTTTGTTTGGCCTGGTGCGAATTAATAGTTTTCCAGCGAATTTACTAATTAGTTAAATGCCGAATTAGCTTTTGAATTATTTAAAATAGCTAGAAACTCCCAAAAATCCTAGAAAAATTTGTATAAATAGTTTAGGTCTTTCCTGATTTTATAAAAATATGAAAATAACCACTGGAATGAAGAAATGGCACTGTTCCTTAATTTGGATAGAATTTCCTATAAGAAAATGATTAAAATAGAAACTAAGGTAATTATGATTATATTAAATAAACATTCTGACCCTAAAATCCTTAAGGTAATAAAATGGGTAGATAATTGCCCTAATAAATTTACAATATTTTAAAAATGCCATTCATGCTTTAATATATTCATAGGAATATTTTTTTGCTAGACACCAACAAATAATTAACCCATTCCCTATTAAATTATTTAAGGAGCTGACTTTAGAAAATATGTCAATGTGAGATATAACTTAGGATTACCTCATTTATTTAGAAACACCTAGTAAATGTCAACTCCGATAAACCTTATCCCGTATGTATGTTGAATTTCGAAGAGCTGTCATTGTATGTCGTTCCACAAACCCTAATCGCTCTAGGTTGACCATGTCGTACGATACCGTATTTTTGGGATAACTATATTAATATATAATGATATTATCACCTAATAGAGTATTAGAGCATGCATGGCATATCATGCGTGAATTAGATTCGTTAATGGATATTAGACAATAATGTCGATGGTAAAGCCTAGGTCGTGTATGCATCATGGTTTCCGATGGCACTAGTAAGTAATTATTGGTTTGATTGTATGATTAGACATAGGCTATCCCGAAGGGAGGTTTGATGACGTCGAGGAGGGCAATCTACCTGAGCAAGGCGAGTTAACATTACTCTTCAGATGTTGTTCGTATTAGGGAGAGAAGAAAAAATTTGCTCGGTTGGAGTCGCTCCCAATAAATGGACATAATTTTTTGATGTAATAAAGAAATGATGATAACAGGGAATGCTAAACTAGCAATAGGCAGCATTTAAAACACATCAGTGTCATGCGACGTGATACTTGCGGCACGTAGTGACATGGTGCCTACCTTTTGACAGGTGCATATAAATCATTTCACTTCGCATGCACGCATTAAACTGGATAGGGTTTCCATTCCTCTGCAAGATGAATTATATATATCTTCTTTACATTGAAACAGAGACATGTTTTTTTTTTAATATCTAGTTCAATTTGCTACTTGGTTTGAGACAAGCTATATATCTTACGAGCAGAAATTCGTGAACCCCGGGGGGTTTTGTGCAAACCGGAGGGCTCGAATCGTGCGGCTGGGACGGGAGACACGCGGCGGGAACGGACGGCCGCGATTTTGCGGGCGACGTGGCCACGCGAGGGTGAGCCTTAGAGAGGCGCTATATAGCGCCGCAGGCAAATATATAGGCTCGGCCCAGGTAGAGCAACATGTGCAAGGGCCAGAGAGGCCTCCCAATTTTATGTGCCTCGAACCCCCATAGTTTGTAGGTATAACAAGTATTTGGAATTTCAGTCACAAACTTTAGATAATACATTAAATTAGTCTTGCACCAACCCATCCAAAATTGTATGTAGACTACTGCTAGAAACTGGCTTATCATGTTGACCATCTTTTTTTTATTTCTAATTCGACGGATCTGAGTTATTAGTAGATTGGAATTTTGATTATTTCGTTGCATCAGGATTTGACGCTACGACTCTACTGAGGCAAAGGTTGACAAAAGCGTCATTACACGGCACGAAACTAGATTGCTAAATTGGTAGGGTCCCGAGGAGCGCTGCGAATGGCAGTGGTGACGTTGTGTCTTGCTAGCAGCAATGACCAAAAGTCCGACACAGTTGCCGAGCAACTTCTGATGGTACTGCGGGCACCTCTGTGGCATCATTGCCTCGCTAGTCTATCCGATCAGCGCCTTAAATTGCCAAAATCCCGGGCCCGGCCTGACCCGACTGCGGCTTAAATTGCCAAAATCCCAGGCCCGGGCCTAGCCCGATCGTCGGGCTTCGAAAATGAGGCCCGAGCCCGGCCCGATGCACCGGTCGGGCCTGGCCGGGCCGGGCTTTTTCGGACCGGGCTCGGGCCGGGTTTCCCGTGAATAGGTCTAATGATCACTACTACAAAAGTGACATTAATTTGCTACCGGTTGGTAAGGGTCAATAGTATCGGTTTTTGAACCGGTAATGATACTTCGGGGCTAATGCCTAGAAGGCATCAGTATTGATGCCACTGTCAGTACTAGTTCCAATCCAACCGGTACTAATATGCGATATATATTAGACTAATTTTCTAGTAACGAATGAATAATAAAGAGAGAGAATTATGTTGTATTATATCTAAAAGGGAACGTATCCTATGCAATCAAGATTACGGTGCAACCACCGTGCAACCGAACTATCAAAAGTTGTAAACAATTCTAAAAAAATTGTAAATGTAGTTTTCAACTTACTCTATCTCTGTATAAAATTTCAAGTTCAAATTCATCCAATATTAAAAGTTACAAAAAAGACAAAATTCTATCAAGTTTGAACTCGTCAAAAACGTTAGATTTTTTCTTTTTTATAACTCTTAATATAAAATGAATTTTGTGTTGAAACTTCATACATCGGTAGAGTAAACAATGAAGTATATCTATAAATTTTTTAGAATTTTTTACAACCTTTGATAGTTTGATTGCACGATGTTTGCACCGTAAGCTTGTTGCATATGATATGTTGCGACATAAGAGACTACCTCTATTATCTATCTACTCAGAGCATTAAGTCATTTCCATAAGGGTCGTAAATAGAAAGAAAATACAAAGAATAAATAAATCATTAGATACCATGCATTTTAAGGTTGTATTCATAGCGGTCTCTACATGATGTTTTTAGAAGCGACTCTTCAAACTACCCTTGCCTCAACCCTGGTGACCTTGTCGAAGGCCGAAGGATGAGGGGTCCATTTTTCTTGTCATGATGTTGTCGATTAGTGGCTAGATATAGTTTTAAGAATCGGATTTGTTGGATGTTGTTTATAGTGGCATAGCGAGGTACATTAATTGTGAATGGGCAAATTTTATATTTTGTGCAAGTTTATTGTTTAACAAAATGGTTACCTAAGCTAACTAGCAAGTCCTATTCTATGTAAATTAGATAACAGATTGGAGCAGAAATAAACAAAAACAACGATGAAAGAACTAAATGTAAGTGCAGAAAATATAAGAGGAGGGACACGATAATTTGTTCGACTGAGGTTCGAAGTTCTCCTCCTACTTCCTATTTAGGCAAGCCCTTCACCAAGTACTAGCTCCCGCTAGAGCCCGCAACCTCTATTCACTCATGGTAACTTTTCACCACTCTACTAGACAAGCTCCAAACCTCTCACAGCAACATCCTGAGGACTTCCATACACGCCATGACAAGCTCCTTAAGATCACACCATCAATCTATCTAGGATTGAAGAATTCAAGAGTAATAATCTTCAAAGCATAGCAAAATTCGATCACACACTATCATTCTAACTAAGAACAGCATTGGAGAAATAAAGGTTAGACCTTTTGTGGATATGTGGAATATGTGAAGAACTAGGCTCTTGTTTAGACTTGTATGTGTAATAATGATGCTCAGTTGCCAAAACATGCTAAGGGAGAGGGTTTCCACATCTTTAAATAGGATAATATGCAAATTCTAGCCGTTAGAGACCTCCTCTAGACGTTGATTAATAAGACAAGGAAACGCACCGACAAAAACGATTCTACAACGGAAATATTGTCAAAATAAAGTTAGGGCAGCAGTGATATTTCAGTTTGTGATGGACAGATCTTCAGTGAAAATACTTCACACATGGGTTGTCCCACGCAAATGGTAATTTGACTGTGCACTGCACTAATAAAATATAGTCTGCAACGGACAGTCCGACATAATCTATAATTTTACTAGACAAAGATTTAAGAAAAAGGACTAAAGATATGCTCACGTTAGATTGTCCGGCATGAAATAAAACCCTCTTGACATAGAGATGAGCTAATATTTATATTGGATGTTCATGTCGAACTGTCCGGCATGAACTGGGATTTATCTGGCGCACACTTGTAAAATCATAAAATAATGTCCCTAATCCATCTAAGAAATAATTATTATTTTCCTAGACCATTCCTTAATTTTACCATTAAAGAAATATATATTATCTTATATTGTTATAGGAAAATAAATCCCATAAAATATAAATTATTTAATTTCAAACATTAAAAATCTTCTCATTTTCAGGATTTTTAGAAATTTATTTCATTTTTTCTGATTCCATATCAATTTTCTACAAATTTCTAAAGCTTAACAAAATTTCTAAAATATCTTTTAAACCTTTCCTAATCCGGAAATCCTATGGTCTACACTTTCCTTTTTTGAAATGCGCTTTCGACGTCACTAGGCTCCAGCCCACTGAATCCCTTAAGTTGTAGCCAACAGATAGGATTTCTTCGCCGAAATCCAACGCTTCAGAATAGGCCACGTCACGCACACGATACCCCTTCGCCCTGAAGATCCAACGGCGCCCATAGATCCTCAAGTATAATCCAACGGCGCACGTCGTTTCTTCCTTTTCCGGTTGCGCCGCCTCCTCTGAAATTGCCGGCGCCACCGTCGCTGTCGCACCGCTCGCCGGAATCACCCCTCGCAACCATTCCCGAGCCTTCCTGTGACATCCTCTATTTTGTCGTATGTCACTTGTATATTCAAAACCCTAAAAATAAAATAAAAGAGAATTGTTATATAAAAAAACCCTAGTTTAAACTATTTTAAATTAGGTTTAATCCCAAACCCTAGTAAAACGTTTTAAAAAATTCTGGAAAAATTCCCATAAATCCTTAAGGCCATCATTTAGCCACCCTCCAAATTTTAAATCCAAAGCCCAAATATAGCCTGTGATTCCGTAGAGTGTTGCCATTCTGTCGGGAGCCCGTCAAACCCATGAAATGACGAGCAAACGTGCAAGAATGAAGCCCAAACTTAGAGGATAGTAATTGGAGACCCAAACCTGCCCAAAGCCACAAGCCCAAGTCAAAATTCATGGATTTGCAAAAATACCCAATTTAGGGGAGTTCTAAACCTATTCGGATTAGAATTTGAGCCCAATTCGAATTCTACCCAACAAAGGCCTGGCCTAGGTCGACCAACACACTATATAAACACCCCAAGACCCCCCTCACCTCCACAACTCGTGCAAGTCCCAGATCCAAACCCTAGTCGTCGAGAACCCTACCATCGAGGAGGTTTTCGGGGGAAATTTCTCTTTGCCTTGCCAAAACCTAAGTGTAGTTACCACCATTGGGTAGAACTCATCGAGGAGGCCCAGATGGATACCTATTTCGTTGGTTTTGGTGGAGAATCGTGTGAGAAAGAGCTCGCCGGAGTTGGTCGTCGCCGCGCCGCCCTCGCCATCGGCAAACCGCCGCGTGGCCCTAACCCGCGCCCAACCGCAAGCCGCTGCATGGCCCTAACCCGCAGCCGCATCGGCGCTGCGCATGCACTCGCGCCACGCGTCAACGTGCGAATCGCCGCCGCCGTCGCCCAGTCGCGCGCCGCCACGCGTCACGCCCGCACCATCTCTCGCCCGCACGCCGCCGGCCGCTACCACGCCGCCGCATCCTCCCCACGCCGCGCCATCCAATCCAAAGCTGCCACGTGTTCCGTGCGCTGCGCAACCGCCACTGGTTAACCGGTTTATTTATTTCTGTCTTTTCAGATTTTGTCCAAACTTTCAGAAATTGTTTAGAGAGCATCCGAACTCTAAATTAGATGATTCCAGGGCCATTAAATTCCATAAATAGCATAGAATTTTACATATTTATTTGAGATATATGTTCTTTGGATGAATTTTCTGTTCTTATGCATTTGCATCTGCGTGTAGATCGTCCGTGCTTCCACTGGTCGACGACTTTTCAGGAGCTTTTCGAAGGAGGAACCCAAGAGCCGGAGTTCTACCAAGGCAAGATAGATTGCATCTGGCTCTCCTATTTTGTAAAACGCACCCGTTTAATTATTTTATTTATGTTTCTCATGTATGAAATGATGGGAAGTGTTAGAAATCTAATTATTCACACTGTGTCATCTACCCTATGAATTTAGCCATTTATTGCTGCCTTAGTTATTTTTCTATCATATCCTTGTGCATAGATGCTAGTGCTCGTGGGTTATTAGTTGTTAGGTTATTCATCATATTATCTTGTGACCTGGTATGATTGGAGATGCTGAGTTACTTTAATAACCTAATCAACTAAAACCTATGTGGCGTGTGTTGACTAAAGGTGGCAAGTCAGGTTGTCTTGTGGAATGAGGATTTTGGTGGTGGTAGTCACCTTGGTCTAAGGACCCTTGACGTGTGCTTATCCGTCCAAACCATACAAGCGCAACCATGAGTGCTAGCTCTAGCATGTCGACCAACATGTGCTAGTCCTGGCTTAGAAGTTAGGGAAAACTGTTAACACACTTTAATTACCTTGAAAAGATCGTGATGCGGTACGTTGGCTCAAGAGGGGGACCCGAGTTGTTGAAACCTTAGAGGAGGTATCGGTGTTAACAGAAGGAAGTAATGAATTGCCTTGTATCATTAATTGGTCTAGGCTTCTAAGGAAGAGTTAAGACACAAAAGTATCACTAGGCTTATGGGTAAAGTGTGCTATACTCCGCAGAGATTAAAACTATCACGATAGCTGTTCCCACGGTCATGGGAGGGGAGAAAGGTCGTACATGGTAGTCTCATGAGTTATCTAATAACCTGATGGGTTGGTTTTGTTTTGAGTTATTCGAGGCTTGTGCAGTTTTGCAGAGGGGCTTTGGAAGCCGAGCTCTGTGTGTTACTTGGGAATCTATACATCTTTATTAATTGTTCAACAAATGATTTTACAACACTTTAATTAATTTGACTAGAATAGGTGTTTATGCAATTAGCCGTCCTATTCTTGTTTATATCCTAGCATTCATATATAAGGATTCTTGCTATGTAGCCGTGTACTCATTATACAAAACCACGGATACATATTTGTTCAGGAGAAGACTCGGGACCGGTGTTCCATCAGGATCAGGAGGATTCTGTACTGGATTTCGATCAAGACTAGCCATCATTTGAAGGGTCGAATTAGAGAGCATCATCATATCTTATTTTTGCTGCATATTTATTTGAATTTCCTCAACTCTGAATTATACTATATGGTCTTATGCAAACTATTGTAATAAGTGGTTGTGCTTCAATTACTTTTGCACTGTTATATTATTTGCATACTAATTGTGATTGTGTTGTGATGCTCGACAATTGTCGCTCATGAGTTGCTAGCATTGATCTCTAGGACTAGCAATGGATCATGAGTGGATTTCGGTGAAGCCAAGGTTGTGACAAAAGTTGGTATCAGAGCCAGTCTGATCCTAGGAAGCGTAGCTAGTCTGTTGGTATATTTTAAAAATCTTAACCATGTCATATTTTAATATTAAATTCTCTATTATCCTTAACTACTGTAATATACCCAAAATTCACCCAATTTTATTACAAACTTTTTTTGCAAAAATCATTTTTGAACCCCTAGAAACCTCCCCTAATTTTCTGAGAATTTTCCAAAACAATTCCTATTTTATTCCATTTAAGAAATCCACTCTTTCTTTTATCCAAGAATTTTAATCCCATAAAATATCAACTTTTATTCCACCATTATCTTCCTCTCATTTTTTTGGATTTTTAGAGACCAGTCTCATATTTTTCTGAGCTCCCTACATTTTCTATGAATTTCCAGAGCCCAAAGTTATTTTCTGGAAATTCAATTAAGATCTTTCCTTTTGTGGAAATTCTCAAAGTACGCAATTACGCCTTCGGCGTGTCCTCTTTTCCTCCACCCCGGTGCATTAAGTGATCTTCTCCGTCCAAATCAATGCCCCTCAATCGGCCACGTCATCATCTTGCATACCCCCTTCGGTTAAATAGATCTGACGGCGCCCATTGTTTTCGCCCAGATCCGACGGCGTCCCTGGTATCTCCCTCCTCCGATGGCGCCGCCACCCCCAAAACCTCCAGCGCCGCCCTAGTATCTCCCTCCTACGCCGGCGCCGCCACCCCCAAAACCTCCAGCGCCGCCCTAGTATCTCCCTCCTCCGCCGGCGCCGCCACCCCCAAAACCTCCAGCGCCGCCCTAGTATCTCCCTCCTCCGCCGGCGCCGCCACCCCCAAAACCTCCAGCGCCGCCCTAGTATCTCCCTCCTCCGCCGGCGCCGCCACCCCCAAAACCTCCAGCGCCGCCCTAGTATCTCCCTCCTCCGCCGGCGCCGCCACCCCCAAAACCTCCAGCGCCGCCCTAGTATCTCCCTCCTCCGCCGGCGCCGCCACCCCCAAAACCTCCAGCGCCGCCCTAGTATCTCCCTCCTCCGCCGGCGCCGCCACCCCCAAAACCTCCAGCGCCGCCCTAGTATCTCCCTCCTACGCCGGCGCCGCCACCCCCAAAACCTCCAGCGCCGCCCTAGTATCTCCCTCCTACGCCGGCGCCGCCACCCCCAAAACCTCCAGCGCCGCCCTAGTATCTCCCTCCTACGCCGGCGCCGCCACCCCCAAAACCTCCAGCGCCGCCCTAGTATCTCCCTCCTACGCCGGCGCCGCCACCCCCAAAACCTCCAGCGCCGCCCTAGTATCTCCCTCCTACGCCGGCGCCGCCACCCCCAAAACCTCCAGCGCCGCCCTAGTATCTCCCTCCTACGCCGGCGCCGCCACCCCCAAAACCTCCAGCGCCGCCCTAGTATCTCCCTCCTACGCCGGCGCCGCCACCCCCAAAACCTCCAGCGCCGCCCTAGTATCTCCCTCCTACGCCGGCGCCGCCACCCCCAAAACCTCCAGCGCCGCCCTAGTATCTCCCTCCTACGCCGGCGCCGCCACCCCCAAAACCTCCAGCGCCGCCCTAGTATCTCCCTCCTACGCCGGCGCCGCCACCCCCAAAACCTCCAGCGCCGCCCTAGTATCTCCCTCCTACGCCGGCGCCGCCACCCCCAAAACCTCCAGCGCCGCCCTAGTATCTCCCTCCTACGCCGGCGCCGCCACCCCCAAAACCTCCAGCGCCGCCCTAGTATCTCCCTCCTACGCCGGCGCCGCCACCCCCAAAACCTCCAGCGCCGCCCTAGTATCTCCCTCCTACGCCGGCGCCGCCACCCCCAAAACCTCCAGCGCCGCCCTAGTATCTCCCTCCTACGCCGGCGCCGCCACCCCCAAAACCTCCAGCGCCGCCCTAGTATCTCCCTCCTACGCCGGCGCCGCCACCCCCAAAACCTCCAGCGCCGCCCTAGTATCTCCCTCCTACGCCGGCGCCGCCACCCCCAAAACCTCCAGCGCCGCCCTAGTATCTCCCTCCTCCGCCGGCGCCGCCACCCCCAAAGAAAACTCACACGAACTTCGAGATACCTATTTTGAGCACTTAGAAACCTTTATAAGCTTCTCCATTTCATCCCTCTTTATAGTACGGCATCCCTAGGACTCAATAAATAAAGATTTACAAATAAAAACTAGTCTTGATGCCTTCTTGCAATATATCCAATTTTGAGGGGTACACCAACACATGTAAACATGTACCTCATGGAATTAACCTGTATAACATCTGTGCACAATTCTCCAATAGAAATATTAGCTCTATAATTGTTACTCATTAATCACCAAAATCACTTAGGGCCTAGATGCACTTTCAGAAGTTGTTTTGGATATTGAAATATGCTGTAAGATGGTGAAGTTCCTTTAGAAGAAATTTCACTCTTTGACTAACTCCATGCAAGGCGTGAGTTGAAGACCTTGACTCCTATGGAGCTGCTCTCAAGGATTGAGCTTCTACTCGAAGAGAAGAAATAGCCTACAGTCAAGAAAAGGAAAATTGTTCTCAGGGTAAAAGAGAAAGTGGTGGAGAATGATGACAATGAGGATGATTTGAGCATTCTCAAGGGAGATGCTCAAGAGCTTGCACTCATTATGTGTCTCTTAAATACTCTCTTTAGAAGGATATCAAAAGAAGAAAACTCAACCTCTGAAAGTGCATCTAGGGACTTAACTTGATTTCGGTGATTTATGACAAAATGATACTTGGACTAATGTTACTACTAAGAGCATTGTGAACCCTCAAAAGGTGAAAAGAAGCTCGGTTTTCCTATACTTGTATTTTGTAGTTTTTAATTTGGGTTGTAAGGACAGTCGTACTATTAAGAGGGATGCGATGAAAAACAACTTTTAGATGTCTCAAGTGCACATTGGATAAGTATAGCCTACGAGAGAGAAAATAATCCCATCCTTTTCTCAAATCACTTGGTTTTGCACTTTTAGGGGTTGAACTATCCGATCCAAAGCATTGGAGGATCCGGTACTATAGGATCGGAGATGTCGCCAAGAGGGGGGTGAATAGGTGTTGTAAAAATTACAGCCCCTTTTTAGCTTGTGGAAGCTGCTGACTCGGATAGTCCGGTATGAAACCTCGTACAGTCCGATGTTCCGGAGTCACCGATTCAGAACCCCGAATACTCCAACCTGCGTACAGAGTTTGGGCTAATTCTTGCACTCAATCTAAAAATCCACTTATCCACCTACACGGAAAGTGAATCCACACAACAATAGCAAGTGATAGCACTCGAAGGTGCTAACCCACAACAAGAATAAGTACAAAACAAAGATAGATCTAGCAAGAGAGCAAAAGAATCAAGAAGCACAAACGAAGGCTCAAACATTTGTTCTCAAAGTTTGGATCCGTGAGGCGATCTTACGTATTCATTGACATAGGCTCGGTTACATTTGAGCCTAGGTCTCTTTCAACCCTATCCCTCACCAAAGTTTCACCCAGACCCCTTGATTTCATTCTTTGATTTCTTCCCTTGCGGAGGTGAAATCGAACCTTCAAAATAATCCTTGGCACACCATACAAACCATTCGGTTCCTTGAGGCGACTCCTAGTCGTTTAGGAGTCCTCAACCTCCAAGAGTAATGAATTTGGCAAAGAACAAACTTGAGGACGAATCGGGTGCTCAACGGATGAAGTAAAGCTCACTAGGATATTCGATCTCTCTTCTCAACCCTACCCAAACCTTGGTTCAAGGAAAGTTGGGTGGGGAGAAGAGTTAATGCTCAAGAAGCTTTCTAGGGTTTGTATTGAATGTTTGAGTGAGTAGTTAATGCCCTTGTAGGTTGTAAGGGGTAATATATATGAGGGTGTTTTGAACTAGCCGTTGGTCAGAAATATATGTATCTAAATTCTAAACCTGCGGTGAACAAAAATTACTGTTTCTGTTTTGAACTAAAACTCAGATGAAATATTATTAAGCCAACTTCTCAGTTTCTCAATGCAATATTTGTTAAAAACAATGTTATGAATATTTATAGTACTAAGCATGGCCTTGCAAATGTACGGTTTAGATTCTGAAATCTCACATGCATCTCTGCTATATATTACACCGTCTTACTGGGATTTTAATTTTATAGGTGATCAGTAATTTTGTTTGGTGTACACCCCTATGTCATAAAAATAATGTTCAACGCACCATGTGATGTCTACCTGTCATAATTTGTATCTTTGTTAAAAAATTCACATGCAGGCAATTTGGGAGGGTGGGCACCTTACTGAAATATTTCTTTACAAATTGCTACATCACCTTTAGCATATTGAGAAAATAATGAATTTGCACAAGATTCTCTAAATAACTATTTTTTATTTTCACAATAATAAAAATTTCGATGAGGCTACCCAATAACTTGAACCTGGCTACCTAATATATACCTTTTTGCAAATTAATTTCAATGTTGTTTATTTTTTAGATCCATAATGTAATTGCATAATGCATATTTACTGAATGTTACTCCCTAATTATACTCATATTTTCATTGAGGACATAAGCACGATTTAGCCATGTCCAGAAGAAAAAAGATTATGATGGGACAAAAGGAGATCATCCTCTCGAAGATATAACAAATGCGCTTCCTTCTCCGTCCACAACTCCGGTGTCAAGATTGAGAATAGGTTGATCCTACACAATGATCTAGACTGGTTGGCATATATGGATTCATAAAATCAAATGGATTGTAATGTCATTTAATCGATTCACATTTTATGGATAAATTAAATGGGTTTTATATGCAGCTAAGATTGGTTACATGTCATTTGAACCATCAATAAAAAAAATAGATATTGTCGTTCTATTGATTGGTATGTCTTCCATAAGTTAAATTTTGGTTTTGCATGCAATAGTTATAGATTAAAAGTTTCCGTCAACCACATCATGTGGTTCATATAGGTTTACCCACAAGCGAACTGTCACGTGAATATCAGAGGATGCGGTATTCCAATATGGATAGTGCCAAGAACTTCTAAAAAAGAGGCGAGAGTACAAGGGAAAAAAAAGGCTCCCGGTTCAAGCTCACAAACAACATTGCATGTTGATACAGATAAATCTCATATGAATAACGTGCAATTCTCTACAAGTAAGCATATTTCTACGTAAACATCATTTTTACGTTAATATTAGACCATATTTGTAAGAGATAATGACTACAGGTTTGATTCCACTCTCCGATGTAACTAGTTACGCATCCCAACATGCATCTGCTTAAAGATCGTCAGCTACGATATTTGGCTCATCTGTTGACAAAGAAAATTATAATATGCAAAGTCTATCTGTTCCTACATGTAAGTATATCTATGTGGATGAGATATTACATTATAATTCTTTGTCATTTATTTATCTGTGATTATTTGATTCAATGACTATAGGTTCGATTCCACTCTCAATTATAACTAATTATGCATCCCAATATGCTTTTACAACTAGACCAACAACTATCACATATAAAAAACTCAAATGTAGACAGGAACAATACTCTACACAAAAAGAGGGAAGAGATGACCTTTTGCATCAAAAACTTGAATGTGAACAAAAAAAATGTGCGGTGCTATCTGCACGACATAAATTATTTCAAAATGATCATGAAGCAAGCACGTCTGCATCTAATTCGAAGGTTCCCATAACTATGTTCAAATAGAGGAAGGTATGCATAACGGCCTTTCTACATAATTTGGTAATTTCTATAGATTTTTGTTATATTAGTTATTAAATCCGATTCATTTTTCATAGATCTTGATTTTTCATAGTGCGAAACAAATGCTGATGATAATAATGGCGATAAAGAAACTACGTTTAGAGGGAAAAGCATCCAAAACAACTTATTAAATTTTCTTAATTAAAATGTATGTAGCTCAGCTTTAAATAATTGATCTAATTTTTCTTGCCAGGTGTTGAAATTGGCTCCAGTTCTCGCCAACATGTGAACCACCCAAGCGTGCATTCATGTCACAATAACTCAGATGAAGCCGCATATCAGAACCTTCTAGCTCATCCTTCCATTCTACAACTAGCACAAGTTGTCGGCACTTTGGCCAACCAGGCGAACAGGCTGCGTCTCGGCCCTGGTTCGGTTCGTGCAGAGAATCGACCGAACCGGGTCGGCCTGATTTTTTATTACCAGGTTTATTTTATTTAAAAATATATAAAAAATAAGAGAAACCAGTATATTTCACGAATATACTGAATTAAATTAATATACTATAGTAGCGAACCGACCGAGCCGAACTGAACTGAACCGGCCCGCCACTATGTGAACCTAACCGAGCCGGCCCCTCTAACTTGAACGAAGAGGACAAGCTAGGCTCAGAATCTGCTCCGGCATAAACCCGGCAGCGGCAAGCCGCTCCGGTGACCATCTCCATCTGCAGCGCGACACCTCGCATTGTGTGTCTCATCGTCCTCCCTTCTACCTACCGCCTACTCGCACCACGCATGCTTGCTCCCCTCTGCATCTCCCGACGCCCTGCGCCGACGCCTCTTCCTGCATAAGGGCATAAAAGATCTGGATAGTTCCCAGACCCGACCGAAACCGGTTGTGGACAAGATCGGTCCGAATTTTTTGGATATTTTTGGATTCGGTATCGGTATCGGATATTTTGGTTAAGATACAGGACGGTGAATACCATCGAATCGGGTAATTTACCCGATATCCGACCCGGACATATATCCCGTTGTTTGGTTATGGTGTAGCGTTTATGTGTTTGTTGATTCTCTGCAAATATTTCGGATGTTTGTTTTAGTGTCACACTTCCGAGTGATTTTATTTGTATTTTTATGAGGATGTTAGTTCACCTCATGTTTCTAATTACACAATTTCAGCTTGATTGTTTTCCGATTAATTCTATGCGATTATACATTTTATGCCTATCTTTTTTGAGACATGGTGCAACGAAATTTGTTCAATAATGCAGTAGGTTTAATTCATACTGGTTGAAATGTTTGACGAGCGTTGCACGTGCAAGTTTACTATAATAGTACTAAATCAGCATAAGGCTCTGTTCTTTTGGGCTGATCTTAACGTCTGAATAGCTGAAATAACTGAATTTCAAGAGCTTCTCGAGCTAGTCTCAAAATTCGGATCCATTTTGTTTGACTTACTTTTTAAAACGTTAGGACCCACCTTCGAGACAGCGAAACAACGAACTCAAAAAACTCAAAGCATTTTTTTTAAAAAAAATATAGTTAAGTTGTTAAGCTGTTAAGCCATTAAGCTGTTAAGTTGAAAAGAACAAGGCCTAAATCTTTTCGTGTCCTCATGGACTTTAGAATAAATTTTAATACCATGGTGATTATTTTATTTTATCTTTTGACATTTCATATTGTCGAGACTTTCGTTAGTAAATTAATATTTTTTATTATTTATAATGATTATTAAGCTGACTCAGCACCCCCACTACATTATTGAATTTACATATAAGCACCCCCAATATATCAATATGCCACAACTATTTTACATATAAATAAGCACCCCCAATATATCAATATGCCACAACTATTTTACATATAAATTTACAATTTCTATCCTACGATATATTATTCGACGTGCTTTGCACGTGCACGCTAACTAGTAAGAGATAAAAACAACACCCCCACTACATCAATATGCCACAACTATTTTACATATAAATTTACAATTTCTATCCTACGATATATTATCCGACGTGCTTTGCACGTGCACGCTAACCAGTAAGGGATAAAAATGTAGAGAATAATAGAAAAGTGGATTAATAGGAATGACATAGGGAAAATATGAAGGTGATATTGGGCATGCACTTATTTAGCACCCATATTTGGTTTTATTTGGTTTCGGAGGGGACGCGCGCAGACGGCTGCAAGGAAGCATTTTCGTCTTTTTTTAATAAAAAATTCATCGACTATTCTAGGCGGGCAGGACAGGTAGCAGCAGCAGAGCAGCCGTACAGCAGACAGCAGAGGCGACGACGACTCCAACCACCGAACCCAACCCGCCCCGTCGCGCACGTCGCACGTCGGAGACCCGACTCTCTCTCTCTCTCCCCCTCTCTTGCATATTGCATCCTTCCCTCGTCGCCATTGACCTCTCTCCTCTCGTCTCCCCGCCCCTCCTCCTCAGGCTTGTCGCCAAAGCTTGGAATTTTCCCCTTCCCCTTTCGCGTCGGGCTCCCCGATTCCGCCAGGGGGAGCCTCGCAAGGAACCGCGTGCGGGGTTCCCGTTCCTTCCGTGCCGCCGGGGCTCGGCGCACGCGCATTGCCGCCCGCGCGGGAATCCTCCCGCGCGCCTAAATAGGCGGCTCCCGGGCGGGAGGGGGGACGTTTCTTGGAACCGCCGAGCGGAGGCAGGAGCGCCCGCATGGATCAGGCTCTCCGCCGGGGCCGACGTCTCGGGCTGCGCTTCCGGGAGGCGGCCGCTCGCCGGAGCTGGCGGAGGTTCTGGGCTGAACCCGCCGCGGCGGCAAGGGATCTTGGAGCTCGTCCCCTCAGCTCTTCTTGTTCCTGAGGTTGCAGTGCAGTCCAGTCCAGTTTCTGGTGCAGCTGCGTGTGCTGTCTCCCTGCTTTTCTTTTGGGTAGGTGGGGGTGGAGTGGAGTTGGGTAGGAGGAGAGTGTAATTTATTGCAAGGTGTTTTTCGGAAGAACTTGCGTTGTTCTTCTTGCTCAGGTGGTGAGTCCGGCAGCTCGGACCTGAATTGCAGATTGAGCTCCGCAATTTTGGGCTCCTGTTTCCTCCCTCGTGTTCAATAATCCTGTAGGAAATTGAGTGCTTGCCAGCAGACAAGAAACCTTGTGCTTGGTGAGCCCTTGGGAGGGTGTTGATACTTGAGAGTGGCTTGGGGACTGGTTTGGTTGTGTTAGAAAATGGCTGGTGGGAGGAGGAGGATGATGATGAAGCTCAGTGCGTTATACACCTTTGCTCTATGCAGCAAGGGCCCTAGCGAGGATCACTCGCGGATTGGGACAGCAGGGTTCTCCAGGGTTGTTTACGTCAACGAACCGGACAGGCATGAAGCGGAGGGCTTCAGCTATCCGCTGAATTGGGTGTCGACGACAAAGTATACGCTGGTCACCTTTCTGCCCAAGTCCCTCTTTGAGCAGTTCAGGAGGGTGGCCAACTTCTACTTCCTAGTCTCTGGTATCCTTGCAGTGACCCCACTGGCGCCCTACACAGCGGTCAGTGCACTTGTGCCATTGTGCATCGTGATTTCGGCGACCATGGCGAAGGAAGGGGTTGAGGATTGGAGGAGGAAGCAGCAGGTATTATTTTTGTTATCTTCTGTTGAAATCTTATATTGCGAGAATAATATTTGTTGGGTTTTATTTGATTCATATGACTGTTATTTATGATTTACAACAACTCAACTATCTTCTTCTTGTAAGCATAATCCAGTATATCTAAGGGATTCCATGGTTTGCTTAATGAGTTGAAACCAATATGGGATATCATTTGTAGGGGTCTTTTATCACAAATATACATTATTTATTAAATAAATATATTATTTATCATGGTAAAAATATAAAAAAATACATATATTGAATTAAATTAATATACTATTGTAGCGAACCGACCGAGCCGAACTGAACCGAACTGGTCCGCCACTATGTGAACTGAACCGAGCCAGCCCCTCTAACTTGAACGAAGAGGACAAGCTAGGCTCAGAATTTGCTCCGGCATAAACCCGGCAGTGGCAAGCTGCTCCGGTGACCATCTCCATCTGCAGCACGGCACCTCGCAATTGTGTGTCTCACCGTCCTCCCTTCTACCTGCCGCCTACTCGCGCCGTGCATGCTTGCTCCCCTCTGCATCTCCCGACGCCCGCACCGGCGCCTCTTCCTGCATAAGGGCGTAAACGGTCTGGATAGTTCCCAGACCAGACCGACTGAAACTGATTGTGGACAAGATCGGTCCGAATTTTTTGGATATTTTTGGATTCGGTATCGGTATCGGATATTTTGGTTAAGATACAGGACGGTGAATACCATCGAATCGGGTAATTTACCCGATATCCGACCCGGACATATATCCCGTTGTTTAGTTATGGTGTAGCGTTTATGTGTTTGTTGATCTGTAATCTTCTTCCTTTATATTTCGGATATTTGTTTTAGTGTCACACTTCTAAGTGATTTTATTTGTATTTTTATGAGGATGTTCGTTCACCTCATGTTTCTAATTACATAATTTCAAGCTGATTGCTTTCAGATTAATTCTGTGCGATTATACATTTTATGCCTATCTTTTTGAGACATGGTGCAACGAAATTTGTTCAATAATGCAGTAGGTTTAATTCATACTGGTTGAAATGTTTGACGTGCGTTGCACGTGCACGTTTACTATAATAGTAATAGATCCACATAAGGTTCTATTATTTTGGGCTCATATTAACGGCTAAACAGCTAAAATAACTTAATTTCGAGAACTTCGCGAGCTAGTCTCGAGATTCGGATCCATTTTGTTTGACTTACTTTTTAAAACATTAGGACCCACCTTCGAGACAGCAAAACAACGAACTCAATAAACTCAAAGCATAGGTTTTTTTCAAAATGTAGGTAAGTTGTTAAGCTGTTAAACCATTAAGCTGGTAAGCTGAAAAGAACATGGCCTAAATCTTTTCGTGTCCTCATGGACTTTAGAATAAATTTTAATAGCATGGTGATTATTTTATTTTATCTTTTGACATTTCATATTGTTGAGACTTTCGTAGTAAATTAATATTTTTTTTATTTATAATGATTATTAAGCTGACTCACCACCACCCCCACTACATCAATATGCCACAACTAGTTTACATATAAATTTACAATTTGTATCCTACGATATATTATCCTACGTGCTTTACACGTGCACGCTAACTAGTAAGAGATAAAAATGTAGAAAATAATAGAAAAGTGGATTAATAGGGATGAGATAGGAAAATATAAAGGTGATATTGGGCATGCACTTAGCACCCATATTTGGTTTTATTTGGTTTCGGAGGGGATAGTGCAGACGGCAGCAAGGAAGCATTTTCGTTTTGTTTTAATAAAAAATTCATCGAGTATTCCAGGCGGGTAGGACAGGTAGCAGCAGCAGAGCAGCAGTACAGCAGAGGCGACGACTCCAACCACCGAACCCAACCCGCCCCGTCGCGCACGTCGCACGTCGGAGACCCGACTCTCTCTCTCTCTCCCCCTCTCTTGCATATTGCATCCTTCCCTCGTCGCCATTGACCTCTCTCCTCTCGTCTCCCCGCCCCTCCTCCTCAGGCTTGTCGCCAAAGCTTGGAATTTTCCCCTTCCCCTTTCGCGTCGGGCTCCCCGATTCCGCCAGGGGGAGCCTCGCAAGGAACCGCGTGCGGGGTTCCCGTTCCTTCCGTGCCGCCGGGGCTCGGCGCACGCGCATTGCCGCCCGCGCGGGAATCCTCCCGCGCGCCTAAATAGGCGGCTCCCGGGCGGGAGGGGGGACGTTTCTTGGAACCGCCGAGCGGAGGCAGGAGCGCCCGCATGGATCAGGCTCTCCGCCGGGGCCGACGTCTCGGGCTGCGCTTCCGGGAGGCGGCCGCTCGCCGGGGCGGGCGGAGGTTCTGGGCTGAACCCGCCGCGGCTGCAAGGGATCTTGGAGCTCGTCCCCTCAGCTATTCTTGTTCCTGAGGTTGTAGTGCAGTCCAGTCCAGTTTCTGGTGCAGCTGCGTGTGCTGTCTCCCTGCTTTTCTTTTGGGTAGGTGGGGGTGGAGTGGAGTTGGGTAGGAGGAGAGTGTAATTTATTGCAAGGTGTTTTTCGGAAGAACTTGCGTTGTTCTTCTTGCTCAGGTGGTGAGTCCGGCAGCTCGGACCTGAATTGCAGATTGAGCTCCGCAATTTTGGGCTCCTGTTTCCTCCCTCGTGTTCAATAATCCTGTAGGAAATTGAGTGCTTGCCAGCAGCCAAGAAACCTTGTGCTTGGTGAGCCCTTGGGAGGGTGTTGATACTTGAGAGTGGCTTGGGGACTGGTTTGGTTGTGTTAGAAAATGGCTGGTGGGAGGAGGAGGATGATGATGAAGCTCAGTGCGTTATACACCTTTGCTCTATGCAGCAAGGGCCCTAGCGAGGATCACTCGCGGATTGGGACAGCAGGGTTCTCCAGGGTTGTTTACGTCAACGAACCGGACAGGCATGAAGCGGAGGGCTTCAGCTATCCGCTGAATTGGGTGTCGACGACAAAGTATACGCTGGTCACCTTTCTGCCCAAGTCCCTCTTTGAGCAGTTCAGGAGGGTGGCCAACTTCTACTTCCTAGTCTCTGGTATCCTTGCAGTGACCCCACTGGCGCCCTACACAGCGGTCAGTGCACTTGTGCCATTGTGCATCGTGATTTCGGCGACCATGGCGAAGGAAGGGGTTGAGGATTGGAGGAGGAAGCAGCAGGTATTATTTTTGTTATCTTCTGTTGAAATCTTATATTGCGAGAATAATATTTGTTGGGTTTTATTTGATTCATATGACTGTTATTTATGATTTACAACAACTCAACTATCTTCTTCCTGTAAGCATAATCCAGTATATCTAAGGGATTCCATGGTTTGCTTAATGAGTTGAAACCAATATGGGATATCATTTGTAGGGGTCTTTTATTGGTGCAGGGTGTTTTATTCATATACATCTAGGTTTGTACTCCTGAAGTTAAGAAAAATGATTCCATGATTAAATATGTGACAAAGTAGATAGAAATTTCAAGGGAAGGAGCTTTCTTTAAAAATGACCAAATCAATCTCATATGTCTGCTGGGAGAATACATAGTTACATCAAATTTTTGGTGTCATTATTTTGCATTCTTGAGATGTACTCATTTGATCTCCTTATGGATTGTACTTGATCAAATGTGTTCTTTTTAGTAAGCAGCTGCTAAACTGATATAGCAAGATGATATCATTTTAGTAAAAATTGCGCTTCACCATCTCTAAGATTTACTTAGTTTTATATATTCATTTTATATTTTGCATGTTATTGATATGTTAAGTGGATATATGTAATTCTTTACCCAGGATCATGAGCTCAACAATCGGATAGTAAAAGTTCATAGAGGCAATGGCAAATTTGAGGAGACGAAATGGAAAGAGATCAAAGTTGGAGATGTAATAAAGGTGGAGAAGGATAGTTTCTTTCCTGCTGACTTGATTCTACTTTCATCTAACTATCCGGATGGAATCTGTTATGTAGAGACTATGAACCTTGATGGGGAAACAAATTTGAAAATTAAACAAGCTCTTCAGGTGACCTTGGATTTAGAAGAGGATTCTTGTTTTGAAAATCTCAGACAAACGATCAAATGTGAAGACCCAAATGCAAATCTCTACTCTTTTATTGGTACTGTGGAATGGAAAGGTCGGCAGTATCATTTGTCACCACACCAGCTTCTTCTTCGAGACTCAAAGCTGCGGAACACTGACTATATTTATGGGGCAGTAATCTTCACAGGTCACGATACGAAAGTAATGCAAAATGCAACTGATCCACCATCTAAAAGAAGCAAGATTGAGAAAAAAATGGATAAAATCATATATCTGCTGATGTCGTCGCTGCTCATAATTGCATTACTTGGTTCTGTCCTGTTTGGTATATGGACCAAAGATGATTTAAGGAACGGAGACTCAAAGCGGTGGTATCTTCGGCCAGATGATTCAACCGTGTTTTATGATCCTAAGCGAGTAGCTCTGGCATCTTTCTTTCATCTGTTGACAGCCTTGATGTTGTACAGCTACTTCATCCCAATTTCATTGTACATATCTATTGAGATGGTCAAGATCTTGCAGGCTCTGTTCATCAACCAGGACATGGAAATGTACCATGATGAATCAGATAAACCTACTCATGCTCGGACTTCAAATCTAAATGAAGAACTAGGTCAGGTTGATACAATTCTCTCAGATAAGACTGGGACCTTGACCTGCAACATGATGGAGTTTATTAAGTGTTCGATTGCTGGCACTGCCTATGGTCAGGGTGTCACAGAAGTTGAGAAAGCTATGGCTCTGAGGAAAGGTGCCCTGTTAGATGATGAGATAGAAAGTGGAGACAAGGATAAAAAAATGGATGATAGTGCTCGTGTCAAAGGGTTCAATTTCAAGGATCCACGTATTATGAATGGAAACTGGATTAATGAGCCTAATAGTGATATGATAAGAGATTTTTTTCGACTTCTTGCCATCTGTCATACATGCATACCTGAAATAGATGATGGGAAGGTTTTATATGAAGCTGAGTCCCCTGATGAAGCTGCATTTGTTATTGCCGCCAGAGAATTAGGGTTTGAGTTTTACGAGAGAACACCTACAAGTATAATTGTTCGTGAATGGTATCCAACTCAGAATGCACCAACACCTAGGTAAGTCGAATTTCTCTGTTTCCTCAGATAATCATTGTTACATAAGTTTGACAACGTTGTCATTTTTTTACAGACAATATGAGCTCCTAAATATCTTGGAATTCAGTGGTTCACGGAAACGAATGTCTGTGATAGTCAGGGAACCAGAGGGAAGGATATTACTCCTTAGCAAGGGCGCTGATAGGTTGGTAGCTCATTTATTCTAATCTCTGCATATTGTAAGTCTCAGATAACTGCCAAACTTTTGTTCTTGTCCATGTTTTCCATTCCTTTATTAAAATTACCATGTAATTTTAATTTAAGAAAGGAAAATTCCAAAAAGAGATATTTGAACCAACCCAATCGTAAACCTGGTACACCAGAATAATGGACTGAAATATCAAAAAGCACCAAATCAATAGACCCAGCGAAACACTCCTATTGTTTATGTGTCAACATGCACTTAGGGTCTGAGTGGACCATCCATCCATTGATGTTTTTCTTCTCTTCCTTGGTGACCCAGATGCTCCCATACTCCTTCCGTTATGTGCTTATCTCTATTCTTCATGTGAACAGTGTAATGTTTAAAAGGCTTGCATCAACTGGAAGAAAATTTGAGGAAGAGACTAAAAGGCACATAAGTGAGTATTCTGACTCTGGTCTAAGAACCTTGGTTCTTGCATACCGTGTCTTGGATGAGAAAGAGTACAAAAAATTCGATGAAAATATCAACGCTGCCAAAACAACCGTGAGTGCCTACAGAGATGAAAAGGTTGAGGAGGTTGCGGATAGCATTGAGCAGGATTTACTTCTTCTTGGTGCCACAGCTGTTGAAGACAAGCTCCAGAAAGGGGTATGTCTTTTCCTGAACAGATGTCTTTTCCATGCATTTTTTAATCAACTGTGATCCAATCGTATTGCTTGTCCAAATGTGTGCATGTGCATTTTGTGCAGGTACCAGAATGCATAGACAAGCTTGCGCAAGCAGGAATTAAGATCTGGGTGCTGACAGGCGACAAAATGGAGACAGCTATCAATATTGGGTATGTATTGTATTTTTGCATGGAAAAAGTATTTTATTGCAGACTGGTTATTCTTTTTTAAAAATACAACTTGGTTAATTTTTATTCGTGCTTCTATCTGCAGCTTCGCATGTAGTCTACTTAGACAAGGAATGACACAGATAATTATCACCCTCGAAGCTCTTGACATCATTGCATTGGAGAAAAATGGAGACAAGCAAACCATTGCCAAGGTGGATAAACGGCTGAAGTACCTCTCTTTTGAATTATTGCATTTGTAACTCATTTAAGTAGAGATCAATTGCATTTTTTGAATGTGTATTTTTTATAAAGGAATACCATTTTAGCAAAACAGGTATTTACATTTATAAGTTGTAACTGCTTGCTCTGTGCAATCAAAACCATCTTAATTTACTTCTCTTTATTTGCTCTCCAGGCATCAAAGCAAAGGGTTATGGATCAGATAGAGGATGGAATCAAACAAATTCCACCCTTAAGTCAGTTTAGCACTGAATCTTTTGCATTGATCATTGATGGTAAATCCCTAACTTATGCTTTGGAAGATGATGTGAAGTTTAAGTTTCTGGATCTTGCTGTCAAGTGTGCATCAGTCATATGTTGTCGATCTTCACCAAAGCAGAAGGCACTGGTCAGTTTTTTGCTTTTGAAGTTCATCTCTCTCTCTTTTATATATACTTATCAATTATCATACTAATATTTTTGGAAACACACATGCAAATCCATTAACATAGTGCAATGTTTGCAGGTTACAAGACTTGTTAAACATTTACGTAAAGTGACCTTAGCAATTGGTGATGGAGCAAATGATGTCGGCATGCTTCAGGAAGCTGATATAGGTGTTGGCATTAGTGGTGTTGAAGGAATGCAGGTTACTAATTTGACGTTTTGTAAATTCTGTTAAGTACTTGTGCGCACTACAAAATAATTTTTAATGATTTGTTCGCTTATTTATTTTCACAACGTTTTAGGCTGTCATGGCAAGTGATGTTGCTATTGCCCAATTCCGCTTCTTGGAACGGTTATTGCTGGTGCATGGACATTGGTGTTACCGACGCATTTCAGTAATGGTATGCTTCATGTTTTGTTTAAACCTAATAATTACCTTTTGACATTCAAGCATCATAATGATCAGTTCTTTTTGGGTGCAGATATGCTATTTCTTCTACAAGAATGTAACTTTTGGAGTGACCATCTTTCTGTATGAAGCATTTGCATCCTTTTCAGGGAAGCCAGCTTATAATGACTGGTTTTTGTCACTGTATAATGTCATTTTCACGTCCCTTCCTGTCATTGCGTTGGGAGTATTTGATCAGGATGTGTCTTCCAGGCTGTGTCTGCAGGTACTCAATGCCTAACAGTTTGGAAGGAAAGAAAACTAAAATATTTGATTTAGTTGATGAAATTGAGAAAAGTTCATTTCAAATCATGAATACCTTAAAATATCTTAGCTAATATAATTGTGCTTTGTTTAAGAATAGTTTGATATTCTTTTTTTTTTTGTACTCATGGTCCTCTTGATTTGGTAAAGTCTTCAGATCACATGTTTTCATATGATTTAACGATGCCTTATCAAGTCCTATTTGTGCTCTTTTTTAAAAAACTTTTTGAGTTTTTTGTGCTGTCGTCTTGAACAAACAATGATAACATTGCATATTCCGTGTTACATTAAAATGTAGGATCTATGCACATTCATTTTCTCTCGATTTGGTCAAGCTGTCTTTAATTAAGTTCCTGTTATGCTTGTGATTTTGCAGTATCCAGCGCTCTACCAGGAAGGAGTGCAGAATATACTATTCAGCTGGCGTCGTATACTTGGCTGGATGCTTAATGGTGTAATGAATGCCATCTTAATATTTTTCTTCTGCACAATGGCCTTTGAGGACCAGGCCTTCCGTGAAAATGGTCAGGTTGCAGACTTGGATGCCCTAGGTGTTGTCATGTACACTTGTATCGTATGGGTTGTGAACTGCCAAATGGCGCTCTCTGTGAACTACTTCACCATAATTCAGCATATATTCATATGGGGCAGCATTGCTGTATGGTACCTCTTCCTTTTGGCTTATGGTGCCATAGATCCAAGGTTCTCGAAAACAGCATACATGGTCTTCATTGAACAGTTGGCACCAGCCCCTTCATATTGGTTGGTGACATTTTTTGTAGTAATGGCAACACTCATCCCGTACTTCAGCTACGCTGCGATCCAGATCCGCTTCTTCCCAATGTTCCATAACAAGATTCAATGGAAAAGATACTTAGGGAAGGCTGAAGACCCAGAGGTAGCAAGACAGTTATCATCACGACACCGGACATCATCACACCAGAGGATGGTTGGGATCTCTGCTCGCCGTGATGGCAAGGCTATGCAAGTAACAACAGAAACCGATCTAGAAGTTCAATGATAGCTTTTTTCAGTAGATTTTGTTTTAATGTACAGCTTATAGAATGTTGTCTCCTCAAAGTTGACAAAAATGGACTGATTGGAACTTGGGAATATTATTGGACTGTTGCTTTGATGGTGCGGTTCGTCGAGTTCAGATGATAGAGTAAGGACACATAATAATATTACTTAGATTTGAAGGAGGCAGTGAATACCCGGTTGTAAACTGTAAAGTTCCCTTTTAAGCTATTTAAGGTCGTGTATTTTTTCTTTTATTTTACACCTATAGATGCTTGTAACTAGATGGTAGAATTCATTTTGTTGTATGCCATTCTACCCCTTACCTGCTCTCTCAAGTGTATTGTAATAAATAATGGTAAGGTTTCTGATGAGATAATGACTGTCTTTTGGATCATAAATGAAGAGCTTGTGCCTATTGATTTACAAGTTATGTTTGTTTTTATATTAGTACATTATTAAGGCCCTCTTTGATTCTCTTTGCTTCATGGTTTTGTTCGGTTTGGTTTGGTTAGGCTAAAAGTCGAGAACCATAAAATAAAAGTATGAAAGGATTAAAAAATTATGTAAAAAAATATTCTTGAGATCTTTGAGTAAATGTCGTTAATATGAATCGAGTCTGTTAGACAAACAACTGACAGTCTAGAGCTACCATGATTCCATAACACTATGATTTTTACAAATAATGAGAACAGAAAGCTAGGTAAACCAGGTTTAATCAGTAACATTCAGAAAATTCAAGGATGACGAATAAGGAAAAATATTACAAAAATATCACGTTGCTTGATAACGGACAAGGAAAAATATTACAAAAATATCACGTAGAGCACGTAGATATACAAGCATCTTTAGTTTTTTTTATAAAAATTACCCTATCATATCATATATAGTAATAAACTAACCTGAAAGCCGGCGCAGGCTCGCAGCGAATGAAGGGAAGGACGATGAGTCGATGAGTAGCCTGAGCGGCCGTCCTGTGCCTTCAAGGCTCGGGCAGTGTCAGCGGCGCGGCCGGTTGTTTCACCTCCTCGGCAGGCTTGGCCGGCCGGCGAGGCGCCCCCCGCCGCCAGCATCTCCAGCGGGGCAGCCTCGTGCAGTCGTACCACTCGTCGGCAAGCATCTCCGGCGAGGCGGCCGCGCCGGACGACGCGGCAAGGGCGTCACCGTCGCCGGCACCGTGGTCGCCATTCTTGCACCCGGAGATGGCGGTGGTGGTGATGGAACAGTGGTCAGTGGCGAGCACTTGAGCTGAGGCATGAGGCTGCGCCAGTGCCCATACCACAAGGTGAGACTGAGAGCGTGAGTTAAGGAATGGGAGGCAGCGAAGAGGCCGTGGGCAAAGCCGTCCTTTTCCTTCTTCAAACTTTGAGCACACCAGCATAGTGTGGTGATGGAGTAGAGAGGATAGGAAAATAAAGGCTGGGAAAAAGGCCTTGCAAGGTCAGCTTTAGCGTGGAAGCTTAAGTGGACACCAACATGGGGAAAAGGGAAAGCAGGAATGATGGGGGCTATGCCATGCCAATTGCCAACCTAGTAGATGCATGGATGGCCTCTCTGTGTGCAAGAAGCCGGCCTCATCTTAATCTATCTGATCATGAGAATTAGAGGTAGGCTTGGATGAAAAATCCAAGCAAAGGGAAACAATTAACTAGCTAGTGTTTTGAGTGGGGCCATTGGCATCATCTAATCTATCTGATCATGAGAATTAGAGGCAGGCTTGGATGAAAAATTCAAGCAAAGGGAAGCAATTAAATAGTGTTTCGAGTGGACCCATTGGCGTCATCTCATCTATCTGATCATAGGAATTAGAGAGGCAGGCTTGGATGAGGAAACCAAGCAAAGGGAAGCAATTAAATAGTGTTCTGAGTGGAGGCATTGGCATCCTGTGTGAATGAACAATGATTTTGTTGCTTTACTATAAATTTTCCACCCTTGAATTCTTTTTGGTTAGTGTCCAAAGAAAGGATAGAAATCCTCAGCTTTTGGAGAAGAGGCACACAGTGGAATTATTGGAGCCTTTGTTCTTTCTTTAACGAAATTACGTGAATGGTATGATCTCTAGAGTTGAGTGGCCCGTCATTGACAAGTCATATCAGATTCTCTAATTCTCATTATGGATATGCAGCAATGCAGTTGACTACTGCTACTCTTTTCAGGGAAGTTGACTATCTCATTGTTGGCCTGTTGGGTGTCTGTTGCCAAATAATAGAGTCCATTGTTGCTGAATTAGAAAAAGGAAAACGGAAGGGCTTTCATCCTTCATTTTATTGGCAGAGAGGGCACTGCAGGAGTGTGCCTTTTGAAGCTATCTATGCAGCACCTTAAAAGCTGAAAAGCTCAGGGATAAAATCATGTAATTTTGTTTGATTAATGGGCAAGGTTATTTACCTCCGTAGGTTAACACCTGACGGAGTCGATCCTGCCGGAGAAAGCTAGCTAGTAGCTACTACGTGTTGTGCTGTACCAGGTAAATTATGTACGCAAAAGACATTCCAATAGAGCAGATCTCAACTAATTCCTCTATTGTATTCTAGCACAGATGCCCTCGGCACCTCGAATATCAATCCCTCGAGTGAGTTTTCCATATCAAATTTTCCCTGTCACATGACAATAATAATTCCACACGGAGATAACAAGAATACCATACTATATAACTAGTAGAGTGATCATGCGCTGCTACAGGATCATAAAAGGTTGAGTTTTCATTACGTGGGTCATCAGCAAAAAAGTAAAACATGACTTCCAAAGTTAATCGACACAAAGTTATACATGAACACTGACATAGGGAGTTACAATCCAAAATAGATAATGTCAACATTATAATCCACAAAAAAAGACGTTATAATTCGGATACACTTGTTTGTGTCATAAGTCTCGTAGTACAACGTTGCGCACCAAATTAGACAAAATATCACTAACACTTGACACTATTATCTAGAAAGCAAAAGGACACTTCATTTCCTTCCAATTTGATAACTCCGAACAAAGACATGCACATATTGCAAACACTTGATACAATTATTTAGAAAAACAAAAGGACACTTCTTCATGTTCTTCCAATTTGATAACTCCGAGCAATCAGTTTAGCTCATCCTACAAAAAATATAAATAAGAAATGAATAACAACATAACTAAATGGCAAACACATGGATTAATGGTAAATGTAATCACATGTCCATTGTCTCTCTGTTTTACATGTCATTCACCAAGCCACATGCACTCGACAGAAATGAACCAAATCAGATGACAACAATAAATTTGAAGAAAATCTACAAGCACACAGATTAACAGTTAAAATGACAACATCAAAAGGTTGATTTAGAAGAACACAAAATTATGAACGGGGCAGTGATTCAGCCATTCAAGATTTACAAGCCAAACGAACTCAACATCTAAACTTATTCATGGTACAACATTATTCTGTTTGTACCAGTTTTAACACTAATTATGTGGCCCAATGATCTCTGGCAGAAACTGGAGCCTAGTCCTCTGAAACAAAGCAAGATTACAACCAGAAGATGCTTGCAATCTGTAGATGATACAAATACATCAGATTTACATGAGGACACTAAACAGACTGCTTGATCATTAGAATGAGATAACACACTTCTCCGTAGCCAAAGATATAAAAGCCTAAGATCATCCGATCTTTCTTCAAGATTAGTTGCATACTAAATTCACTTACTTCACACAGATCCTCTTATTTACAGTGTTAAATATTCTGTCCTCGGTGGCCAAAACACAAAGCTCCTAGCCTTTGGTGAGCATAGAAAGGTTACTAAAATAGAAGCTAGTCATTGTGCTGATACAAAATGTGCCAAGGGATACCCATCCATTTTCTCTTTGCCAACCACTGAGCCAACAATGATGATTACTTCCTGCCATCTTCCCTTCTGGCAACATTGCATCCACAGTGCATCCTTCCCCACTGCATATCCCTGGGTTTCCTACCAAGGCTTATGGAAACTTTTGCAACCCATCAGTTGTTGGCAAAGGCCCATATAGGCTATTGTAGGAGAGGTTAAGCACCTCGAGCTCTGTCATGGCAGCAATTCTAGGAGGCTCCTCTATTGACAGACCATTATGCGAGAAGTCAAGTGTCCGCAACCTCCCCATCCCCCCAAGGCCAGAAGGGATCTGCCCATCCAAGTAATTACAAGAGAGGTTCAAATATTGGAATCTCTTCAGCAAAAGAATATAAACCTCATCAAACTCTTGTGGAATAAGAGGCAAAATACAATCAACATACCTACGTCCTTGCAGTGGAATTTTTTAAGAAAAATTGTTTTAGCATTATATCATATACAAATGATCTTACAGTGATGAAACATCCAATTTATAGAAAAAAAAGAATTTACTAAGCATCTACCCCTTAAATTTTAACTCCAAAGGAAAGCTTTTCTAGAGATGCACTTACAGAAAGAAGAACAAAATGAGATGATAAAATAATCAATATAACACAAGAAAAGAAGAATAAAGTAGGTGTATTACATGTAGATGTTTGGCACAGACTGAAATATGGCTTCTGGAGAAGGTCGCATCAGCCTGTTGTTGTTGAGCATAGAGGAGCATATAACCACAAGTTCACCAGAGAGAAGAGCTGGGTGTTCTCACAAGCTAAAGCATTGCCTTATACGTACACATAGAAAGATACCATCTATATCTCGATATAAGTTAAACCATCTCCAATAATAGTGAGTAATGATAAACAACAACTTGAGCATATAAAGAAGGTAAGAAGTACAACAATAGGCAAAAGGTGAAGTACCAAACGCTACACATGGTGCACAAACAAAATATACATATCTTGTACAACATAACCAAAAATGCATATGGCAGCCCTTCTCATAGTACAACGTTTACCTACCAAATTAGACAAAATATCACTAACACATAGACACTATTATCTAGAAAGCAAAAGGACTCTTCTTCATCTCCTTTCAACTTGATAACTATGATCCTGAAAATGTCAGGAAAGAATAGCATGTAACACCTTCGGTGTCCATTAATAACTTGTGACAACAAGGATATACATGCATATATGGAAGGATACTTTGTCATAACAGAATAGAAATTAATAGTTTTATTACTACACATGCCATAGCTGAGCTCTAGCTTACAATGAGATAATGGCCATGAAATGTTAATGAAAGGGACTCTATCTGCAACATTCAAAGATTACATTAGAAAATCAATAAATAAAGTGTTAAGTGCTTCAATGGTACAAAGGAGAGCATGTTAATACTGCCACATAAAAATGATACAACAGGGAGCAAAGTATGAAGACTATTTTATTTATGGTTGTGATCCCTACAGGCGAGCAGTATTTGTGTCTAAATTGGTTTGTTTATAAAAAAAAATGGAAGTGTGTATCCGGGCAGTAGAGGCGGACAAATCAAACATGACAAAAAAGCTAATATCTCCATGTCAGAGTGATTCTTTTGATGAGAGTTGTGCTCAATTAGTTGCAACATGAATGGAAAAAGGTTTTTTTCTAGGAAAACGCAAGTTACAATATAGAAAGGTATTGGTTAGTTGGAATTTCATAGAAAGCATGGCATATTGAAGTGCCTACTTCTGTCAAAACTTTCTAGTTTCTATAAATAGATAAAGGCGTGAAATTTGGAATTTCCTGTCGCTATTTTGCATATATATGATCTGTGTATGTTGCAAAATAAATAGCCGGGGGATAGGGAAGAAAATTTGGTGCATCAGTGATGCAACCCACCCAATTTATAACACCTCCTGTATTGCCGACACGTGTTCCTCCTATCATCTCCAGCGCATTTCTCTCCCATGCCATCTGATCTCTCCGTAATCTCCTTTCTCCCTCCTTTTCTTTCTCTCCCTCGGATCTCTCCTGAGCTCTCGGCGATTTCCCTCCAGCCGTGCCCTTCTCATCCACGGCAGTGAAGCCCGGCGCCCATTCCTCCTTCTCTGCCCGGCCTAAACCGGTCATAAGCCCGGCGCCTCTTCCTTCTTATCCAGTATTTTTGGTAAAAACCGAGAGTAAACCGAAAACCAAGTTTTCTCTGATCCATCCACCACTCCTCTATGCTCCTTGGCCCATGAAACCGCGGGATAACCCCCGAAGACGTCGAATTTTTTATTTTTTATAATTTAAAATTTTGAAAATAAATAATTATGCCTTTTAATTAAAATTGAATAAATATACACCTATTGTCGTTCCATTTGGCGAAATATAAATCTCGCCCATTCAATGGGCGGGATTTATAATTTTCGCTGAATGGTCAGGTAGAATGGGAAATTAAAGCAACTAGGCACTACACGGAGGCAAAACCTGTCATTTGGTTTGGCGATATTTAAATCTCGCCAAAACAAATGGCGGGATGTCCAAACAAACAAAGTTCAGAGGGATTCGAGAAATACTCCAAAAATTGTCAAAATCATAAAAACACAACGAATCATCGACCCTAAAAGCAAAAGAACGTCTTTCATTAGTGTCGACGGGTGCTTAACCGGGGTTATCATCGGCAATGATTATATATGGAGTGATGCACAAGATTCAAACTCGATGGTAGCACAAGACAGGGGGTCTTTTTATACAGGTTCAGGCCCTCACGGTGGAGGTAATACCCTCGTCCTGTGCTCTGGGATTATAATGGTGATCTGATGATCAATGTGGAGGAAGATGTCTCTCCATGAATGGGTGTGGAGATGAAGATGTAGATGATGATGAAGATCATCTGGGGATGCTAATTCAGAAGCTCCTTGCCCGCCTTATATAGTGGGGGGCAGTGTTACAAGGTAGAGTCCTGATTGGTTACAAAGTAGAGTCCTGATCGGTTACAAGCTAGGATTCTTATCTCTATCCTCTAGCCAGATACGTAGTTATCCGGAATTACTATTGTAACTTCCCTGTTTAGGGATAGACTTCTATCTTTATGTCTTTCCTTACCGGGCAAGCTTTCTAGAGTCCGAGTGGTACACATTCTTATCCACCTGACTTGGTGCATCCCTTGTCGGGTGGTCTCTTAGGCCCTCCGTGTGGAGTACCCGAGGTCTATGTTATCCACAATCAGCATGGACACAAGAACAACAAAACATTTCAGAAGACCCTAGAACACCAAACTACATGAGAGAGCACCAAAAACCTTTATGGCACAAATGCATGGGACCGAAAGAAGAAGTTGTGCCTACAATTCTAGAAATGGCCAATGGTAGTCACACATCTGCACCATCACGCTAATGGTTGTTTAGTCTCCATATTGCCACCTGTTTGCTTTAATGCCCATTCTAGTTGGCTTTTTGGCGAAAAATATAATTCTCACTAATTGTGTGGGCGAGATTTATATCTTACCCAATGGAACTACAATGGACGGCTATTTATTTAATTTTAATAAAAGAAATATTATTTATTTAAAAATAGAAAAATAATATTAAAAAATTCCCAAGAGGCCCATTGGACCAGCTCCAAGGTACTTGTCAGCTCGTCATTGGGCCAGCTCCAAGGCACCGTCTTTGGGCCAGCTCCAAGCCGTCCTACTCTCCGATCACCCAGTTTCGCGTATTAACTAATCAGTGTGTATGATAATCTATGGCTGATAGGTGCAGCATTAACATATTTGTTGAAACATGGTGATTAGACGATTGGTAAATTTGATCACATACTATAGCGTCCCCTCGCCTAGCCACTGCAATTAATAATTAATCATATAATATGGATCTTCTAGATTTGCTGTAATGGTTATTGCGGAGTGCGGACACTATGTTAGCGTGTAATATGGTCTCATACCCTGGTATGTACTTGACAATTAGATAATGAGGTTTAGCAGTTTGGTAAACGTGGTATGTATCGATACCAAACCGATTTTTTTGTATATACCGGTACCGAACCGAATTTTCAATTGGTATATTTGGTACCATGTCTCTCATAACGATTTTTTTTTTAAAAAAAAGTATTTAGCAAATATACTGTATGCACACCCTACTTGTAGGGATAAGGGTCAATCGGCGCCTTGGCATGGTTGATCAATTTCAGTTGATGATTTTGCTATTGCCGGTTCTCGTCCTTACTGGTTGGTAGCCAAGATCCCAAGTTTCATCCTCCAAATTGATGTATCACTCATCAAAACAATCGGATTATCCATTGGCACATCACATTCTAATTTGTTGTAGCCGGTAATTTTTCTAATTATTCGTTTAGTCGTTCGTGCAAGATCCAAATTATTCTAGAATCCTCTTCTATATTGGCGTCTTGACAAGTGTCCTGTCAATCTCTGAAACTCCATCTATGTCCAATATTGGGTTTCAACTGAAGGCAACCTAACCCACCTATTGACACGACTCTTGAAGTGTACTTGACGGTGGAGAAAATGGCTCTAATTATTTTTAAAAAAAAATGCCATTGCGAACCAGTAAACGTGTGTTCAAAATACTAGGGTCAACAAAAAAAAGAACTCATGCAGACTTGCTAACAATACAGAGTATCATATGTGTATATCCTGTCGATGTTCACATTAAAGAATCAAATAAACAATAAGTGATCAACGAAAAACAAATAATAAAGAATGGGATATCAACAAAGCAGGGTGACCCGAAGCTAGGAAAAAGGGCTCCTGAAGAAGCTTCATGGTCTTGATTTCAGGACTAGAAATCCCTCCTACTGTTCATGCTGGACCTGGATTGGCTGTACTCGGAGCTGAAATCCTGGCTGCCGAACGCCATTCTCTGGAACTGCCTGATGTCGGCCGTGTTCGCAGCATTGAACATCTGGCTCTTCCCTGGCTGAACGCCATTGCTCAGGTCAACATCGCTCAGGCTGTCGAGGATTCTGACAACCTGAAAAACAGGTCCAGTATTCAGTTCTCCATGATGTGTTGTGGTGTGGAAAGTGTATAACTTCAGTTTGCCGGATTTGCTACAGTGAAGGAAGGTTTTGCCGGTACCTGCCCCATCTTGGGCCTCCTGGCAGCCGAGTGCCGGATACACGCTGCTGCCACCTCGATCACTCGAAATATCTCGACCTCATCATAATTCCTATTAAGGCGAGGGTCGACTAGCACATGGAACTCCTGGCTCTCGATTGCTTGGTTTAGCAGTGGCCTTGACTGTAATAGGAGTATTGTTCACGAAAACCATGTTGTCAGCGTGAATATAGTAGTAAAGCAGCACAATTGTGCAACTTGGAGATTTACTAGTACTAGCAGAAGATCTTACCCACTCCACGAGACTTTCGTCACCGAGGGGCCGAGATGAATCGACAGGCTTCCGACCAGTGATGAGCTCCAGAAGCACAACGCCGAAGGAGAACACGTCCGATTTCTCTGTCAGCTTCCCTGTTGACGCATACTCCGGAGCCAGATATCTGAATGCAGCAGAAACGCATGGTTGGCACCGATGCAATCTCCTGTTTTTTGTGCTGCTGAACGAAATGGTGGTGCTAGAAATTCTGCAGAGATGCATTACCCGAATGTACCCATCACACGCGTCGAGACATGAGTGACGTCGTTCTCGGCTAGCCTGGCAAGACCAAAGTCGGCCACCTGGATCACAGAAACAGCATTGAATCAATCTGGAACTGAACAGTGGACATACCATCCATAGCAGCTAAATTTTTGAGAAAGATGGTAGCTTTGCCGTAAGAGCAAACCTGAGCTTCAAAGTAGTCATCAAGCAGGATGTTTGATGACTTGATGTCCCTGTGGATGATCCTTGGATGACCTACAACACAGAGTGAGAAAACAAAATACCAAAAGAAAACACGAGATTTAAGTCTCAATACGGTCAGATAAAACTCTGAAATAAAAAAACTGAACCCCAGGAAAAATTCATCCTACAATCCTCATGCAGGTATGCCAATCCACGCGCAGAGCCCGCCGCGATCTTCACCCTTGTCGGCCAGTCCATCACCGGCCGTCCCCTCCCTACAACAACAAAAGTCATAAGATATCTAGAAGAGTCCAGATTACAGAACTACAGAAGCCATACGAGTTCAATATAAGTGAAGAAATGGAGCAGGCTCTATCCTAATGTCGGAAAATTCAAGAAATGACATTTAATTCGTTTGGCTTTCAGCAAGTGTCTATGATACCTAGGACCATCTGAATCTATATCAGTGGGGTAGGATGCCATGAACAGTATAAATTTTAAAGTGCGTAATTCCTTGAAATTTACTCAGCGATCTCCTACCGTGGAGGTGGTGGTGGAGCGTGTCGTTGGAGACGAAGTCATAGACGAGGAGGCGGTGGTCCTCGGCGATGCAGTAGCCGACGAGGGAGACGAGGTGGCGGTGGTGGACGCGGCTGATGATCTCTACCTCTGCCTGGAACTCACGCTCGCCCTGCCCGCCGCCGCCCTTGAGCTGCTTCACGGCAACCACCTTGCCGTCGCCCAGCGTGCCCTTGAACACGCACCCGAACCCGCCCTCCCCCAGGATGTTGTCGCGCGCGAACCCGCCGGTGATGCCGTACAGCTCGTCGAATGTGAACGCCTTCGTGTTCCCCACGCTCAGGTCTCCTGACGCCGCCGTCGCCGACGCCCCTTGGCTCCCCACCGTCGTGCTGCTGTAGTTCGCCGACGCGTACCGCGGCGGCTGGCTACCGGCGCCGTATGAGTACGACTGGTTCGCCGGCGACGACGCGCTCTGGCCGCCGCCCAGGCTGAAGTTCGCCGACCCTGGCGCCGACGGCACCCGTAGGAACGGCGCCTCGCCGGACATGTGCTGCGGCGTGTAGCTCGGCACGACGTACGCGGGGTAGTACCGGTCGGCGTGCTTCCGCTTCCGCCGCTTCGATGACACGCAGGCAAACACGCTGGCGCAGCCGAGGAAGGCGACCACCACCACCACCACCACGGCGGCGGTGGCGCCGGGACTCAGCCCACCGCCGCTGGGCGGCGGAGGGACGCTGCTACCCACCGCCGGAGAAGACACAGCCGGCGGCGAGTGCGCCGTCGCCGATGAGGTTGTCCGGCTAGCTGGCGGAGGCGGGACGGAAGCCACGACGGGTTGCTGCGGAAAAGGCGTGGCGGCGGCGTCCACCGGAGACGTTGTTGGCGGCGTCGCGGCGCTCGAAGAAGGCGGTGTGGCGGGTGAGTGTAAGCCCGGCCGCGGCGGTGGAGCGGACGATAGTGGTGGAGCCTGCACTGGCGAGGGCGGGGCTGCGGCATTGTCCGGTGGAGGAGGTACAGCTGCAGTGGGAGGCGGCGGAGCGGCCGTCGGCACTGGAGACGGCGGTGGGGGTGGCAGCACGGTCGGTGGAGGTGGAGGTGATGCCACTACGGGCGGAGGGGTAGCGGCCACCGGTGAAGGGGGCGGTGCAAATGGCGGCGATGGCGGCGGCGATGATTCCGGTGAAGGCGTCGTTGGAGCCGATGGGGAAGGCGGCGGAGTGGTCGGAGGCGACAGGGAAGGCAAGGGCGGCACAGAGGATGACGTGGGGGTGGAAGAAGAATCAGGAGGTGGAGGCGAAGAGCGATCCGACGGCGACGTCGGGGAGGTAGGAGGGACAGCGCCTGAGGGTACCAAGGTGGTTGCAGCATTGCCGGCACCTGCAGCGGCAGCGGCGGCGGCGGCGCCGGAACCTCCACCACCGCCCGGAGCTTGGAGAAGAGTTCTCATCGTGCACTTCTGCTGCATGGTTCGGTAGTGGACGGAAGTGATTAGTGACTTTTTTTAAAAAAAAAGGAGGCATTGACTCATTACTCTTTAGTGTTCATACTTTCATAATCTCGATCAACTTGGACTCAACTCCTAAACAGAGGAGACGTCAACCGGGGGTTAATGATAAATTTTTCATCTAAAGCAACACCAATTGGGGGCTAACAAAAGCGAGGTTTACAAAAAAAATTAGAGTAGCTTGTTCACTAATAATGGCATCATGTTCTGAAATCACCCAAAAGGAGAATTGTTCTGCCATTGTCACGTATTAAAGAAAAAAAATAGTGAAAATGATTATGAAAAAAGAGCCTTTTTATTTTTTTAGTTTGCCCTGTTCTCCCGGGAAAACACACACCCAGAATTAAACTTTATCATGACCTTGGAGCTCCATCCATTTATAGTTTTATAGCAAGAACCAACTCCAAAAGATTTGGCTCCTAATGCAGAATTCAAGAAAGTTGACTCTTGACAGACACCATAGAAATGCGTCTCTTTTACTTTATTTCGATCATGTTTGCACGAATTATGTGGGGGTAATAGGACAAACCGAACTCTAATAAATAAAACCTCCCCGAGGTAAGACCATTGACAAATCTCCTTATTCAACATATCATAACACGTCTTGTGCTTAAAAAAAAAAACCATCATCCAAAGGAAAATATTCTTCAATTTCAAGAACTAAATGCATGGAGACATCTAGTGGCGGATCCCGCGGAAGAGAGGGCAACTGCCCGGGCTCCCGCGGATGCCAAGTATCATCAACAATGTAGATTTCAAGTCCAAAATCAAACCAATAGATCGAATGAGGATCAAATGCGAACTCGCAAAACGGGGGAAAACGTACCAAAGAGAGAGGTAGTAAGGGAGATGAGGCTGGGGAAGGAGAGAACCGCAGGAGAAGGCAGAACGGAGGGAAACGGCGGCTAGACGCCGGCCTGCCGTGGTCGCACGCGTGGCCGTGAGCGGAGGCGGAGGCGGAGCATTAGCAGGAGCAGGGCGAAGCAGCGAACCAGGACTCCAGGAGGCACCGAGGCAGGCAGCAACGCAGCGTTTTTTTTTTTTTTTGAAGGAAGCGACGCAGCGTTGGGCTGGTGTCTTAGTTATGGGCAGCACGAAGTGCACGGTTTATTAAAAACCTGGTTCGCTGGTTGGTGATGGGCTGCACGAAGTGCACGGTTTATTAAAAATTAAAAACCTTGTTCGCTGGTTCGATTCCATTCCGGTTAAAAGTTTTTTTTCCAGAAAATCAGGTACGGGTACAAAGAGTTTGGTGTCACGTACTATGGGTGGAAACGAGCGAGCCGCCGAGCTCGGTCAAAAACGAGCCGATCGGCTCGCAAAAGTAGGCTCAGCTCGAGTCCGGTAACACCTCCAAGTCGAGCCGAGCCACGAGCCAAAGACGTGTTTACGTTAACAAGATGTTAACAAGCGGAGCTGATCCAGACCAGGCTTGGTAAAAAACTGGTCAAGACTGGCTCGTCTCGCTATTTTACCGAGCCCCAAAAGTGCACTCGGCTCGAGCTCGGTAGCACCTCCGAGCCGAGCTGAGCCTATTTGAGCCGAGCCGAGCCGCGAGCTGTTTCTCCAGCCCTAACTGGTACAAGTACAGATAATATATGTTCAAATACGAATCGGATAAATATTTAGACAAATACCCGGTTGAACGGGTTGGGTACGGATATCCGGGCTATTTTAAGAAACAAGTACATGTAAAGCACACCCGTCCTGCGCTCAGCCATTCCCCGCGCTAGTGCGCCACTGCCTCCCCACCGAGCGCCTCCCCGCCGCCCATCCGTCGTCGCCCGCGCCGCCCCGCCGTGCGTCGTCCCTCCACCATCACCCACATCGGCACTTCGCCGAGTGCCGCCCCTCCGCCGTCGCCCACGCGTGCAGTGGCAAATATCGAATAAACGTGTTTTCGTAATGGCATATATGCAATAAGCAAATGAACGATGGCAATTCTCGAATTTCGGGTTTGAGCAGTGGCATATATCCTATTAACCCTTTTTTTAAGTAACTACGATAATGTGCTATGTTCTGTTGTTGATGAGCTTGGATGCCTAAAATTCTTACTGACATGTAGAAATGCCGATGGAGATTTACCTGCTAATTTGCATTGCATTTTTATAGGTTCTTTGTGTTCTTCGTATTGTGGTCTGAATCTTGTAAAAATCTGGCCAACACATAGAGTCTGTCCTTTTCTTGTTTTTTTCACGAGCAGAATCGCAGCATGTAAATGGCAAACTGGCCATGCGAAAAAATAATTGGATTTAGATGATGATTGAACCAATCCTAAGGAGTAGATCCTGTGATGCCATCAGGCTGCCGTTAGGGAGGTGCTCGTACACCAGCAGACTCGCCGCGCCGTTGTCGCTGGTGATGCTGACATGCTAGATCGAGCTCAGCGTGCCCACATCCGCACCGAACTCATGGCACCGCATCGACGCCGCTGACACCGACCGCATCATGGCGGACGACGATGAAAGCGAACAGCTGTCCTCTAATTTTCCATTTGGTATTTAGTGTATGTGTGCTAGTATATTATGTCGGTTTCATTTACATCGAGAATCACCTCTATGTGAGAAGAAAAACCAAACTAATCTCTCGTCGACTTTCATCGTGTCTTCCTCTTCTGTTGGGGATTGTATTACGCCTGTCGACATCATCGTGCCTCATCCTATGGGCCAAAAGTGGTGCTCTAGGCCCAAGCTTCGGAAGAGCTCGGATCACCTACCTTAATGGTGATTGGGTTTCATTTAACATGTCCCAACACATTTGTGGCTAAGGGCCAGTAGTCCTTAGCTATCTTAAGCTTGGGGCATTGCTTGACACGAGGCTCGACCTGGCTGACCATCACGAGCTCTGGACATGGCGAAGTATTGTGCACCGGTTGCACGATATTGTCTGATCCATATATTCTTTATATTTCCATGCAGGGTTTAAAATTACGTATAGGATTGATGTGCTACCCAAGGCAATGCTGCTCGATATGGAAGGATTAAAGATGTCTTAGGTATCAAGTTGGCTCGTACTCAGTGAGGACAACAAAAACCCAGGATCATAAGCCAGCACGTCAACACTATATACATTCCCTATATTGAGCCATATATATATTTAGGAGACATGCACATCCATCAACATGTCTAATACATTTAGGTACCGTCCTTATCCACCCGTCTTGGTCCATCCACTATTGGGTGGTCTCAAGCGATTCGGATGAGCGGCGGTGGTGCGGGAATAGAAGTACGGCAGTTTAGACCCCCAACGGCGAAAAAGGCAATGAGGATTGGTAGGTAAGGAACCACGAAGTGAAAATAAAGTCAAGACTTTCGGAGTTCGTTTTAGGCCTAGGATTCAAAAACCGTGGGACTAAATTTCCTTATTAAAGCGGGAAAAGTTTCAATTTTCGCGGAGAGTTTAGGCTTGGGCCAGAATTCCAACAAAGCGTCTTAGTCGAGCCTAGAATTATGAAAATGGGTGTAGTAACCACTCGGGCATAGAGACCACTCGACTGAGTTATGCGCGGAGTGTGCTTCGAACAGATTGCCAGGAAAAACCGAGCTAGTCGGGATCGGAGATCACGCGCGTGTGCAGGGAGAAGGCGCTGGGGATGGAGGTGGAGTGGCTGGCGGGTGGCGGGTGAGGACGGTCCTGGGGCCAAGGACGCTGACACGGGTGTTCCCGGGGCGGCGGGGGCGGCGGATGTGGTTCATCACGGTGGTGGGGATGCACGGCAAGGAGCTCAGCTTGGCGACGCTCGCTGACAGCTGAGAGATTCCGGCGGGATTCGTGCGACGGTGCGGCGAGATCATGGAGGAGGAGAGCATCCAGCTTCGATGGGAGAAGGGCGGCGGCTAGGAGGAATGGTGAAGAAAGGAGAGAGGAGAGAGAGAGAAGTGGAGGATGGTGGAGGAAGAAGATGAGGGTGGGCCCGTGCTAAAAATAGATTAAAGAAAAAGGATAAATACCACGTGGACTTATTAGGTGGCGAAATCACCCATGTGGAGAGATGAAGTGGCAAAATCGCATGTGAAACCACTCACGGGGTTATTTGCACCGGTTTGAATTTTTCGGGGGACAAAATACCTGGTTTTCGAAGTCAGTGGATTATGTGCGCTCGACACAATACTTCAGGGAGACAAGTAGACTTTTTTCCTTTTGAGAAGCAACGGCTGAGGATAGCTCATCGGGTTTTAGAAAAAAATACAGAGGGAAGGTGAACTTGGGTTAGGGTGGTGGGGCTGCTAGGTGGGGCCCGTCTGTTAGAGAGCGAGGAAGTGGGAAAGAGGTGGTCAGCGGGAGAGTCGCCAGTGACGGCGAATGGCGGCCGGAGGTGGGATGCGGATGCCAAAATTATGCGATTAGAAGCAAACAAACCTGGGGGATGGGTTCGGTGGCGCTAAAGGACATCGGAGGTGACTGGTCAGCGAGGCAGGGAAGCGGTGAGCTCGGGCTTTGATGGCAACGGGGCTCTAGTTACTTTTGGTGAGAGAGGATGGCAACACAAGCTTTGCAACTGCGAGTGGGCTATTACTCCCTTGGCGACACACTCAGAGATGGACATAATCGATGGGATGGCGATTGCCGGAGTTGGAGAAGATGAAGACATTGGGGAGTTCTAGTGCAGAGAAGGGAGAATGGGGTGGCCGATGAGGTGACTTGGGGCTTCGGGAGGTCGTTGGGGCCCTATATATTGGTTGGGCGTGATGGTGTCGTGTACGCAATGTGCATCCATGGCGGCAGACAATGGTGGATTGTGGCGGCGTCGAATAGGCGGGTCACTAGGGAGAATGATTATGTCGATCAGGTGCTGACGCAGAGGACGATCCAAGGATGGAAAACTATGGCGCAAGGAGCTCGAGAATGGTGGCAAAGAGCAATTCCAGTGGGTAGCAATGGTGGAGACGGCGGCACCGGCGAACTGGACGGGACGACGGTGTCCTGAGGAAGGGAATGAACTAGAGCCGTCCGATCAGAACCAGAAACAACGGGCGTCATTGATTTCTGATTTCCTAAATCGGTATACTAAGGGGTGGACATGGCCACTGAGGGCATTGGATTGGAGCGAGTTGATCTGGGCGTTGGTTATCACTTAATGCACCATGGGACAGTGAAGTCGAAGGAGTAATTCAAAATGGGAAGGCATACTCGTTATTTTTCAGAAAAGAGGTACTGACAATTGATAGAAAATTGTAGGTAGCTCAGAAAATTATGGAATAAACTTTTAAAAATCAATAATAAATATGAAAACTAAAAAATGGAATAACATTTTGTATTTTATGGGATATATTTTCCTAGAAAATTAAAATAAGATATTTCCTTATAGGATAAAATATTGTTTTTTAGAAAATCCAGACATTGGGGAAGTTTTCTTGGGGCTTGAAAATGATTTTTTTGCAAAAAAATAATTATGTTAAAATTTTGAGAAAAATTTGGCTATGTCACACTCCATTTTCCGTACGCTAGTGGGCAAAATGTTCAGCATGAGCTACTATTGGCCCCGGCCGACAAAAATGCTCACAAGTTGGTTTTCAAGTGTTGGGCTTGTTAGTTCTATGGTAGACAAGTACACCATATGGCTCAAACCTTACAAACCTTACCCCCACTTCTACGTGCAAAACACCTTTCCAGCTCATCTATGGTGTCGAGGTTGCTCTCCCAGTCGAGACTACAGTACTCGTGTCAGTCCGAGTGAGATCTCACGATCCTGCACGTCATCTTTGTCCTGCGTTCAACCTGTACACGTCCTACGTCTTTGGCCACAATAGGGGCTGGTTAGATCGTAGATCGAGCCGTGTTTTCTAAAAGACTCGTTTTCATTTCTATCTTTATTTTGTGCTTGACTTGAGGCTAACAGCTAGCCTAATACTCGTTCCTACTTATATTGGTTGGCTGCTTGTTTTTTATGCACGCAGAGATTTACATGTCGCGGTCCGTCTTCTCCAGTTCAAGGGAAAGGACTTCCCCTTCCCCTTGGCCTCGACTAGTTCTCCTTCAAGGTTGTTGACCTGTACGTGTTTGCCTGGATTCCTAAAGAGCTCCTCAATCTCTGCCTAGGTGGCACGAGCTCTCGCTCGGTCGCTCCCCATTCACCTCCGCCTTAGCCTTGGACGATTTGAGCTCCTCCTCATCCGTCAAAGCTTCCGCCTTCTTTAGCGCCGGCGGCTAGCTCTTCCGCGAGTTGAAAGTATCAGTCGCGCAGTTGGCGAGGTGCCTTCGTACGTGAAGGCGAAGCTCATGGTGGCAACCTGGAGTTCTGTCTCCTTGCTAACCTCTGTTGCATTAGCGTTTATGGGCGTGTTTGCTTCGGGCCGCATGCCGCCACGCCCCAGCTTCGGCCGCGCCGTAGTTGCGGCGCTCAAATCCAGCGCCGCAAGTGAGGCAGCCTCACGCGCGATTTTGAATTGGGAGCGAGGCAGCGCGGGGCGAGGCGAGGCGCGATGCGGCGCGAGCCAAACGCGCGCCGGCGTAGGCGTGGCGGCCGCAAGTGCGGCGTGGCGCGGTGAGGCAGTGAACCAAACAAAGTCTCTTAGTTCGGGAGGATGCGAGCTCCTCCTTAAGCTTCTTCCGTGTTTCCTCCCGTTGCTTGATCCTTGAAGCGTGTTCAAAGTCCACTTTGCAGGACACCAAGTACATGCTTCGGGTAGCACTGCGGAACCATTGATTCAACATTAAAAGGTGCTTGGTAGTAACTATATATCTTACCATAAGGTGGGTCCAACAAGTTCTTTACCTGATGGGCCTAGGGCTGCTAAGAGCATCCCCAGCAGTAGGGGTGGGCAATTTAAACCGAAAACCGAAACCGAACCGAACCGAACCGAATTAACCAAAAAAAGTTCGGTTTTTTCGGTTTTTCGGTTTCTATTTGGTTTTTGTTTCGCTGCAGTTCGGTGTCTCGGTTTCGGTTCGGTTTTTAATGCGTGCTAACCGAAAAAACAGAGGTACCCGAATCGGCCCAGGCCACAGGCCAATGGTTCACTCGCACGTCGCACGCGGCCCAGGCCGGCTGGCCCATTCGTCCCCTCCTGGCTCCTACTCCCCTGCCCAGTCCTGATCAAGTATTCAAGTGAACAAGTGAATAAGTGATCCCCTGCGGCCCATCCAGCCAACCAATCGAACGCGGCCCAAATAGCTGGCCGGCTGGCCCATTCCCCATTCGTCCCCTCCCCATAACCCTAGCGTCAGCAAAGCATCTGGTCTCCCTCCAGCCGCCAGCCACCACTGCGCCGCTGCACATCGGCGCCACTCGCCTCGCCGCCTCCCATCGCCGCGTCGCCGCCTCCCATCGCCGCCCCCCATTGCCGCCTCGCCGCCTCCCATCGCCGCTGCGCATCGGCGCCACTCGCCTCGCCGCCTCCCATCGCCGCCCCCCATCGCCGCCTCGCCGCCTCCCATCGCCGCCTCGCCTGGTCCGCCTCCCTCCTAGATGCTGGCGCACGGCGGCACGGGAGCACGGCGCAGCGCACCGCCGCATCCCTCCTAGCCGCAGGTCGCCGTCCATCCCCTCGCCATCGGCCCGTCGCTCATCCCTCGCTGTCCTAGCCGCAGGTCGTCGTCCATCCCCTCGCCGTCGCCCATCCCTCGCTGTTCTTGGACTCTTTGCTTGTTCGATTTGCTGTGTGTTGACTGGTTGAGCTCATTTGTTTCGATTTATTGGACTCTTTTGCTTGTTTGATTCGATTTGAACTCACTGCTCAAATGCTCATTAGACAATTCGGTTAATAACCGAAAACTGAAATAACCGAACCGAAATAATTCGGTTAATTTGGTTCGATTAGTATATTTTTAGAGAAGATTTCGGTTTTCGTTTTTCACTAACCGAATTTTTCAGAAACCGAAATAACCGAACCGAAATAACCAAATTAACCGAATGCCCACCCCTACCCAGCAGGCACTTCAAATTCGCCGCTGTCGCTACAGTAACAGCTGATTTTGGCGCCCAGTGCGTTGCTCTGTATCTGGCCAAGAGCTTCCCCGCCGGACTTGTTCAAAAAAAAATTGAAGTAGCGGCTGATTTACGGGGGGAGCTGGGGATGCTCTAATGGGTTTAAACCCAACCCATATCCACCCCACTCCATTTTAATAAAACTATTTTTTCTACCCACCCCACCCCACCCCACCCTATTTCTTATATAAAACAAAACCAATCTAAGCCACACCTCTCATTTGGGTTCAATCCCATTTCTTTACACATTTGAACCCATTTCTTAATCCAATTTTATATAAAGATTAGAATTTATAAAGTAAAACACCTTAGTTTTTTCTTAAACATCATGTTTACACCGTAAAAAATCATTAAAATTGTTTATTTTTTTTTGTCATGACTCTATACATCTGGACGCAACTTTGTGTAGATTCGCACGGCAAACAGAATAAATTGTGCCCACCTATAAAATTTGGTGCTTTTCGACAAAGTTGATATGTCCAAAAGCCAGTTTGGTTTCAGGCCGGGCTTGAAAAAGCTGGTTCCGCGGGACTAGGCCGAGCCCAGTCTGGTTTGACGTCTTTTCCCAGTCTCGGGCTCGAGCCTAGCCCGAAGCCCAGCCCAACCCGAAGCCCAGCCCGAAGCAGTGCTATTTTGTGTTTTCTTCGGACCCGGTCCCGACCCGACGAGCGGGCTCTAAATTGAAGCCCAAGCTGCCAAGTTAGCCTGGTGTACTTCTTAGGTTGGCCCGGCTCGGGCTGCCCATGACTAGGTCTATTATAAAACAGCTCAGTTTTTTAAAACCTGGCGTTCACACCATAAAAAATCATCAAGATTGTCTGATTTTTTGCTATAACTTTACATATTCAAAAGCAACTTTGTGCAAATTGGCAGGTCAAACTGAAAAAGTGGGGTCCGCCTGTAAAAATTTAGGATATGTTATAAAACCCATATGAATTCATTAAGTACAAACCTGTGGGTTAAACCCATTTGAACCCAAAACTTTTCAAACCCACCCCACCCCAACCCCAACCCATTTCAACTTAAAACCCACCCCACCGCAACCCATTAGCAATATCAACACCATTTCCACCCATCCAAAGCAACTCATTCTAAAACCCAACACATTCCACCCATTCCACCCCAACCCATTAGCACCCCTAGATTGGACTAGTACGCTAGCCTGTCTTCAAGTTCGTGGATCAGCTCCCACACCTCTGTGAAACTGTCCTAGGCATAGGCCCTTTAGGCACCCCACGAACAGTGCATCCTGCAGACACACCCGAGGACTGCAGGACAACCATCGTGCCACTGGGTCCGGTGACGCTGCCCTCATCTCGGCTAATGGTAGCGATCACATAGTCTCGATTTTCTAATGAGATTAGATTAATAATTCCGAAAGATGTCAAGTGACCTAAACATTTCGGCTAACAACCATGCACGTAGATGACTGGATATCCTAACGATCGCTAAACCACCACGACAAGCGTTATCTACCGAATCGAGGTACTATTGACCTGATCACGAAGATCAGTTCCTAAAAGCAGCCCAAGAACTTGCAAGAACAATCTAAATCAGGGTTATGAAAACTCGGTCTTGTTGCTCTAGCTGACACAAGAAGAACGAGGTAGTTCCACATGAACAAACATAACTCGACTAAGCAAAGCCCGAGGAAGATGAACTACAACGAAGGCCATATGTAGTACGACTGTCTAGAAAGAGTCACCGCCCACACTAGGACCCACGCGTATGAAACCCTATGTGTACATGGGTGTTGGCGAATCTTATGGCTATCAGAAATAATCTGCAAGCGCACGGATATTGCATTATCTTTCACTCGAGAATATTACAAGGTATCCATTTCCACGGGGAATGAGAAGCATTCTAGTATTAGATCTAGTTTGACTGGATGGATAGTGGGAATAACGACGGTAGATAGGATATGATATTTAGGGTCGAGAGGCTCTACTAATCTAGGTTCATACAGTTAAAGGTGTGAATTCAACTCGACATTAAAGTTTCTTTACGTCGGAGCTCGAAAGATCCGCTACTACCCGCTATCAGTTAAAAACTTTGAATGCTTACGATCATCCTCGATTGGGCTCAACTAATCTGATCTGAACATGGTGGACTACACAAGGGCTAATATCACCCGAATAGTAGGGCTGTCACCACCTACTACCCACCACACAACATGTCAGGCCAGCCAGGTGTCGATTGGGTACTAACTAGATCAGACACCACATCTATACTTAGCGGTGCTACCTTACAAATACGTTTTTGATACAGCACTCGCAAGATAAGAAATAAATCTTATCTAAGCAAATAAGATACCAACATATGAACTTAAATAATGAAATGAAATTACTTTATAAGATAATGCAAAGCTGCAGAGTTACCAGAGCAAAAGACTAGAACTTCACTCAAATTCGAGTTCCATTCCCGCAGTACGCGGTGGAAGAGATGTCGAAAGCTTCGACTTCTCCCCGACACTCAACTCTGCTCTCTCCCTATTCTAATTATATCGGGGAAGCATAGCGCTGCTTTCTTCTTATTCCTTATCTTCTTCGTGCTTTGGAATGAGGTGAGCACCTCCTTTTATAGTGTCATGGAGCCAATCAGAGTGAGCCATGCATTGGGACACGTGTCACTCAAAGGGGAGACAGAGTAATACCCAAGTTAGCATCCGAGGGGGGTTGGATGGTTTCGTGAGATCGGGCGGTCTTGGGAGGGAGGCCGAACTGGTGCCGGCAGCTCCCTGGCTCTCCATTCTTTCGGGATTCCATATGTGCGCTGTTGATTACTCCTCATTGACGGTTGTATGTGGGTAAACTCGTTTTGGGTAATAAAGTGCATGCAGAAGGTTCCTTGGATCCTTCAAACTTAACATTGGCCATTGGATGAAACCATTGTTGCCCCCAAGGGTTGAGATGTGCTTGTTGAACCAAGCGAGAAAACAGAGGTCAATTGGGCTCGAAAGGGGCAGGCAGTTTGGTGGGGCCAGCCGGGTCCACTTTGGTCTAGTTTTCTCGCAATTTCTCTCGGTGGGTCCCTACATACAGAATCTTACCAAAACATGTGGAACTTGTAAACTTTCACTATTTTATCTTAAGGTCTCTCCACTTTATGGGTATGTTGATGGTTAAACTTGTATGAAATAATGTGAAAATCGACCGTCAACAACAGGCTTTAGTCCCAAAAAGACAGCGATGCAGCTTAGGGCAAACTCTGTTTGTCTCCGTAATTTGATTATTCCCGATGCTCCTAAAGGAATTTTGTGGTGGAACTAGAAGAGTTCGAAAGATTATCTTCTAATATTTTTGTGGAGTGATCGAATGTTGAAAACGGAGGTCGTATATGGTCCGGGCATGCATCCATTTGATGATCGCTGCTCTAGATGGACGAACCCGACTCAGCAACAACTTGGAAGTCCCATCGGACTCAGCCTGGTGGCCGTGGGTTAGTGTATGCTTGTTGGACTCCCATTGGATTTATGCTATCTTGTCGCTTTCCAAGTCCTAGTTCTGCATAGTTGAAGTAGCAAAAGTAGTGGATGCGACTTGCCGACATCACCAACCCGACATCACCAACCCTTAACAGCTTGTCATGTAAACCTTTTACACTATGTGAATCATATTCATGAAATTCGCTCTCATGAAAAAAATCCATTGGACTTACCATTAACCCGCATTCCAAACCAACCAAATTAGCTCAACAAAAATTCCATTGAAAAAAATTCAGATAAGACTCATTAGTCAGGAATTCTATTCACGGTCTCATAGAAAAATCCATTGAATTAATCTTATTAATACAATATCTTACTAATCATATTAGCCCAACTGAACTAATCATATTAGCCCAATTTGACCATCACCCATCCAAGTGAATCATATTCACAACCTTGCCCACAAAAATTTCAACAGATTAATCATATTAATCAATTCCAGACTAACATATCAGCCCAATGAAAAATTGACGAATTAATCGTATTAACTCATTTTGTAACAGATCTATTTAATCCATTGAAAAAACATCCATGACTCAGTCAGATCGATCGACGGCATTATTCTATCCGATGGGTAGTGCAAGTGGTTTTTTTTTAACTAGTCCAATACAGCTAATCAAATTAGTCTTTAATCACATTAACCAAACCTTGTGACTGATCATATAACACCAAGCAACTAGCCGTGCGTGTACCACATGTAATGCCCAACATACTCAGCTAAGCATATTAGCATGGACTAATTGAATTAATCCAAATGAGGTACTCATCGACGAACGTGTAAAACATCAGCATGCACAACCCACACATGCTTAGCCGATATGCAGCATCAACCATCACCCGTGCTACTAAACAGGACCAACTCAGGCAAATACATGTGAATGGACTAGCAGCGGCGCATAGGATTAACAATCATATTGACTAAGCCACATGCACATACGTAACCATGCCAATCCCTGAGTACAGCCAACGATGGTTTATTGTACACAACACATGCGATGGAACAAGCATCCGATTAGCATTGCCGCACACTCGTACGCTTGAGCACGGCGGCGTACAGTTGATAACACTTCATCCTGATGGTTTAGCTATCGTTGGTCTCCGATCGTTGCATGGTTGGTATCCAGGTCATCAAGGTCGCCGTACGTATCACCACATCAAATCTGCCCATCTCACACGACAGGAAACGCGATTGGTGTCGTTAGCTCAAAACCCGACGAAAGGTAATTCGGGATGTGTCGGTGCCAAAAAACGTAACCGACGATACCTATACCTCCCGCATGATCTGTTAATTTGGTGGCGTGATACTTTGTGTCGGCAGCACAACATCAGCCGACAATACTATCCGCGACGTCTATCCTGCCGCTGCACAATTTTAATTTCGTAGCCCTCCAAATTAAGTTATGTCGTCGGCTAACACTATGTCGACGACACATAAACTCTTCCTCATGGCAACTTAACGACCCTAGACGAAAGTACTTCAAGGTGGTCCCGCTTAGAAGCGGGAGGACTTTGCTATCATGTGGAACCAACCTAGGTGCTCTACCAAAGGGCAGGCAGGGCCTGCGTCGGCAGTTAAAACGTGTTGTCGACACACACACCATTGTTGGGGGGCAGTGCAAACTGACGACACGGATGTTTCCAAACAAAGCAAAAAAAAGTAATGGAAGATCAGCAGTGGATGTACAATGGCTGTATGAAGTCTGGGCGGCACATGTACGAATGGATTGAGAAGGCTAGAGCTTTAATGGAAGACGCTTTTTGAAGATTTCCCGACCCTAATATAGTGGTCGTGTGGTGTTCCTGTTTTGCGTGCTCAAACACCGAGAAGAGGACTAAGAATAATATTGGTCATCACATCTGTAGGCATGGCTTTAAACCAAATTACTTTATATGGGTGGCTCTTGGCGAGAGGAAGCGTCCGGTGTCCGTGTGTAGCCCTGTGGATTTTTGGGAGGGCTACGACAAATTTGAAGTCAACAGATTGGAGGAGCTCACAGATGATGTGGCTTAAGCTTACAATCTCTCCCCTGAGGAAGAGTCCGAGCCATTTGCCCAACAATTCGATAAGCTCCTGGATTCTGCCAAATTGCCGCTGTATGAGCATACCAATGTGACTGCGCTATCGGCAGTGTTGCGTCTAGTGGCGGTGAAGACCAGTACAACCTATCAGTCAATTGCTTCAACGAGCTTTGCAAACTGTTTGATATCCTCCTTCCGAGTGGACACGAGTTGAAGAAACTTATTATCTTGTTATACCCGATTCTATGCTGACTTATTATAAGCATTACAATGAAAGTCGGTCATTTGAAGTTCAAGGACGAGATGGTACAATGAGACAGACGATGGAGGCCCACAAAACCTTTCATTTCTTTCTGCTCTGGCCTGTAGGGTCTGTACATGTACAAGTCCAAGACACATGAGGTGACACAAATAGGGCAAACATAGAAAGGAGGGTGTGATGATCTATCCAGATGCAGAACTTTGAAGGCACTTTGACCAACAAAACATTGAATTCGGGGCGAAGCTTAGAAATGTGTGTATCAGGTTCTTCACCAACAGGTTCACGACATTCAATATGATCATGCACCCGTACTCATACTGGCCGGTACATGCTATCCCGTACAACTTGTCGTCTCAACGCTGCATAAAAGAATAGTACATGTTCCTTTCTATTATCATACATGGGTCTAAGTCTTCTAGAAAAAATTTGGATCTATTCATGCAACCACCTGTTGCCTAGGAGAAGATTGCAAGTGACTAGATCTTTTCGCTTCTCGAAACCTACTTCGTTTGTTTTCAATCATTTAGTTCCCTTCATACCTAATTTTTCGCAGGATACATATAGTGAGGCCATGAGGGTGAAGCACGGTGTCGACCGTGACCCCTTGAACATGCTGATCAATCCTATGGTCATCTACGATAAGTTTGGTGGGAAGAGTCATGGCAGGCTCGGCTTCATGGACTCCGTGGTGCGACAAGCCTGGTACAGGGGCCAAGTCAGCGCAAGTCGACAGGAGGCCTACTCTTCCACCTGTGCCCAGCTGGAAGCCCTGAAGAAGTTGATCGAGGAGTTGCAGTAGCAAAGGCAGGCATACGAGCAGCGGTGGTAGGCGGAAGAGCAGCGGAGGCAGGCGGAGTGGGAGGAGGATATAAAGCGGTTCAGGGCTATGCAGAATTAGAACCTCTGGTTGTACCACTATATTCAGCAGATAATTAAGATCATATACGTAAGCTAGGTTGTCCTTCCATTATTCAGATACTAACATATCATACCCATAGACGTTCCAGGGGACGGGACCCTCCAGCAAGCCGTAGATGCCACCTCCACAGCCCTTCATTTTCACGCAGATGTCAGGGGCCCCAATAACACAGCTGCCACCTCCCACCCTATTTGTGATGCCGCCTTTGTTCCCCGTGTTCCAGTATAGACCAATACTAACGGCTTCTCCAGGGGTAAGCCACCAACACATTTTGTTTTTTGTTTGAAACTCACATTCATAAAACTAACTCACATGTGCTTTTTCCTACTTTAGGGCTCTGACACGGCCGCACCAGCAACTGCAACGAATCTACAATAGGGAGGGGACTTTGGAAGTGCAAGCGTCGTTAGGATGACCAGAGAGCAGTACGCTGACGAGGTCCTCGGCGTTTTCGATCCTTTCGTTGTTTCGCAAAACCATTGGTAGCATGATTCATTAGGTTAACTTACTTTTGGACAATGTACTATTGTTCTATATGTGTCCTTCTTGGTTCTATATATATGTGATGTTTGTTGTCAATTGTGCCAACTATGCGATGGTTTCGGTTATTTTGGACACTTATCGTTCATTTTGAGGTTTTGGATTGATGTGGATGTGTACGTTCTTGAAATTGTGGTGGCGAGCACCCAATTATGTATCGATATGGTTGGGGAAATTATGTATTATTAATGTTCTGGGAATTAGGGTTGTTTGCAGATTGAAATTGAGAATTTTAACAAATAAACAGAAATTTCTATTGCTGCCACACACATATTGTCATCGACATTGACCAGTACCACCAACACAAATTGCCGCCAGTGGACAGCTTCAGCTAGCCCAAGTGGCATCTGTGTTGTCAGCTCAACCAAGGCCAACGACACAGTCCCAATCTGTTTCCACTGCTAAACTAATACCATCTATACAAATTGCCACTAGAGCACATCGAGGTTGCCCAAGTGGGGTCTGTGTCGGCGGCCTTTTTTTTAAAGCTGCCGACACAGACTTGGTGTGTGTCGACCGCATAGGTAGAACCGCCGACACAGATATTGCATGTGGCGTCTTAGTATTGGCTTGCAGGGCCAACACGGGAGCACGCCGTCTCCGCAGCCGTGCCGTTAGTTTTATCAGTTTTGGCGGTCGACATGGGCCACCAACTTAGGCCTTTTCCAGGTGGCCCGCCCTTAGAGGTGTTATTGTTGTCGTTTTCTTTGTTGGTCGTCGACAAAAAATGTCAATGTCGTCAGCTCAACGGCGACGCACCTATGTCGTTGACCGGCCGATGATGCATGGCTTTGTTGGCGGTTTTGGTGCCAGTGTCGTCGGCATTCACCAACACAGAGTGCGATTCCTATAGTGAGATTGGAACCTCATCCCCAAGCATCACTAATCGAGCATATGTTAGGCCGGCCTAGTCATTATTAATCCACTATCCACACCCTTTTTCACTATTCATCTTATTTTTCTCTTTTATATTTTATGCTTAGGACTTGCCGAAGTGTCTAAGCTAGCCTTTGACCAGATTAGTGATGACTTATTATCTTTTTTAATGTTCTTTCGAAACTAAGGCAACATATCTAGTGCTAATGTTCATTGGGGTGATAACATCATATTTGAGCCACCAGATCATTGATGAGCGACTTAGATATGGAGAGGTGGGAGCTCTTTTCTCACTTAGAAAGTTAATGATAGTTTTCGTGATAGCGTTTAAGTGAGAAAGGGGTTTCCACCTCTTTATATCAAAGCCACTTCTCATGTATTTGATGGCCTAAATCTGATGTTAATATTTTAGCACCTAATAGGCATTAGCACTAAATACGTTGCCCAAAACTATAAAGGAATACTCTTAAATAAAATTTAGTTATAGCTTAGGTGTAATTTTACGATGGAGCTGGAGGTCGGAGCCAATGAGTGCAGCCACGGTCCAAGCGAACACTACTACAGAACGGATATTTAGTACCGGTACGTAAGGACCATTAGTACCTATTTTTGAACCGATACCCCTAAATGGGGACTAATTCCCCTAAGGCATCAGTACTAGCTCCAAAAACTAGTAATGAAGGCACGTCCTGCTTTGCCGCAGTGCAAACGTGGCGCATCCCCTAGCCCCCAACCAATAACGGTTGATGTCTCCAACCGGTATTGGTAAGCCCACACGTGACGCCTCCCCCTCCCCCAACTAATACCGATAGGTGTCTTCAACCGGTACTGGTGGGGGCGCCGCGCCACGTGTGCTTTCCAGTATACGTAATTAATATTTATTATTTCTATTATACATGTGTTTTCTAGTATATATTATGTTATATGTAATCAATCACGCACAATTAACAACAAATAAATCAATGAAATTAATTAACAAATTTTATTTGTGACTAATATATGTCACAATTCCTAACAAGCTAGCTAGGCAAATATACAAGTACACACATGTTTTTAATTCAAATAATAAGTAAATGCACATGTTCGATTTATTTATTAGGATTTTTTACATGCATCACTCTTGGTTGCAATAGATGTCGATCCCGACACTTGACTAGCCAGTATAGGAATGCCACACCTATTAACGGGGTCATGAAACTCGACATGGGGATTTATGATCTGATCGAGAATAAAGCCGATGAGTTGTTCTTGCACTGCTCTGACCCGCTCCGGCGAGACTTCTGAACATCGTTCATCCAAATGGCTGCTAATGGCTCATGTTTGGGCGTACAAGAACTCATATACATAGTAGACACATAAATTTGCGCCGGGCGGTTGACGCAAGATCTATGGACAAAAAAGACAACGGGTGAAATGGGTGCATGAAAAATTATGAGCTAGCTAACAACAAAGATAACATTACCTTAGAGGCTCGTACAACACCAAATTGTTGTCTAAATTCCCACTTGATCTTCGTACCTTTCAAATTCACTAGACACATGATTACGAACTTTTAGTGATTATAATTTATTTCAATTGAAAGGAAATAAAATTGGTGTTGTATTGAAAGTAACAACAATACCAGTTGAGCAAGTCGATCATGCCTTATTACCGGCTAACTAGATACCTTAACGAGTCAAAAACTGTGATCTGGCTATGATATAGCTTGATAATCATAAGAATCCAGTGAGAACTATACATAAAAAATATAGGAAAAAGTGCCGATTTGGTCCCCAACTATACCTATCAGACCACTTTGGTCCTTGAGCACAATACCGGACTTGTTAGGTCCTTGAACTCTCAAAACCGGACTTGGCTAGTCCTTTGACTGGTCAAAACAGTGGTTTTGAGGTTTTCACTTACGCTGATGTGGCAATTTTTTTCTATGCGGACGCCATTTGGGGCGGCCACATCGTTACCACACGGCTGCTACATCAGCAAAAGTATGCTAGATCTGTCACGTAAGCTGCCACTTCGCCTAAAACCACTGTTTTGACCGGTCAAAGGACTAGCCAAGTCCGATTTTGAGAGTTCAAGAACTTGACAAGTCCGGTATTACTGTTCAGTGACCAAAGTGGTCCGACGGGTATAGTTGAGGGACCGAATCGACACTTTTCCAAAAATATATATTTATGTATGTAATTAATTAGTTGTAACATCATGTTATGAAAAATGATTAGAACGAGCAAGTGCGAAATCATGTATTCATAGTTCCATGGTAGATATATTATGTGAATGAAAATTTTGACCCATGAAAGCATCGTAAACCGTGTTCTCTGTGTCTGTTAGCATGTCTCTGAGCATCTTCTGGTTGACTTTTAATGGGTCGATCCTCTTGTCAAATATTCTCTTCCTTCTAAATCTTTGTGTCTCTATTCTGCATAAGATGGATATTTAGTTAATTGTGCAAGCAAAATAGTATAGCACGAGGGATTTCTACAAAGAAGGCACCTATAAAACCCAACAGCTCATCAGGGCCACGTCGAGAGTGTCGGTCTGGTAGAGTTTGTACATCACCTTCCATTCGATATAAAATGAACCTTCCCTGTGGAAAAAATCTTCTTGCATGTACTTGACAGCAAACACGACAAGACCATGGTTGCACGCTTCCAAATACCAATCATGGAATTGTTCATCTTTGTTGGTAGCTAGATAAGGCCCTCCCGGTTAACCAAAGCCCCGCCCTCTATGAATATCCATCTTGCCACTTTCGCATACTCGATATCCTTTATGCCCATTGGTTGCTCTGGAGCAAAGTCCAGTTTTTTGAAGAATTTTTTCATCTCTTTGGCCTTCTGCTGAGCTGACTGATCATCTACCTTATTCCTTTTCTTGCCCTTTAACATTGTCCGCTCGTAGTCTGATACAAGAGGCTTGTCTTTTGAATCCTTCATATTTTTAATTGTTGCCATGGATCTATACCATTCATCGGTAACGGGCTGAATCTTCTTGAGAGATGATTTTTTTAAAAAAAAATTGCAGCAACATGAGCTCTTACTTCTCATCGAGCTACTCTGATGTCTTTTTGTACGACAACTTTGGAAGTGGTGCCAGCTTCTTAGGAAGTGGAGCTAGCTTCTTGGGAGGTGGTTGAGCAGTCTTTCTTGGTTTGGCTATCACCTTCTTGGGAGCTGCTGGCCGAGGAGGTGATGGACTTGGACTTGCATCAGGTTGTTCTGCAAGAGATGTTGTGGGTGAACCGCTGATATTTGCAGGTGCCCGCGGGGTTGGCCTTCTTCTACCATGGTCCTGGAAGTCTCTCGGTGGAGAGGACACATCCATGTTATGTCCAAAGATGATGAACCTTTTGCGCATAGGACAAAACTGTGTAGTGCCTCTCCTAGCTTCGTAGCCCCGTCACCTCCGGGAATGTCGAGGAGAAGGTCCTCGAACCCTGGGTTTACCTCCTCCATCGAGACCTTGTAGTAGCCTTGATTGTGAGGTTTTGCGCTTCAACATGCAGCTCACAAGGTGTCCTCTACCTGATATCGTCAACAGGAAAGTGGCCCATTTCCACTTTGAGCCCACCGGAACCGTAGCTGCTCCATCGTGTTGAGGTAGGACTGATGATGTCCGGAGGTCCCTGGCCCAACTCTAGCTACTGTCTTAGGGCTAACTGGACCTATTTACAAATCTCTTCTTGCATCCCCTCTTGCATGTCCCTTTTTGCATGCTCGAGGGCACCGGCTAACTACAGTGCCTGTCGAGCCTTGCCTCTCTGATGACTACTATAGGTCGCGGTGTCCTCAGCGAATCCAATCGTCCATGAGATCACACCTTTACCTTTACCTCATGTACGCCTAGGGTGCTTCGGGTTTTGTATGGCTCTTGTTAGCTTGTCATTCTCCTTGTTTGGCAGGAAGGTGCCTTCGAATGTCTTCTCGAACGATTCAACAAGCCTTGTGGCCACTTACCCTAGCTCGGGGCCAAACACCACCTTTCCGTCATCATCAATGCGGTCGCAGTGAGCATAGAACCAATCCCTTGCTATTTTCGTCGGTCATTGCAATGGTGTGGGTACGACACCCTTCGCCAACAGCTCCTTTTCCCGCCTCTCCCATTTAGCTAAAGCACTACGGTAACCACCAGTGCCCAGGTGGTGGTGGTAAACCTTCTTGGCTGCATTCCTCTTGTTCTTCTCAGTAATACTTTGACCTTCTTGAGGTTTCTTGTATTCAACAAATGCATCCAAGTGTTCTTCCAACTTTAGGTACTTGTTGAAGTTTGACATCTCTTCCTTTTGGACATATTCCTGGTTCAACTTCTTTTTGAAAGTCTAAAGCCATCTTCCTGAATGCGTAATGTTTGACCTTCTCTTCGGTCCCCTCAGGGAATGTGAATTGCTCCTTCATACCAGCCCAGAGCACGTTCTTTGTGTTTGTAGAGACCTGCTCCCACTTCACTATACTAATGGGCACATGGTCCCTAACATGGATGCCACATGCCGAATTTAACAGCGCAATTGCAGAGGTGGGTGCAATAGGTGCACCATCCCTGCCGACTTCGGTGACCGCGTGTCTTGCCCCTTGACTTCTTGCTTGGACCACGCAGACATGATTGCCTACTTGGTTGACTAGTTTGAAAGTATAGTATAACCATGAAATATTCAGAATATTGTCTATGCATGATAGTGGAACCAACGAAATATGCATCTGTAATATTTAACTCGGTGGATTGATTGGCCTCGTTGGGCTCTGCGGCCTCGTCTAGCTCTGTAGCCTCGACGCCCTCATCCAAGAGGGGTTAGCGCTCCCCTGAATAATACAAATCATATCCCGCAGTAAAAGATTGCAAGACCACATCAACATCGTAACCATCGTCATCCATCGTCATTTCTAACTCTAGAAGTAGGCATTAAAACTAATGAACAACGAACATCCATTATTAGCTAGTGTTCTATCATCATCATGCACATGTGGTGCTAACTAGTTGCTAATATAGAAAAAATAAATAATAACTAAACAATTAATATCATGATTCACACAACAAAATTGTTCCACACAATATATGTAACTTTTACAAAATAAAGTAACTTTTAAAAAAAGAAACAGCATACCAGTAACTAAATTAATGCAATAGCAGATTGGTAATTAAAAATAATGCAACAGCTAGCACATCGGTAACTAAAATTAATGCAACGGTAACTAGCAACTTAGCAACTTGAGAATCTTGGGGAGGTCGCCGTCGAGGAAGAGGAGCATGGGGACGTCACCGGTGCGGGAGGTCGCCACCGAGGAGGAGGAACTCGGGGAACAACATATCGTTAACTAAATTAATGCAATAGCAGCTTGGTAATTAAAATTAATGCAATAGCTAGCACATCGGTATCTAAAATTAATGCAACGGTAACTAGCAACTTAGCAACTTCAGAAAATCGGGTGGTCGTCGGTGCTAGGGTTGAAGCAAACTTGGCGCAGAGTGAGATTTGAGACTGAGAGGGGCGGCCTTGCGCGCTTCTCGATATATGTGGGAGGGCTTCAATCTCGGTTGGTAATATAAACGGGGCTTATTTTGGGAAACAGTACCGGTTCATGTTAGGAACCGGGACTAAATACCCCACGCGTGCCAAATTTTTGGGAAAACTATAAGTTGTGCGGAAAAAAGTTTGCTTGCAGGTGGCGTAGCCAGGACATCAACCCGCAACCTGCGGGTGATCACCCAACGCGCCTCACGCAGCTAGCTAGTGTAACCAAAAGTTAGTTGCCTACACATTTGGGCCAAAATTGTTTTTGACACATAGCGAAAATTGTTTCTAACTCCCTATGCGTCACTGCCATGTGGGACCCGAGGTGGCCACGTATTGTCTTCTTCAATCTGCTCCCGCGCGCCTGACGAGCCTCCTCCCTCTTCTATAAACTTTCATCCCTTCACCCTGACCTTTCATCCAAATTTCATATAAACTTCAGCCAAAACTTTCTCCTGCCTCTGCTATAGTTCATCAAGATTTCTTCGTATATAAACTTATTTGATTTCTTTTTTTGATTTTGCATCAGTATTTTCCCCTCCATCGATCTACACGGCTTTACCTTATCATTTATTGAATTCTCATTTGAATTTCGCAGGTCATTGAAATTTGCAGTTCACCGGATTTTTTGCAGTTCACATTGTAATCAGGTAGACCTGCTCATGAGTAGCTCAGCCTGACGTACCCGACCCCACCCGACCAGTATATCGGGACGAGTTGAGCCTCGATTTGAAGTCCGACCGTCAGGTCGGGTTGGGTTTGGGCCCAAAAATTACAAAATTAGCTGTGCGGGTTCAGGTTTTTGGGTTTCGGTTCAGGTTTTTGGATTTAGAATCGGGTTCGGGTCCGGATTTGTGACCCGGTGCACCGAGTCGGCTCCGGTTCGGGCCGGCTAATTTTTGATCGGGTTTTGGAAAACCCGACCCAAACCAGCATGAACCTGACAGATGATCAGGTCTATAATCAGATGTGTGTTTAATGGCTCCCATCTGGCTTGCCAAGCTCACCGCTATATCTTCTCCCCCTTCACTGTTCCACACCCATACTTGTCGGATCTCCTCCCCCAGTCTCGCCTTCTCTCCTCTCCATCTCCCACATTCTCGCCTCTGCCAACGCGTGATGTCGCGCCACCACAAGATCTTTCGGATGGGTTCGAGGCCACCACCACCACCACTGGCACCACCCGCGCCGCTCCCACTGCCACCGCACGTCGCTCCGCTGCCGGCGCGCGTCGGTCAAAAGGCCAGCTAGGAGGAGTTTTTGGAGCTGATCCCACCCGATGGGCCCCTCCCTGTCTTCCCACCACCACCATAGCGCCACGTACATAGGCGGAGATGGATTCCATGATGGCGGTAGCGTAGATGGAAAGGAACTCCTCTGGGTTTTGGGTCCCATTGTACCTCTCCATGTGGCCAGGTTTGAACTTGGAAGGCCACCTGACAGCGCGGAGCTCGTCAGAGAAAGCCTTGCAGCCCAAGGCGTACGCCTGACCACCTTCTCCTGCAGAACCAAGCCTTGAAAAGACGTTGGTCCTGTTGCCCGGAGGGACTCTAGTTGAACGGGAAGATTCTACCTAGATGAACTCCCTCCGAGATAGTCCTCCGCGCTCCTTCCTCGTGGTTGCCACGATGCACTCTTCCCGAGGGGACCGTCCGTGATCGTCGTGCGCACGCTTGCCCCTGTGGTCGCGGTGACCACGGGGACTTGGCGAGCGTCGCCGACCGCGGGTATCTTGTTCGTAGCGAGTCGCCTTTTGCCGGTGACGAGGGTCACGCGATCGATTGGAGAGCTCGCTGTCTGAATCTCTCCGGACAGGCTGACTGCGTTTCCCGGAGGAGATGTTAACCTCACCTATGGACTTTAGACCTTCGGCCAGTCACTCTAGGTGAGATGCAACAGCGTCGCCCATGAGGGCGAGATTGGCCTGGTTAGTGGATCTGACCACCGTAGCCAGGGCTTGAAGTCGTTTCCGACTCTGCTCAAGGGGTTCTGGGATCCCTGAGGCATCCGCGTTTTGCCCGACCGGAGTCTGGTTATGCGGGGATTCAACCCGAGAAGGTAGAACTTCTACCGGGGGACTTGGCGTAGGTGCACGAGGCGGGTCGCGTCGTTGTCGCTTGCGCTGATTGCAAATCAGCGCCAAGGTTTGATTGATTGAGGTGTCCAGACTGCGGCGAACAACTTCTTGTTCGCGAGCAGCCGGTGCAACCTCATCTTGCTGCCGAGCCGAATTGATCTGCTCGATCTCTTCGGCCACCGTGTCCCGCGCACGAGCCTCTGAGGTCTCTGCGCCGGCCATGTTGACGCTGCGACGGCCGTGCGTTGGCGCGCTAGACGGTGTCATCACTGTGTCACCACAGGAGGAATCGACCGACATGGCCTTGGAATCCGAGAGATCTAAACCAGCGTAAAGATCGTCGGTTCCGTATTCATCGTCAATGACGGGAGCATGATCTAAGACCATCTCCGGAACATAGCCGGAGAGTTCCGTCCCAGATCTGGAAGGTGATCGAGATCGAAGGGATCGACCTGATGCGACAGGGGACGTGACATCCTGCCCTTCTGAGTCATAGCCCTCAGGAAGAGTTTCCTGGTCGCTGAAGGAATTCGACATGCTCGAACAGACTTGATCTGCTAGTCCCTATGGACGGCGCCAACTGTCGACGGTTGCGATATCGGTCCTAAGTCAACTAAGGTTCTTGAAAAAGGGATATAGAAGACCTGCCGAGCAAGGCAAACAGCAATCAACGAGCAACAGGGAGACATGGGGTTTTTATCCTGGTTCGGGCCTCTCCGAGGGAGATAATAACCCTACGTCCAGCGCTTCTTTATATGAGAAGGGATTACAAGGTGGAACTCGGCGAGATGAACAGGTCTCGATGAGATTATGGGTGTACAAGAAGTATTATGCGATCTTGGATGCTAGATCTGATGATGTTCGCCCCTCTACACGCCGTAGGGGCTTGGTTTATATAGTGATGAACAACCGACCTACCGAGGGATAATCGGGCCGGGCTGACCACGAGATCGTAACGAACTCGTATATATGCCAAATACATCCCGAGGTAGATAAGGTATACTCCAATTCTTGGGGATCACGACGTCTGCTCCAATCCAGGAAACCACGTCCGGATCTTCACGTAGCCGTGCAGAACTCTTGTTCGAGTCGGACTCAAACAGGAATCCTAGGCCGTTACGCACCGTGCCAAGCAATAAGCTGTTCGGCAGGATGCACATGGGCCTGAAAGAGCCCTCTAGGGAGCCAGGCCCTAGGAGGCTGTTCGATTAAGCTGTCAGGGAGTGGGCCATGGCAATGGGCCGTGATTTTATCCCCAACAGACCTGAGGGCGGCGCTCCGGCTTGGCTCCTCGGCGAGGCGGTGTTGCTTGGGCCTAGCCTTTCTTCACGTTGCCACATCGGCACGATGGCTGCCGCGCGTGAGATTCTTGGTGTAGTTGTGCAGGAGGTGGCGTCGGCTTGCTCTGCCTATAGAGAAGAAGGCGCCAGTGTGCTCCGTCAATCGTGGGTTAGGATTGCAGAGGATTTGGACACAGCCAGTGGTGTGGTGTCGGTGGCTGGAGGAGTGCCGACGCAGCGGGAAGCAACCAGGCCAACCTGGCCTCGGTCATCGGCGGTGAAAGGATCTATATGGCCTAGAGGGGCGGTGAATAGGAATTTTTTAATTTCTTTTAATTTATTCTTGATTATGAAACAAGGTTAAGAGTGACCCAATCCTAGGTTCTAGTGCCCTATCAAGCGGAAGCAATTAATAACAAGACGTAATAGTAACCTAATCCATCCATTCAAAGCAACCAAGCAATCAATAGCAATTCATGCAAAAAGTAGATGTGAAAGTAAATAAGGTGAAGGATAAGTGACACGGTATTTGTTTCACTGAAGTTCAGAGTCGCAACTCCTACTCTCCGTTGAGGCTAGCCCTTGCGCACAAGGACCGGCTCCCTCTCGAGCCACACGCCTCACTTAGTCCCCGGTAGTCGTTCCGCCACTCTGGCGAGGTGGACTCCGTCATCACCTATACATCGACTTGAAAGTAGCCACACGCAAGGCCTACTCCCAAGCACACTCCTCCTAGAAGAACACCATCTTCAAGAGTAATAATCCCGAAATGCCCCGATCATGCCAAATCAAAGGACTTCCATGAAGCTCGGTTTGGGGGAAGGTAGGTGGTTGGTGAAGTGGTGGAGGAAAGGCTCAAGAACATCCCTTGAGAGAATAAATGATGGCTATAGGTGAAATGGAGCAGCAAACCTCATAAATGGATGCTTACCAAACTCAATTTATACCCCCAGAGAGAAACTAGTCATTGGAGCTCGGGAATACTCCAAAAACGAGCCATTACAGTACCCGTCGAACCCGATCCAATGACCATCGGACTTGGTCCGATGGCTGTAACCTAGTCTCAAAACAGCCAGAACATGTACTGTCGGACCTGGTCCGATGGAGGTGAAAGTGCAGAGAGAGTGGGAGCCGTCTGACCCAGTCCAACGGTTATCGGACCCAGTCCGACGGTGGTCGGACCTAGTCCGATGAACACTGAAAATGCAGGCCTCAAGGATTTTGATCACACTTGGAGTTTTAGGTATTTGTGGGATGCTTGTGGACTAAGAAAAGGTTAGGGAATCATGTGAAGTAAAGACTCGTCATGAGCAGACTAATTAGACCCCTCTTGAAGCATGGGCAACAAAAAGAAAAACCCAACTACTCCTATACCTACACATGACCTCTCCACTCACTCGGTCATGTTAGAACATTTTGGAGCAGCTCGAAAGGTTGCCGATACCTCGCTAGGGTTTCATGAAGGACCAAGAACTCCCTAGCACTAATCCTTGCGCAAATATCCACGTCATCAATACCACTAAAATAATTAGGGCTCGACCATGCTCACAGGCGGCATGCTCTTTCATGGTGAGGACGTGGTGGCATCGGCGGCCAACGGCATTGACATCTCCTAATGGCGGTGGTTGAGGCTAAAAGAGAGTGCTCAGCGGCGTGCTCCGGCAAAACGTTGGCCTGGGCAACTGTGAAGGTGCAATGGCAAGCATGGCAGCATCCTAGTGGAGTTTGGCATGAGCATGGCCATGGGGCAGCAGCCGGTGCATGGCCGAGACACCGGGGTATGGCGGAGAGCGGCCGGTTGTTCACAATGGTTTGGTCATGGTAGCCACAAAAAAGGTTGTTCGCCACATGGTTGATGGTATGTCCAAGCAAGATTTTGTAGGTGCATACCAAGTGGTCGATGGATGGTCAAGGATGGTCATCGGGGGTGATTCGATCGGAAAAGAGTTTGGCTCCTATTCACCACCCTCTAGTCACTGATTACGGTCCTTCAAAGACATATGGACTTATTTGCTAACATTCTTTGTTTTTAAAGTGATCCTTCATTATGATCATGGCGTAAATAGGGTGATTCATCAGTATCATCTAGGACACTGATGTCTACATCCACCATGAGAGGGGGGCAATTCGTCGAACTGGTTATACTCTTCTTCGACAATCCTTCTTTTACTTGGAAGTACCACGTGGGGCTTTGGCTGATCGGTGCTGCTAATCTTCCCCATCTGTTGCTTGCTTCATTTCAATTTGTCGGCCATGTCCATCACACAGAGTACTTGTGTGACATCATTGTCTAGCACGAACGGTTCATCCCTATAAGCCATTTGCTTGAGGTCCATGGTTGTCATACCGTATTTGTCGATCTTCATGGCTCGCAATTTCACCCATTGGCATCGAAATAGAGAGACTTTCAAAACTCCATAGTCCAGCTCCTCTATCCCTATGAAACTATAGTAGGTGTCCATGTTTCCATTATTGTCCAAGACATATATACGAACGTTGTTGTTTTAATTGGTGCTCTTTATATCCTCGGTAGTTGTGTAAAATGTGTAGCCATTTATCTCGTACCCTTGGAACGATATGACTGTTGTAGATGGTCCCCGAGCCAAAAGTTTCAATACATCATCGTCTATTTGCTTAGCCATCACTTAATTTTGTAACCATCCGCCAAAACGATCCATTTGTTCGACTGCGATCCAAACATCTGACTTATCTAGGTATTGCTCGCATAGAATCATCTTGTGATCATGGATGTAGGGAGCCACTACAACTGCTTGCTTCAATATGGTGAGATGTGATTGTTTAAATGAACCTAAATCGTCGCAGCCTCGCAGGAGCATTCTTTTTTCCCTAAAGTCCCTTTTCCTCAAAACCTTCCCTTATGGCGTGATTCTAGGACACCAATCATATTCAGATTGTTAATATAACGACACAGAACTTGATCACCTTCTCTGTACCAACACCTTGGGCAATGCAACCTTCTGAACGAGACCGGTTACAAACATACTTCTTTAATACGGCTTTGTACCTCTTGAAGGGGTACATATTGTGCAGAAACACGGGTCTGAGAATTTCTATTTCATTCACAATGTGGACCAAGAGATGGACCATAATATCAAAGAAAGACGGAGAGAAGATCATCTCAAGGTTGACTAGACTATCTACCACGTCATCCTGCAGGATAGCTTATTAGGTTCGAGGACCTTCTGCGTCATCACGTTGAAGAAAAATCACAACTTAATGATTGTCCCTCGAACCCTGTCCGGCAGAATACCTCTCATCGCCACTGCGAGTAACTATGTCATCATCACGTGACAATCATGTGATTTTAGGTGTACGATCTTATTCTTTTTTTCTTGTTTATCAGTCTTTTTATGTTAGAGGAGTACCCAGAGGGGACCTTCATGCTAGTCAAAAACTTTATAATGCTTTTTTCTCTTCCTTACTTAGAGTGTAGCTCTCGTAGGGTAGAGGTAATGTTGTCCTTTTGCTCTTTTTTGGATGTAGGTCATTCCTGACTCCTAGTAGCTGCAGCTCCATTCGTGCTTGAAGTGTATATTTTGATCTACCATACATATCTACGTAGCCTAACAGGTTCAAACAGACATTTTTCGTGATATGCATGAAGTCTAGTGAGTGGCGGACATTTAAGTCTATCCAATAAGGTAAGTCACGGAATATAGACTACTTCCAAATGGGCTTATCATGATCTTGTTCAGTCGGGACAGACTTGCTACCAGAACCCTTTCTGAATACTACTTTTAGATCCTTTACCATAGAAAATACAAGTGTCCCACTCCGATGCTGCGACTTGTTACATTTCTATTTTGTCCCATCAAAATTATCACCTTTTCTCCGTAACAGGTGCCTCGGATGGAGGAATCTAAGGTGGCCCATGTGCACGACCTTCGATAGTTTTTCAGTACCAGCTGTCCATATCCTCTAAGCACTAGATGCGGGCTTTATATCCTTTGATAGATAGGCCCGACAGGTTACCTAGTGCAGGGCAGTCATTGATGGTCACGAACAACAATGCATGTAGGGTGAAGTTCTCTCTCTTGTACTCATGCCAGACACATGCACATCAGTCCAGAGCATTAGCAAATCTTCAACCAATGGTTTGAGGTATACATCGATGTCGTTTCCTGGTTGCTTCGGCCCTTGGATAAGCAATGACATTCTAATATACTTCTGCTTCATACAGAGCCAAGGGGAATGTTGTATATATAGAGAGTCACAATCAAAGTGCTGTGACTGCTGCTCATCACGCCGAACGGGTTCATCCCACCCTTTCTCAACCCAAACCTTATGTTCCTCGTATACGATGCAAAGTTCGGGTATTTCGTATTGATTTTCCTCCACTGGTAGCCATCAGTCGGGTGCCTTAGCCTTCCATCGTCCTTATGATCTTCTTTGTGCCAGCCCATCATCAGTGAAAGGGATATGCCCTAGATCAATCATAGTATATGTTGACGTCAAATAAACGCCAATTTTATACGTCAACATATTCCGGAATTCCGGCTTTTCGAGGGAAAATCAAGGTTTATACTAGCATTTTAATTATTCTAATAAAGTTCCACGAGTTGTGGTAGTATTTTGCATGCAGGATCTTACTGAGCGAAAATGGGACCGAGTCGGGCAAAAGAGTGGGTCGGCCGACCCACCCTAGGCCGGCCGACCCAGCTCTTTCACCCAGTCAGGCCAGGACTGCACCGAGACATCCACAAGAGATTCTAGAGTACATCCAAGCCATTGATTTCAGTCGGTTTCATCCAGAAAGAGGAGTAAGCCTCAAGTTAAGCATAGGATTCCAAAGGAACCCAATGCTACCGGTCTCCAACTGCCAAACCGACTCTGGGAGAAGATCTACACCGTCAAGGGAGCATCCCATGCAAAATCTACGGCCGGGAGACGAAGGAGGTGGGTCGGCTGACCCACCTAGGCCGGCCGACCCAGTGATTGAGCCGCCTCGGGTTCCCCTTCGGAGGAGGGCTGGATGACACGTGTCCCTACACGTGGAGCACCCCGGTTGGCTGCGCAACACTATAAATAGACCCCCTCTCCTCACTTGTGACACAACACACAACACTTTCACCTCTTCATTCCACTTTGTAGAGTAGCTCTTAGTTAGTAGAAGTTGGGAGTTAGAGTCAAGTCGAGCTGACGCTCGGAGTTCCGGAAGTGTCTTCGGGAATTCGGGTAATAGCTCTTGTACCCTTTCCTAATTGTTTCAATTAGTGAGATTACTTCATTCATTGCTATAGTGTTGAACTTTATTTGAGCTGAGTATATCTGCATAAATGAGTTGTGTAGATTTGCTTTACCGGTAGCTTATATTCGTCTGGAATCAGTTTAGGTTCTCACTCATATACTGTTAGAGCCAGGCATTGAACCTAGATCAACTTCTTTTAGTACTAAGGAAGATTGATTAGGAATAGTCGCAGACGTGGTGTCTGAGACTAGGACTAACTCGGTTTACACCCGGGCCCACGTATATGTGGTAGGTGGTAGGTGGTGACAGCCCTATCCATCCGTAGATACTTAGTATCTCGTTCGTAACCCACAGCGTCCGGCTTTGGACCAGTAGAGCCAAATTGGAACGATCATAATCATTCGGGATTCCAATTCAGGATAGCGGGTGGTAGTGAGTGTCTGAGCTCCGACGACGAATATCAAGTGGACCACTAGTTAACTATTTTAAGCTCGCTCAATTAAACTGAATCACACTAATTTGTGAACTTATTAAAACTTGTCTCGTTGTCCTCCCAACTGTCTATCTAGCTAGAGTAGCTTTCTCTTCGTGTGAATATTTATCTCGTGTGTGTGTCCCGGTCTTTTTATTTATCCTAACCCCCGTTACCTAGACTGGCTAGTTTTTTAAATAATTAAGATTTAGAGGTTATCTCTTTAAACCCTCGTTCCCTATGGATTCGATAACTCTAGGAATACTCCTGGTGAAAACTACAAGCGATATCCGTCTGCTTGCGGATTAATTTCTTTGAGCGTAAGAATCGCCAACAGTATCACGTCCTTGTTCATGTACATATGATAACGTTGTTTATCGGTTCCCTGAAAAAATGTCATGACTTTGTCCATTGGGTACGACTTAATTGTGAAACATATTGTTATATGACTTTATTCTAAACAGGTCCCTGATCCACATTATTACGAGGAGCAGTGGTGATTTGATCAGCATACGTATTGGTTGATGGTAATATTTCACATACCATAGATATAGAGATATCAAACCAATAGTATGGACGCATGTTGGGGAACATGGGCCGTCGGACAGACCTACTTCGAGATGCTGTGGCCTGTGAGTTGTAATCTCTTATAGCACCATCAGCGTATAGTCTCGAGTGGTATATCTATATGGTCCTGAGACCTGAGATTGTTATGGATGCCCAGCATGCTGACTCGTATACTTTGGTATCATCAAACGCTACACCGTAACAGGGTAGTTATAAAGGTGCCTACTGGGTATGCCACGATACATAGCCAGGGGTGTGATAATCAAGATGGAATTTGCCCCTCTTAGATAACAGGAGAGATACCTCTAGGCCCCTCGTGTGGATGGATAGGGAAGCGCACGGCCGTGCTAATATGACTAAGAAGTTAGTTATGGTATGTATCCATTCCACCGTCGAGTGAAATTAGGGTAGCGCGCATCTCGCCTTGAGCCTGACTAGTATCGGGTGGCAAAGGGATCGGCATGTGAGTGTATCAAGGTTCAGCCGAATAATGATTCTGTGCATTCGGGGGTCAATACGTATTGTTAGGTGCCGCTGTTGATCGATGGATTGGAAACGAGTTTCCAGATCCATGGCCGACTTGCACTAAACCTAACGGGTCACACACTTAACGGGTTGAAACTGTTTAATGGGTTTATGCGTCGATATGATCTACATAAGAGATAGAAACCCTAGCGGGCCGAAGCCCACTAGCGTGACTATATAAGGAGAGGCATAGGGGCGGCATTTTGAGATGAGTTGAGCCTAGCACACCCCATGAGGCGTTCCCGCTCGGTACGTGTGGATACCGCTAGAGGCGCTGTCGTACGCGGACGCACTGTTCGGTTGGACCACTCGACGAGTACAGGCGAGCACTCGGTGGTGATCCGGGCGAGTACGTCTACTTCCTCTAACCGTGAGAAACTGTTTTCGCTGCATCTCCGCGTCAAGGGTAACAATCTGTGATCCTTTACTTGCATGTGTTCCCGGGTGATTCGTGGTAGAAGATTTTGTTTTTGCGCTCGCGTAGCCTACCCATTTCCCAGCAATCTAGGCATGCCTTCTGTTTGCAAATAAAAGATTCAGGCGGGGATTATAGGGAAATACCACACCTCCTTAGCGGGGGTCCGTTGTTCTTACGATCCCCCTCTACCTCCCATGGGTCATCACGCCTGGTCTTATACCGCGAAGTTTTGCACACTATACAAGTTTCCAATTTGTCGTACTCATTGCGATAAAGGATACAATCGTTACGACATGCATGTACCTTTTGTACCTCCAACCCCAAAGGGCAAACGAGTTGCTTGATGTCATATGTACTTTCAGGCAGCGTGTTACCCTTTGTAAGCAACTTCTTTATTAGGCATAACAACTCGTCGAATCTTTTGTCAGACAATCCATCGGCAGCCTTCCATTGCAACAGTTCGAGTAAAATACAAAATTTTATGAGTTAGCAGCCTAGGTACAACAGCGTAATGTAGTCCTTCCACATGCGCTTAAACTTTTCGTACTATCTTCCATTTTCGTATCCTATTTCTCCATCTAGCAGCATCTGTTCTACATCATTATCGCCAAACTCCCCCAATGTATCTTCGAAAAAATAGTGTTGGTCAATGTCCAAGATATTGTCTTCTTCTTGTTGTTTGCTGTCTTTCCTTATAATCACTTCTTCACCGTGCTTAGTTCAACGGATATAGTTTGGCATTAACCCTCTTGTAAGCAAATGGAAATGAAAGTGGCCGGATCCTTGTCACTCCTCATTCTTGCAGTCCACGCATGGACAACATATGTAGCCCGACGTCGTGCACACAGTTGCAGCACGAAGGAAAGAGTCCAAACCCTGCAAAAACTCCGGGCAACGTCGATCCGTGTACATCCATCGCTGGTCCATCTATGTTATGTTACACAAAGATAATGAATTATTGAATAATTCCCAAAATCCAAATTAAAATAATAGTTAATTTCTTAAAATATATATTTGCTTATAATATAGCTGTACTTGAAAAACAACTATATTGCAATGCATAATTTTACATTGATTATAATATAATGATTCAAAATTTATTCATTATAATTTTGAGCTAGCACTCTACATCTACGAGTTACAGGTGATGATCAACATGTCAAACCGTCATTGTTGTAATACGTGACGGGTTAATTTAATGGCCATCACTAGTAACTTATCATAGGTATAGCCGGCACCGCCCCGAGCCTACATAAGTGACAGACGTCCAGTCATTAATAGCTATTTTAGCGATGGGTGCATACTACCCTTCATCTATGTTGTCTCTTTTGTGCGGTTTTAACGTAGTGTATACGTCATCCAAGCAAATTACAATAATACACAACAAGTTCTTGCCTCCTAATGAAGTACACAGATGATCAATTGCTCGAGCTATGCCCAGATTTAAAATTATTCATCAATCATTAAACCAAAACTAACCTAAAATTGATGTAAATCCACACCTTCAATACGAGCTACATTATAAATCAAACAAGTTCTAAGCTTAGGCTAGAAAAGAACGAGCTATACATCGATATACATTGATAATCTTCATGGATCGTAAATGGGAAAAAAATCAAACTTTATATCAATGTTTCAAGAAAAATTGAAGCACCAGATAACACCAAATGTAAGTGACAATGAAATTGCTAACCTTGCGCTTCGAGCAGACCACAAATTAAAAATTTGGGCAGCATCTCCCCTGATCCCTTTAGCTCTCAACCGCCACTGTGCTGCTCTGGTCGGGACTCGGGCGCCACAAGCTGCTCTGGGGAAGAAGAAGCAGTTCAAATACTGCACTCCAGTCCCAGTTGGAGCCACGAACCGGTATTGAATTCCCCAAGGTCACAGGTGGGCAAACATTACTGGCTAGTTAGTAACGGTTGGAGTCACAAACCGGTACTGATATGGAAGGCCCAACTGGTACTGATGTGCCGGTAGGGAAGGCCCGTTCTCTAGTAGGGTAAATTTTTTCGAAATGGGCATATTTTACTGTTGAAGAAAATACAAGTGTGTTATCGGAAATGAGTTTCCTTTTCAATTTTTTTTGGCTTTCTATAAATACGTAAATTGTTTTGGAAAAAATGTATGCGTGCTTCTGTTTTTTTAAAAAAATAGGAGCTAATCGCCCATGTGTGTGAGGCGACAAAGATCCTATTGCCCAGATAGGGTGTGTTTGGTTGGCCCATCAAGGGCCAACCAGGATAGGATCTGGGATGGGACGAATCTGTGATGTATGGACTTATCTCTAAAGCAGTGTTTGGTTGCTGTTTGGCTGGACCTCCTCTGCTCTCCGCCTCGGTTTCCCCGCCGCCACCGCCGCCGCCCATGCCGTCGCCGCGCCATTCCACCGTCGGCTCCGCCTCCTTTCCCGTCGGCCGCTCCCCTTCCCCTCCTTCCCAGCGGCCATGGCGTCGCCGCCTCCCCGCCACCGCTGCGTCCTCTGTTGGAGAGGCCCGCCACCGCCACCGCCGTCGCAGAGGCCCGCTGCCGCCAAGAACCACCACCACCACCACGGTGGAGGTCATCCAGATGCAGGCGGCGGTGTCGAAGAAGGAGGAGACAGCGCCAAGCTCCGCCCCGCGCCACCGGAAGCAGTTCAAATACTGCACCCTAGTCCCGGTGTTCCCCAAGGCACCAGGTGGGCAAACATTACCGGCTAATTAGTAATGGTTGGAGTCACAAACCGGTACTGATATGGAAGGCCCAACTAGTACTGATGTGCCGGTAGGGAAGGCCCGTTCTCTTTTAGGGTAAATTTTTCGAAATGGGCATATTTTACTGTTGAAGCAAGTACAAGTGTGTTATCGGAAATGAGTTTCCTTTTCAAATTTTTTGGCTTTCTATAAATACGTAAATTGTTTTGGAAAAAATGTATGTGTGCTTTTTTTAAAAAAAAAAAAAAATAGGAGCTAATCGCCCATGTGTGTGAGGCGGGGAAGATCCCATTGCAGATTTAGTTCGCGATCACCCGTCCTTCACCAGAAAAACGAACATTACCCTCTTTTTCGAGACCATTTAGGTTCTTACATGTCGTCTGAACCGATCGTTAAAGGTGATGGACCCCACATATATCGTCCACGCTAGGGGCGATCACCCCACTATTGGCAATAGGTCCGCTCCCCTTTGCACCGATCGTCGTCGATGGCGGGCTCGTACTTATCGCCCACACAAAGGGTGACATGTCTGCTCCACTCCGTATCTACTGTTTTCGGTGGGTGGGCCCCACATATCGCCTCTAGATGGGTGATCGGTGCCTTTATAGGCCACCCGTGCCGAACCCCGTAGGCAAATGAGAGTCGAGAGGGAGAGATCGTAGGAAAGTTGAAAGGGTGAGAGTGGAGACTCCGAGGATTGAGAGCTGAGAGGGAGAGTCATTGGGTTCGTTACATAATTTATTTTATAATATAAATATTGGGCCTGTTGCATAATTTTTTTCGTCCTTCCAAATACAGACATATAATACATTTTTTTGTGTGGGTAGAGGGGGTGGGGCATCGTCCGTTCAAACGACGATTACCCTAGTGGTGGGTGATATGTGTGACGCCATCTACTGCGGTGCTAGCGGGGTCGTGACGAGGAGGATCCGCCCATTGCTCGGGTGATCGCCTCTTTCCTATTAGTATTTTTTTTTACAAAAACAGAAAGGAGTGATACATTTCTTAAAAACGATTTAAAAGATATAAAACCGAAAATCTTTTTTTTCCGGTACTTGCCCTGTCCTCTCCGTAAACAACAAAGCGCCGCCATGGGAGAATTGCTAATTTGCCCTGAAATTAATTAACATTTGCTAATTTATCCAAAGTTGAATAGCATTGGCTAATTTGTTCTGACCGGATCTAACCGTTAAAAAAATTAAAAGAGTGAATCTAACCGCTAAAAAATCTTATAAACCGCTCCATATTCCGTACCCCCACTGCTCACCGCAGCCTCCATTGGAATCCCCATTGGGAAGCCAAACTCTAAATCGCCGCCGCCTCTCGCGAAATCCACGGAGGAGGCCGCCTCCAGCACCATTGTCTCGCCGGAGCTGCCTCCCCTGTTCCCCCACATCTCTCTCGCTCGAGGCCGCCGCTGAGGCCACCGCAAGCAGCATCGAGCCGGAGTTCGTCGCGGCGGTCTTCTCGCTGGTGGCGCCGACGAGGCCGCCTCCACCGCCGACGTGGCCACCGCCAGCATCAGCATCGAGCAGGAGCTTGTCGCGGTGCTCATCTCACCGGAGCCGCTACCACCAGCATCGAATTGGCAATTTTCCCCGTCGCCGCGGTGCGCCCTGGGCGGTGAGTGCGATGGCCGCGGACGCCGATTCACCGGAGAAGCTCTCTCGTGACGAGGCGGGGGGCGACGTTGGCGAGGAGGGGGACAACGACAAGCTGCGCCAGCTTTCAGACCGGGAGCTGCAGGAGAAGGCACAGCGCATGAAGGACTTCGCCGGCCGCCTCCCCGACGGTGGCCAGAAGTTACGCCGCTCGCTAGGCTCTATTCGCCGAGAGCTCGCTCGCCGCCAGGGCGCTTGCTCGGCCCAGCCTTTCCCCTCTCCTCAGCCCTCGCCCCCGCGCCCGCACGGCCACCACCGCGGGCCGGTGAGACATTCTTTCTGCCCCGTACTCATTTTCTTGGTGTGCGGCTGCCTGCGTTAAAGATTCGATCTTGCCTGGTTTGCTCCCATTTGGGTCTGGTCTGCCTAGTGGATAGATTGGAGGAAATGCCTTAGGGGGTTTCAAGGTTCCGTTCTACAAAATGCCTGCCAAGTAATATGCAGTTATATGAATCCAGTAGTGCATAGAACTCCAAGTTTCATCTTGGGTGCTCATTCGACCGTTTGTTGCTAAAAAAACCTGAAATTCACATTAAAAATCTTACTAACAACTTTTCACTTTCTGCTATTTCTTCGTACTATAGACGCTATAAACATGTTACATTTTCTTCAATGGCATTATTTCATCCCTCCTGGCTTCTTTTTTTTCCATGTAAAAAAACCCATGTTGCTAGGATTAGTACACGAATTGCTCCCCCTGATTAGGCAGATGCATATCTGGTCTGGGAGAAATATGTAGTAAGGTAACCAGTGCACGCTTTGCAATATATTGAAGTGGACTACACATCCAATCCTTTAACTTATATAGTTTTGTATGTAAACAGTGAATATCACTAATGGAGGAGCGTTTAGTGAGTCTGATCATTCAATGCTCTCTTGCAGGATGATGACAGATGTGAAAGGATAATTCAGTCAAGGTGTGCAGAATCATCTGGTATGGGATTAATTTATGGTTTTATAATTGCTATCACTTCAAAAGGTTCTGCATACCATCGCATAGAAGCTAATGATTCTTAGCATGGTGCATTTGTTTCTGGATGTACACATTCGGCCTCATTACATCAATTGCATTTTAGTTGGTCTCTTATAAAGACTTCCTTTACCATGTCTAATAACTAATTTCAGATGCATTTCATTTTTATCATTCCTCTCTTATAACATGGCCAATCTCTTTGCTCATCCTTTAACATTGTGCTTACAACCTAAACCCTGTGAACTCAAGAACAAATATACATGAAGTTGCAATGAATGTTTTTGTAGATAAAGTGGAATAGATAAAAAGGGATGTGGAAGAGTAGCATATTGTACAACAGTTGACTTCTAACATGAGAATACTCAGGTTCTTGTCCATATTTTCCATCAATATTTGATCTAATTAAAATCCAGTGTTCATCAAGGCTCTAGATTCTGGTCAGATGGCAGATCAGCACCTGGCGCCTTATGACCACCTAGGCGGACAAGTCCGCATGCGGATATTACCTAGTGCCTAGGACTAACTTATGGGGCCACCTTTTTATAACACGTCGTATCCACAAAAAATACATTGTCCTGCCAAAAATAGAATTTAGTTCTTTTAAGTTTACTCCACTTTATGACCATATTATTATAGTTAGCTGGAGTGTCATACTGTACTATAAGATCTAAAATATCAGAAATTATAGACAATTGTCACATCATATTTCTTTGTTTCATGATACTCTTATCAATTTTCCAATATGTATTCTATTATAATGATCTGCGTAATTGATTAGTTTGCTCTTTTTTTTTTTCCTTTCATTACCGCTTATAGGTTTGCCTAGAGATTCCAATAAAAATCATGGACTAACGAAATCAGATTTCTTGTCTGCATTTCAGATGGGCGAAGAGGTAATTATTTTATAGTGTAATGTGACAGTAGTGAAGTATAAGTTCAATGCAAGTATGCAACAGTGCAAGTAATAATTTTAATTTTTTTGTATTAGGAAGGCATTGGTGTATCTCAGCTGGAAATAACAAATACAAGCCCTGGCAATCCTAAAACTTTAGTAGAAAACAAAGGGAAGTTGTGTCAAGAGGAAGAGCCTTGTAGACCTGCTAGACAAACAGCAGATTTGTCTAACAAAGAATCATATTTTGATAACTCAACCAACATGGAAGACATGTCTGCTGATGATGACTGCAAGGATAATGACCACAATAGAATATATGAACATGGCTCCACACCTTCTCGAAAAAGGTTAGTATGTACATGCTCTTCTGTTACACTAGTCAAGCCGCACTTTGAATAGTCTAAATAGAAAATAGCCATTTCCTGTTGTGTATGCATGGTTTGATTTATTACAACCATACACTTCATATTTTATACCGGAAGATGGTACTATTGCTATGATACCCGGATACTTCCCAAAATCCACGTATCCGTATCCGGATACATATCGGATACGCTAGGATACGTATCCTAGACGTATCAGTCATTTTTTTTATTTTCAAATAATAACAAAAAATCGGATACTCTGTGGATACTCTCCGATACTGGTTTGATACCTCGGAGAGAGGAGAGAAGAGGGACGAGGCGGAGATAGAGGGGAGAATGAGAGGGAGAGGGGGTTGGAGAGAGAGGGGAGAATGAGAGGGACGGGATAGAGAGAGGGGAGAAAGAGAGGGAGAGAGGGGCAGAGAGGGGTGGGGTGGAGAGAGAGGAGGGCCAGGCAGAGAGAGACAGGCGAGGCGAAAAGAGGGGAGAAGGAGAGGGAGGGGGCGACGGCTCGACGAGGCTCATCGGCGGCGATGGTGGCTGGCAGAAAGGACGGCGAGGTTGGCACGACAGCTCCTGTCGCGAATGACAGCGGCAGCGGCACCCTGCAACGGTGGTAGTGGCTGGTAGGGCAATGTCTATGGAAAAGGGAGGGGAAGAATGCTCGTATAACTTCGTATAATGTATGCTATACGAAGTTATTACGACCGGCGCGGGAGGAGGCTAACCAGGGCAGGAGGATAGAGGAGTAAGGAGAGGAGCGTAGGGTACGGAGGGAAGAGCGAGATTGAGAGAGCCAGAGAAGTGAGGGTGGAGAGAGAGGACGAGACAGCGGGGGCACATGGAGGCTAGACGGGGAGAGGGAAGACAGGTGGCAGGGTGGGAGAGAGAAGATTTAAAATGCATTTCAATTGTATGTTCATTTCAAAAAATAAAAATAAGGATGCCTCATTCATATATTAGGAATATAATATATATATATCGTAATAACTTCGTATAGCATACATTATAAGTTATAATACTCCTAAGAGTAACGTACCGTACTATCTATATATATATAGAGAGAGAGAGAGAATGGCTACCATACTCTCAAGAGTACGAGATCTCTCCGTACTCTCGACAAGTTTATGCATTCTAAGAAATTATCAACCAATATGAACCGTTGATCTTCTTTGTCTCATTGAAATGTAACTTCCGAACAAATTTCGTAATTTTTTAAATTTTTTATTATTTGTTTTGTATTTTGGGAAATTAACCTTATAATTACTCGTGGAGCGTTTAGAAAACCTGATTTTCAACAATACAAAGCAATAGTAAACAAATTTAAAAAATTATGAAATTTAGTCGGTAGCTACGTTTCGATGAGATGAACAAGATCAACGGTTCGGATCGGTCGATAAGTTCTCGTATTACATAAACTCGTCGATAGTATGGAGAGATCGTTACTCTCAAGAGTATATTAGCCACTCTCTCTCTCTCTCTCTCTCTCTATATATATATATATACCCTATACTACACCGGGGTGTAGCTACACCACCGAAAATAACTATAAAATACATCATATGTAACTATAATTCTTACAAGAATTAACCATTGATCGCTGCAGTACATGTGATATATTTTATAGTTATTTTCGGTGCTGTAGCTACACCCCGTGTTGTATAGGGAATATATATATATATAGAGAGAGAGAGGAAGAGAGAGAATGACTAGTATACTCTTGAGAGTACGGATCTCTCCATACTATCGACGAGTTTATGTAATACGAGAACTTATCGACCGATCCGAACCGTTGATCTTGTTCATCTCATCGAAACGTAGCTACCGACTAAATTTCATAATTTTTTAAATTTGTTTACTATTGCTTTGTATTGTTGAAAATCAGGTTTTCTAAACGCTCCACGAGTAATTAGAAGGCTAATTTCATAAAATACAAAACAAATAGTAAAAAATTCAAAAAATTACGAAATTTGTTCGGAAGTTACATTTCAATGAGACAAAGAAGATTAACGGTTCATATTGGTCGATAATTTCTCAGAATGCATAAACTTATCAAGAGTAAGGAGAGATCTCGTACTCTCGAGAGTATGGTAGTCATTCTCTCTCTCTCGATATATATAGATAGTACGGTACGTTACTCTTAGGAGTATTATAACTTATAATACACCCACTTTTCCCACCGTCCGATCACCTCCTTCACCTAACACGTGTCCTACACCCTCCCATCCCGTGCGCCTCCCTCTCATGCATGCATGCACATGCACGATGACATCATCCATGCAACTAACATTGCCCCGTCGCCTTGCCTCCAGCTCCTCCATGCCATGCGATCCCCGGCGCCCCGCCTCCGGCCTCCCTCCCCACCAGCTCCTCCAGGGAGCCTCTGGCCGTCTGCCCTCGTTATTTTAAAAATCTTGAGTTGACAAACCAATTTTGCCATCATATTTCTGACATTTTTTTCAAACAAATCTAGACCGTTCTCACTTTTTAAATTTTTTCTTTACTATAATATGTGATGAACTTTACTATTTCTTAAGGAACATTATACTACAACATGTTATGTAAACATAAACATAAACTGTACAGGTAATTAGTAAAGCTGTGTACAGGTGAAATATTGTACACAGAACAGTAGTAAAGTATTGTAGATAGTGTATAGTACTCTGCAATCTGCATGTATAGTACATGTACAGTACTCCATATACGATACTCATACAGGATGTGAGCAGCACTTTACTATTCTTTATGAAACAATTTACTGTTCTTTATGTTACACAGACAGTACAGATACTGTATAGGCTAAGTACTGTACACGTGTGAAGTATTGTACACTATCTAGTAGTAAAGTATTACGCACAGAGTAGTAACGCTTTATTCATGAATTGTAGTAAAGAAAATTTTAAAAAGTGAGATGGTAAAAACGGTTTATCGATCGGGGTTTTCAATTAGAAAATATGACTAAAAACGAAATTAAATAGGTGATGTAATGCATGCATGCGGAAGAGGAAGGGAGGTGCGTGTGGGGTGGGAGAGTGACATGTGTCGACATATTGATGTGGGAGTATTTTAGTTAGAATTCCTTTATGATAAGTAGCAAATTTCCGATGAAAACAGATGGATTGAAAAACTATGAATTTTTTTAAGTAGGTTAATAGAGAGCTGACCTAAATTTCTATAAAGACTGAAATTGATTACATGATTTTGGAACATATATCACAGGAGTAAGAACATTATAAATCAAAATTCTAAAAATTCAGTGTCTTAGCTTTGCATTTCAATAATCAATACAATGATAACAAATCATTGTCTCCGTTATATATCTCATACATCACGGTTGCAGAGTGCAGACTACCTAACTAAAAACAGGAATATCACATATTGCAGAGTGCATACTACCTATCGTTTTAAAATTATCTAGGATTCTATTGACGAATGCTGTTCTTTGCAATGTTCCTATAGTCAAAACCATACACTATCAATTCCTTGCAAATCGATTTCCTTACAAAATACGAAAATGGACAGCAGTACATCTGCTCTATAAATATCTGGAAGAACACCTATTATGAACAAAATATGTGATAAAGGTCATGCTTGTCCTTTCAATCCTTTAGCAAATGCCATAGATGAGAGAGAGGCCAAAGCCAGCTGAATGCACTTATGACAATCATCCGTAGACACAAAACAAATAGGAGCCCAGTAGCCCAGTTTAGATATGTTTTTCAGAGACATGGAAATTTTAGATACAACTATAACCCTATATAAAGGGACAAGTTTTGACTGCATTTCTATATTCAGGTTTTCAGAGACATGGTAATGTTAGATATAACTGTAACCCTATATAAAGGGACAAATTTTGACTTTTCACTGCATTTCTATATTCAGGTTTAAGCAGAATCATCTGGTCCTGATATTTGTGTGGCCCATTCATAATTTGATGTTACAAGGAAAATTTGCATGTAGTTAGTAAGTAACCCTTATACATAACAGAATACATATCAACATTTTTATATGTAAATCTAAACTAATCGTACCCAGAATCCTTCACAAATTGAATAAGAATAACAACTGAATGCAAATCCATCAAGAAGGGTAATAGTAAGGAAAGGAAGATCAAAAAAAGAAAAGATAATATTAGATTATCCCATATATATCTAGAAGGACACTGAACTTATCTGATTGGCACAGTGTTAATTGCAATGGACCTCAAATCAGGTTGGATAGCTCAATATTCCATGGATTCATCTGCCAAAACCAAGCCTTGCATCATGTTTTTAAGAATCGGTTAGATGTAAAACCAATTTATTAAACAGATGAATGCCATAGCAAGCTGTTCAACAATTGCATCTATTTGAAGTTCAGCAACAGGCAATGTCAAAGCAAGTCCATGCTTATTCGTAATTTTACCAATGCATGTGAATTGCAATATTATTTCACCAAACCTGTGCAGACAATGCATGCATAGCTGGGTGTGAAGACAGCCATAAAAAAATTATGGGAATAAATTTAAGCTTATATGTTGCTAGGCATTACATCAAGCATCCTGCATGCCTAACACGGACCTGAGGGGCTGAGGCAAAGAAATGATTCAGGAGCCAGAATCAGGAAGAAGTATGGACAAACAATGTCATGTAACAAACTTGTTGCAAGCACAAACATACTAAGACGGCAATATAGAACCTCATTGGCCAAAGAAAAAGCGAAAAAAAGGTAAACTAATCTCACGTGGAGATACCTAAGCAGCAGAGCCATAGAAGATCAGGAGGGAGATAGGGCGGGCGAGAGCAGGGAGCTACATACCTAGCTAGAGGCAATGGGTAATAGCAAGCTCATCGCATCGTCGTCAGGAGAGGATGGGTGCAGGAGCAGGATAGGGAGAGTAGTGGATCTGATCTGGGCTAGGAAGAGGAGGGTGGCGCCGTTGTGGAGGGGCGACGCCGGCTCTGACGCCATGCCGCCGGAAGGGGGCGGCGCGGTTGTTAAGAGGAAAGCGAGGGCTTTTGGAGACTACGTGGCAGAGCACGCTGGGAACCACAAACTCCATCCGCCTCCAATCCGACCTCGTGGAGCACCTTCTCCCATGGATCCGGCCAGTTCGAGTAACCTCCTGCACAATGTGGATGCGGCTGTGGGAACCGGAGTGGACGGCGAGTTGGCGACGCGGGCCTAAGAGGACGGCGTGGCGATGGTACATGTAGACACCTGGCCGGTGAGGAGTTCATTTGCGATAGGCGCTGCTCAGGCAAAAGGAAGAGGGCGGACACCAAGACGTCCGGCGAGGCGGCGGTGGGCCGGGACGAAGAGGTGGGCCGTACCACGCGTCGCAAGCGCAATTCGGTAAAAATCAGCACTATGGGCGCTGGAGCAAGGATCGAATGCCGAGCTGTGGAGCGACGACTACCTTAGCTAGCCAAGCCGTCGAAGCACGCGCATTGGTCTGCGGCGTGCCAATTTTTTTATTTTAAAGATTAATTTGGTATGGATGGTTGGATCTTGTTCGACAAAGCGATCAGACGGCAAGGGGCTGCTCGGCGACGTGGCCTACGCGAATGACTGGTGATGTGTTGCGTTTTGGAGGCGGCGACGTGGCCTAACCAGCGCTCAGCTGGTTAGGGCGTTGTTATGTAGAATATATACTACTAGGGCCTTGTTATGTATGTATATCAACGTGTATATATATATAAACGTGTGTGTGTGTATAGAGTTGAGTCGCAACTGACCGGCTACTTGGTCCGCTGCGCCTCTAGCCGTTAGATAGAGCAATCTCCAGCGTCCATGTGTCCCACTGCCCTCGCGCCTGCCCGCAAGCGTTGAGCCAACACCCGACTGCCCATTCGCTCCTATCTCCTCTCTCTTTTATCCCCTCTCTCATCTCTCATCTCTCTCTGGGTTCGACAAATTCTTTACTAACAACATTTGTAAATCTCCATGCAACAAATGCCCAGATGCCCATCAACGTTCATACGGTACACATCCGAATCAGTGTTCTACAACTGATTTTTTTCAATGTTCAAGCAAAAATCCAAGATATGGTTTGAAGCATATGTGCAAATCCAAATGCCCATCAACGTTCATAAGATATACATTCGAATCATTGTGCTACAGCTGTTTTTTTCACGGTTGAAGCAAAAACCCAAGACTTATGTGCAAAATAATTTCACATCTCTCTTCATAGAACAAAGAATTTGTAGATGAGAATATGAGAAAAAGAACTGTATCAAAATTAGGAGATGAGAAATTAGGAAAAAGATTTGTATCTTTTCTTTCATTTCCTGTCCGATCAAGTGAACAAAAAGAAAAGGCATTGCATACCATGTTCCTTCCGCGGTTAAAAGAACGAGGAAAGAAGTACCTAAAAACCAACTATTAGAAGATAAAAATTGCCTGCAAAGCAGGAAAAAGATTGCAAGAATCCTTTCGTGGTTCTTCCTTGCTCCTAGAATGAACGAGCTTCAGGTGTTATGGAACGGAGGTTGCACGCCAGCGCCATCCCAGATCCGGCTTGTGGAGCCACGAAACACCAAATCCGCTCGGGAGAAGGGCTTTGCAACGGAGCCCCTGAAAAAGGATGGGAGCGCCGCATCAGCAGATTTGGTCGGGAGCCACCAAAGATGGAGAAGCTGGTGCACCAAAGTGTGACATTGTGTCATCAGATCTAATCGAGGTGGCCGCGGGTGTTAGGTACACTCCAAATCATAAGGTGTTTTGGCCCTCAAAGTGGCAGCTTTTCCTTGTGTCTTTATTAGCATATATAGACTAATACAAAGACCCACTTAGCCATGATTTTCGTAACTCCAGATCGTGGCCATTACACCCATTACTTGCACTTGCATGATCTTATGAATCAGCAGCATGCAACTGACCAAACACCTACCTTGATTTGCCCTTTCTTAGCACACTCCCTAATATAATGGAACTTGACATCAATGTGCTTGCTCCTGTCATGATGGACTGGGTTCTTCACCAAAGATATTGCTGACATGTTGTCCAGTTTAAACACCGGTGTACTAGGCTCCGTTCCAAGCAAATCGGTGACAAGCTTAGCCAACCAAACTCCTTGACATGCAACAGAAGCTGCTGCTATGTATTCTGCCTCACAAGAGGATAGGGCCAGTACCTTCTGCTTGTTGGATTGCCATGTGATAGGGCTCCCATTGAAGAAGAAAATTACCCCAGATGTACTTTTCCTATAATCAATGTCACCACCCATATCACTATCACTAAATCCCAGCAGTTGTGGATGCCCTTCTTTCTTGTTGCATAGAACAACCCCCAATCTTTGGTTCCAGCCACATAGCGCAGGATGCGCTTAACAGCTGTGAGATGCTCTTCATGAGATTGCTCCATGAAACGGCTCACATATCCAACTGAATAAGCCAAATCTGGTCTTGTATGCAGCAAATATCGTAGGCTCCCAACCAAGCTTCTATAGAAAGTGGTACCAATGGTGTAAAGCTGACCTTGCTAAGTTTGAGCCTCAATTCCATTGGTGTTTGGCATGGATTGCATCCTTCCAAACCAGCCTTCTCCACCAACTTTTCTGCATAGGCCATTTGTCCAAGTTTGATGCCTCTAGCTCCTTGAACAACCTCAATGCCCAGATAGTAATGAAGGGCACCAAGGTCACTCATCTTGAACTGCATCTTCATCTCCTCCTTGAACTTGGCGACCCCACTGCTATTCCCTCCTGTGATGATCAAATCATCAACATAAACTCCAACTATCAATCGATTTCTTCCATCTCCACGAGTGTACACACCATGTTCACAAGTGCTCTGATGAAAACCAAGAGAGACCAGAGTGGTATCCAGTTTTGTATTCCAAGCCCGAGATGCTTGACAAAGTCCATACAACGCCTTGTGCAAACGCAACACCTTCCCTGCATGATCAGTGGCTTCAAATCCTAGAGGTTGAACCACATACACCTCCTTCTCAAGCTCACCATTGAGGAATGCCGACTTTACATCCATGTGGTGTACCTCCCAAGAATTTTATGCAGCAATGGCTAGCAACAGCCTCACTGACTCCAATCTAGTCACAGGGGCAAAAACTTCATCAAAGTCAATCCCTTGTTGCTGCACATATCCTTTGGCCACAAGTCTGGCCTTATGCTTCACCATAGCTCCATGCTCATCTCTCTTCACCTTGAACACCCACTTCAATCCTATTGCACGATGTCCTGTTGGAAGATCAGCGAAACTCCATGTCCTATTGTCAGCAATGGACTGGAGCTCCTCTTCCATAGCACTACGCCAATTTGGATTGCGCAGTGCTTCTTCCATAGAAATGGGCTCATTAGCACTCACCACATGTAGCTCCTCAGCAGCCAAATCCTATGGCACCAAGTCTGGTGTCGCTGCTGGACCCAAAAGATTGTACAGAGTACGATATAGAGGTACCTCATCATCATCATCATCAGCATATGCATCCAGACCAGAATCATGTGACAGTGGTGTCACATGCTCAATTGCCGGTGAACCCTGAGAAGAACCACCTAGTGGCATTGGCGACACTTGATTTGGCACCCCAGCTGGTGAAAGAGATGACACTCCAGCTGGTGTCGCCTTGGTTGAGGTCGTCCAAAACTCCACAATGAAAGGCTCAGCTTCTTCACCACGACTAGTTCCTCCATTCCAGTCCCACTTTGCTGCTTCATCAAATACCACATCTCTAGACACCACCATTCGATCTGCAGCAGGATCATATAGACGATAGGCATTGGAATATGCCTCATAGCCTAACAACACCATTGGCCTGCTGTGATCTTCCCAACTTGTGCAAATGTGGCTTGGTGTTCTTGACATATCCAATGCAACCAAAAGTGCGAACGAAGCTCACCGCCGGCCGTACGTCGTGCCATGCCTCGAATGGTGTCTTCCATTCCAGCTTCTTGGTTGGAGATCTGTTTTGGTGGAAAACAGCCGTGGTCACTACTCCCCAAAACCGTACTGGCACACCCTTCGCCTTCATGCTGCTTGCAGCACCGACAATGGGTTGATTGCGCCTCTCGACTACGCCGTTTTACTGAGGAGAATAAGGCGTTGTGAGATGGCGCTCCACCCCCTACTCAGCACAATAGTCTCCAAACTCGATCGCGGTGAATTCACCACCACGATCAGTGCGCGGTGCCCTGAGACGACATCCACTTTCTGCCTCAGCACGCCACTGGACTCGCTTAATCCCTGCTGCTGCATCTGCCTTGGTATTGAGCACCACAATCCACATGTATCTGGTCATATCATCCATAAGCAAAAGAAAGAACTTGTTACCGGCGGGTGTCGCTGGCGTAATCGGGCCACAAAGATCACCATGAACCAATTCCAGCTTACTCGTTGCTCTGTACTTGGCTTCCTTGGGGAATGGTGTGCGCTTTTGCTTGCCAATAAGGCAGCTATCACACACCTGATCGACGTGATCGATCTTGGGCAGCCCCTTCACCATTTCCAGCTGCACAAGCTTGCGCATGGTGGGAAAATTCAGATGGCTGAAGCGTGCATGCCACTGCCAAGCCACCTCTGAGCTACGCGCTGCCGAACACACTGGCCTTGCAACCTTGATCTTCAGGATGTACAGCCGATTAGGTGATCGCAGCACCTTGGTGAGCAGTCCATTGGTAGAGTCGATTATGCGCTGTACACCATCCTCAATTTCCGTCTTGCTTCTTGCTTCATCAAGCTACCCCAAACTGAGAATATTGGTGGTAAGCCTTGGTATGTAGTAGACGTCGGTGAGTGCTCGATGTTGTCCCTCCTTGCAGGCGAGGCGAAAGGTCCCTCGGCCTTCAATGTTCACCGCTGAGCCGTCGCCGAAACAAACTGTCCCTTGGACGTTTGCATCGAGCTCGATGAAGGCTGTGCGAACGCCAGTCATATGATTGGTGGCGCCCGTATCCACTATCCATTCCATATCCTCCGCATCCGCCTTATGCTCAATTTGGGTTAGAGCACACTCCTCCTTAATGATGACACGGGTGGTTGGATTGGATGCCGCAACTGGTGACGGCAACGACGATGTGATGCTTCCATGTGCCATCAACAAAGTCACCTCTTCCACCTCATCACCTTGTCCTTGCACAAAATTGGCCTGCTCCTTTGGTTTTGCTGCGGCACTCGTGAGCCCAATGCCCACACTTCCCGCAGTTCTTGCACTGGTCGCGAGCAATTTGCGGCTAGAAGTAGCCGCTCTTCCCGCCATTGCCGCCACGGCCATGGCCATCGCCGCCTCGGCCACGGCTACCATTGCCGCCACCGCGAGCGCTGTTGGAATTGCCGTTGTCGCCAAACTTCTTCCGCTGCCGGGCTTGCCCCTGCTCCTCCGTTAGTAGCTTGCCACCGGAGTCCAATTGCGCCACGCCATCCCCGTTGGAAGCGCGTTGGTAACGCTGCTCCACCGCACGGAGAGGCCCAGTCACCTCCAGCGATAGCGCCCCGACATCAAGCAACGTCTTAATGGAGATTGCCACTTGAGTGTAGCGCTCCGGAACGACTTGGAGGAACTTCTTCACCACCTCCGCATCCGTGATCGCATCGCCAAGGGCTCGAAGGTGGTTGGCCAAGCCGGAAATCCTCATGGAGAAGTTGTCGACGGTCTCGCCATCCTTGAATTCAATGTTGGCGAAGTCACGATGGAGCTTTTGGGCGTTGGCCTCCTGGAGACGCTCAACACCCATCCGCACGATCTTGATTGTGTCCCATGCCTCCTTCGCTATGTCCTTGACAATGAGCGTTGCCAACGTCTCCGGTGGCACTGCGCGAAAAATCGCAGACAGTGCCATCCGATCATCTTGGAAGTCGTTGGTGCCGGGGTCGATTGCATCCTATAGGCCTTGCACCTGAAGATTCACCCACATCACTAGCGCCCACTCGACGTAGTTGTGGTCCAGGAGAGCATGGGGTACTTGATGGAACTCGATGCTCCCTTCATCACCGGCTTGACGACGACCTCGCGCGCCTCCATCGCGGTTCCTACCAAGACGTGGTTGGGGTGAGGGCGATGGCACGCGTCGCCGTGGGGGCGTCTTGGAGCCGCGGCGGCCACGACCACCCGCGGCACCACCGTCTTCCGCGCCACCATTGCCTCTGGTGCCGACACCTCGCCCACCAGCACCGCGACCACCAACCTCCATGGCTAACACAGTAGGGAACCTCACCAGGGTCTCTCACTCAGCTCTGATACCAAATGTTAGATACACTCCATATCGGAGGTAAGGTGTTTTGGGCTACAAAGTGGCAGCTTTTCAATGTGTCTTTATTTATTAGCATATATAGACTAGTACAAAGACCCACTTAGCCATGACTTTCGTAACTCCAGATCATGGCCATTACACCCATTACTTGCACTTGCATGATCTTATTAATCAGCAACATGCAACTGACCAAACACAAAGACCAAAACTGAAACTGAAAGCTAATTGAACATTGGAATGAGAAACTGACTACAAACTGACTCTAAATAAAACTGAAAAACGTATAGGACTTAATCTCACAGCGGGAAGGGGCTTCGCAACGGATCTCCGGCAAACGGCGGCGCTGCCATGGTCCATTGGTCCTTGCTCTTCAGCAGCTTGGATGTCATTGATCAGCAACGATGCCTGGAGCGTATTTGGGGAGAGGTGAAGAGAGGAACTGCAAGAGAGAGAGAGAGAGAGAGAGAGAGAGAGAGAGAGAGAGCAAGTTCAAGAGAGAGGCGATGCTGGCTTTGCAGTCACGGGAAGGAGCGGGTAGTGCGTGGGTAGGGAGGACACACGTACGTTGGAGATTCTTCGATCTAACGGTTGTGGGCGCGATGCACCAAGGAGCCGGTCAGTTGCAACTGACCGTAGCTCAACCATACATACATACATATATATATAGCGGAATTGGGACTCCCCGAGGCCTGTGCTCCTCACTTCTTAATCATCGGATTGCATCAAGATGATGAAACACATTTTGGGTGTCATTGAGAAGGTATGCCCGTTAGTAGGCTTGATATGGTAGGTTTGAAATGCTATTAAAAGCACACTCTAGCCTGTTAGAATTTGATTTTTTGAATGTCCTGTAATAATTAGGTATATTGACTAATTACTTGTGGGCTCCACCAATTGGTTTGGTTATCATGATGGGTATGGAAAGTCACGACATTGATGAAAATACAAATTGTTAAAACAGTAATCACCGATTACTTTTTTAATGGCCACAATGAAAAAAGATTACGTTGAAATACGGGTATACGCATATTGTTTTAAAACATACCCATACTCCTTTTGTAAGAAAATATACCCGTGCAATCATTTTTTTAGCATCAGTATACCCATGCAATCGGATTTTTTTGATAAAAAATATGAGTATGACAATAAAATTGAGTACATATGGTTAGCTTAATATAAGAAAATTGAGTACGTATGAATTAGGTCTTTGTGTTATTTTTTTTAAGAGCAGGTATATATGTTGGTATATCGTATTAATTTTTGTTACTTTTAACGTAATGTCGGGAATCAAATTTTTAGAAATGTAAAAAACTAGGTATGTTATGTAATTGTAATTGTAGGTATGGTTTTGTATAATATACTTTGTTTTTAATTCTAATAAAAATAGGTATGACTTTTGAAATACACAAAGTTTAACTTTCAGGGTATATTTTCAACATAGGATTTTTTTTTCTCGACATTACATTGTAGGTATGTAAAAATTTGAGAGTATGACGCAAAAATAAAGTTGAGAGTATGTACGATTAAGCTTAAAATACCTATACGCTGTGATATTCTTAAAAAATACGAGTATGTAAAAAAAAATTGAGATCTTGTACGGGCAATGTAAATATATATATCCATACACTTTGGTTTTCAAAAAAATATACGAGTATTTCCTTAAACGCTTTGATCTCTAAAAATTGAGTATGTCCAAAAAAGTAAATCTATAAAAAATGAGTATGTTCATCGGCCATCACCAAACACCTGAAGAAAGGAAAAAGATCTCTACAAAAATTGAGCCCGGGCACTGTCCTTGGTGATTGGTTAAGAACAAGAAGAAAACTCTAATGCGCATGAACAAGAACAAATCTCTAATGCGCATTACCACAAACACCTTACATACAGCAATGAAAACTCCAATTTTCATGTCCAGCCATCACCAAGCATCTGAAGAAAATAAAAACATTGCCAATCTTCATAGCAGAAGCTGGCGAGGAGGTGCTCGGCACCACAACGGCTGTGACGACGCTGCAACAGCAATGCGCCCATAGATCGTCGCTGTCCGCTTTATGTTGGTGAAGTCGCTGTCTTGCTGCTCACAGCTCTCCCCAACGTGGCAGCATGGCGTCCACCGCCTCCAGATCTAAGTGGTGCGCGGTGGCTTCCCCACAACACAGCGGCCGGTGGCACCCCTCATGCGGCACAGGCCGGGCCGGCGGCACCCACCCCTCGGCGGCGTGCGCGTTGAATAGCTAGTAGGCGCCCATGCAGATCAAGAACGAGGGGAGCACACCGGCCACCTGACGCGGGGAGAAGAAAGGGCCGCACCAAGTTCTAGAGAGGAGCCGCGGCCGTGTTGGTGAAGGGCGCCACGCCGCCGCCGGTCACGGAAAGAATTTCCGCGCCACTGCCGAGGGAGGTCAAGGCCGGGCTCTCGCCGTCGGCGTGGAGAGCACGGGCAACCGACGTGTAGGGAGGGCGGCACCGGCAAGTAGCCAGGTGGCGCGACGCGTATCCGGAGGGCGCCGTCGAAGGCCGGGGCGACGCTGTTCGGGGTAGTGTTAGGTTGCTCGCCGGCAGGGGTTGGACACCGGTGAGGTCGCCGGGAGGATCGACGTCGCCGGGCGGCCAGCTCGAGCTCTTGTCGACAATGGAAATATCTTGGATCTCAAAAAAAATGGTAGGGGTGGGAGGGGAGATTCGTAATTAAATGATAATGAAGAGGGGAGAGAGAGTATGTCCCTAATTAACGCAGTCATTAAATGATGAAGGATCTTGTCTGATTAATCGGGTTTCATGAAAAGAAGCCCGTTTAGTAGCACGATCTGAAAGCAAATCGAAGGGTGATCAGGTGGGCCCCTGTTATTTTTACTATATATATATATTCGTGGTATCGCCCTATCGCGTATCCGTATCCATATCCGGGCAACATAGCTATTAAGGAATATAAAATGTAAAATGTTTAGCTAGATAACTTACTTTATTACTTTGAGAAATATCAAATACAAATTACCTAACACCATCAGGAAACATTGATTAATGACAATAACAGAAAGCCTTTTAGTCCCAAGCAAGTTAGGGTAGGCTAGCTGTGAAACCCAAAGAGAGCCACCAACTAAATACAAAAAAGCCAAGGATCAATACCAAGGTTCAAGAAATCGTTAATTGCTGGTGAACTAGTTGGTGGTAATTAATTGGCAAACTTTGGATATCTTTCAATTTTTTACCTTGATAAACTCACCTTTTCATTTCTTTTTTGTCTACACACCCACTCTTCTTTCATCCCCGCATGGGCCATATCTCCTTGACCCTTTTGCCTATCTGCATCTGTCCAGATCCCAGACCTAGCTGTCTCAAATCTCCCAAGCAGAGCAGAAGAGCAACGGCCAATACACTCACACCTAGAGCTGGTGTCATCCTCCATAGCTCCCACTTGGTGGTGCAATTCTGGGCCGGCTCTGCTCACCCTAGGGTTGCTAGGGTCTAATCGGTTTAGAGTGAGATTAATCAGTGTTTTGACCGATTAGGGACCGACTTGTGGTATTGATCAATGGAAACATTATGGTAAATATTGTATAAACGATCACATCACACACGTGTGATAGATTTACATTAACTTTGTTATCTATCATGTGTTATTTGGACATTGTTGTATTGAATCATGTAATTATCCGACCTCTTCTAGGAAAGGAGCTTCTTCAGCTACCTTCTCAATGCAGCTGCGATCAAGAAAGGTTAGTGCATACTTTCTAAATTTGTACAATCATGGGCCGCAGAGTGTTCTTTTTATGTTGCATTTATATACTGTAGAATATTATCAAATTATCAGAATTGGCAGATCCCCCAACCACATCAAATTTCATAGAACTAGATATGGAAAGTGCCATGAGCCTAGTTCATTGTGGGGTAACTACCACATAGAGGAGGGTCAGGATAGCATGGCTGAAGGTAGGGGCCACTTCAAGGGGCACTTCTCCTACTCCACCTTTTTTCCAAGAAAATTAGCCCTCCACCTTCTCCACGTTTTACACTGTGAATCACACCAGAATCCAAACTGTTCAGCGCAGCTCCGGCAGTTCTGGACGCGACTCTGGGAGATGGAGCTGGGTTGAAGGACTATTAAAGGGAGGAAACCTTTGAGTGCTCGGACTGGGGGTTGGGGTTTGAATCCTCGGTGGAGCCAGCCAAGCAGAGGGAAGAATTGCTCTGGCGCTCATGATGGTGCGGCAGAGCTAGAACAGAGAACCAAAATTAGATATTTCTTTATTGCTTAATTAACTGATTGCCTGCCGAATCCTGATACACAATGGCCCTTACAAATCAACTAATTCAATCTCAAATCTTAAGTCAACAAACTAGATCTTATCTGTACTCAGTATCTGGAAGTAACCAACAAAGAGGCCAACTAACTGCCAGAGTCTTCAAGAGGTGCAGTGTATCGTCCTGATGCCATAACCCCTTGAGTCTGCACTGTTGCACATCATTCTGTTGCTGTTGCTGCACCCCTGTTGGATCAATTTGTAAATATTTGCTCATGCAAGCTTGAACAAACAGTAAACTAAGATAGTTTTGGTTTGTTTGCAATTGTTATTTGCTCTGATTTTGCATCATGTATCAGGAAGAGGTCGTACTACTGGATGTAGATGCACGCCATTCAGAATCTGCTGAAAAAATGTCAAGAAAATGGTAAATGTGTTTACACAACTTGTCATTTCTCCCATCTGGGAACCCCTATAAGTGTGCATAAATCATATTTTACCTGCTGTATACTGTGTCCAAATGCATACCTATGTGGTCACCTTCATCAGTTAAACAAAGGGTTTTTTTTATTGGTCAATAATCGGCTTAATTGATCCTCACCTATTAATTTTCATATTGGCCAAAAAAATAGTTTTGGATGAATTTTGGCTGATTTGAAATATTTATTTTCTATTGAATTTCAATTTTTTGAAATTTTTCACGAATTTATGTTTGGCCTGTATCAGCCTTATCAGTGGTTGGTGTTTTGTTTTGATAGTCGGCAAGGTTAAACACCATAACATCAATGCATATCTACATTTAGCATCTTCTGTAAGTCTCTGACTATTGACTAACACCGGAATTGTTTAGGGAGGCAATGAAGTTATACTATCCTTCAAGGTTGGCATTTCAGACTAATGGAATTCTTTGACCTTGCTGTTCTTTATTTGTACTTGATTGTTTATTTTCCATTGTTGGCAGAGAACACCCTGAATCTGTTGAGCTTTCTCATGACGACATAAAATGCCTTGAACCTGAATCGTTGTTATCCTCACCTATAATGAACTTTTACATTATGTAAGTATTTTTTTAATAGTTACAGACACTTGCGTTGACATTTGTGCATCAGTTGATAGTGAAGGATGAAAGATTTCCAGTATCAGTATCCTAGTCAGTATCATTTCATGCTAGCAGGAACAAATCAACAGAATCCTAGGATTGTGAAAAAATTGTACCAATATACATAGAAAATTGCAACTATGCAGATTATATTTCAATTATTCAGAAAATAAGATTGTGACATCTTACAGTAGCCCCGTGCTGCCCTTTTGGTGTTTTAAGTACTTAGGCATTAGCATTTCCTTGTTCTGGCATATGCTTCAAAGTTTGTAAATTCCCTTATTGTTGTGTTAGTCATAACAATGATAACTAGACTACTTGTAGGTTCCTACAGGGACCAATGCCATCAGTTAGTAGACTAAGGGGCAGTTATCACATTTTCAACACATACTTCTTTAGCAAACTTGAAGCCTTAACATCAAAGGTAACATTTTATATTTAGTTCCTAACTTATATTGCCTCGTTAAATTTCAATATTTTATACAGTGATTTGTACACTTGCTATTCTGATGTTATACTACATTTTTTACATTGTGTTTCGAAGTTGAGCACCTAGAAAGGCATGATAGTTTTCATGGACAAGGGTGATGCATCGAAAGAACAACCAGACCAAAATAACTTGGCTGCTACCTAAACACCCGTGGATCCAAGTCAAGAGTGCTGGGGAGCTTGGTAGCTATGTTTGAGGAATGCTGGACACTGGATGCCTTGACATGGCAATGCTTCTGAACTAAATAACAAATATAGACATAGTGATATTTGGTGATATTGGCCACCAATGTAGTTGCTCTTTGCTCCTGCCAGCAATGACACTGAGCGCCTTCTGCTTCTTTTGAGCCATCAAGATGCCACCCCTCATCACTAGTGTCCTATCTCTCTTCTTGTCTGGTCTAGCTCTATTCCTGAATCTCTTGTTATAGTCCCAAGTGGTGGCTGTGAAGCAAATAAAAAATCTCTTTCTTAATATTTTGAAATCTTTTTGAGACCTACATGACAGAAAAAATGTAATGTTTTCTTCAAAATCTCAATTTATCAGGGTTTTAATGATTTTGGAGCAGTTCTCCAGACAGTTTTCTTGAAAACTTCCATCGTGGAAACCGAGCAGTTCTCCAAACACGATTTTGTGAACCCTGAGCATAACTGTCATTATGTTCTGGTTGACCTCAACAGCCCTGATCTGGCTGGCCCTGACAAGCTCTGACAATCATCATTGCCATTGTAGTGGAAGCAAGATTCTAACCTATGGTGGTGAGAACAGTGAGTAAGGGATGTTGAGCTGTGTAAATAGAACGAAGGACAATCCAGGGATTCCATGACTGTTTTCTTGGAAAATACATTAATGGGAGCTTGTGGTATGGTGAAAAACTAATGTGATATCTGGGTGGTATTAAAGTACACTGGAATTTCATTGGTATATACTAAGGTGGTGATATTAAAGTACACCCTCTTTGACTTGTTTTTTATATATATAAAACAAAGTTTGTGACTTATATTGGGTTTTGTTTCTAGCCTACCCAACTTGTTTGGGACCTAAAGGCTTTGTTGTTGTTGATATACTTCTTGCAATAAATTTTTTTACAACATTTTATAGTACAATAAATTTTTCATATGTCTGTCACACAGCTAGATCAACAAATTCCTGTGTCATATATTTCTTTGCACTAGTTATTGAAATTCTTTATTTCTTACTGAAGGTGGACAAGGCTGCTTATTTCTTGAAGCTGAGAAGATGGTGGAAGGGCGTAGATATATTTCAAATGGCATATATATTGTTGCCTGTGCATGCAGAGTAAGCACTTTTTTAATCTTTCGTAAAGAAAAAGATACAATACTTTATATAGGTACTTGTGTTAAGTGGTATGTAAATGTTACTCGCAAACACCGCAAAGATGACTAAATTAGAAAGCAACATTGAATGTGAGGCTGCGGAACGTTAACATGCTTGGCTATTTAGAGAGTGGGAGGGTAGTTCTGCTCTTACCCCAGTATTTCAAAGGTGGGCGCTTCTTGGCAAATAGCAAGGAGCCTGAGTTGTTGTGGACTTGTGGATTGCTGCACCATGGGAAAGTCTTTCCCGGGGTTCAAAAAACTTATAAAACCAACTGGTCCCTATCAAATGTTGGATATAGTATATTAGTACTTGGGCCAGCTTGAGCTTTGGGTTAATGTAATTTTAGGCCCTAATTGGAATGGCTATGGCCACACCGTGACGCTTGATGTCCTGGGTTTCAAGAAATGTATGAGATATTTGAGAAGCATCTTAAAAAGCTACATCATTCCATTTGGAAAAGCTGTTTTTTATTGTGCAAAAGCCCAAAAATTGCTGAAATATGCCGTACAAATTTGGGCCTCAAGTTAGTGCCATAATTAGCTATTACTTATTATGGTTCCCACTAAACAGTTCCGTAAGATTTCTGGTCACCATCTTAGATGTATAGCTATATGGGCCTAATATAGGGTTTTTATATGTCGACTTTGCTAATATGCCCCTTGTATATATTGGCTTATTGGCCTCGCATGAATACAAGCTACCTTCATAGCATGGTATTAGGGTTTAGGCTCTCCTTACCAAAACCCCAAATCGTAGATTTTCTACAGCACCGTCATCTTTGTCATTGATCCCTACGGGCAATGCCTCCATTGTTACCCGAATTTCCAAAAGCATGTCACTTTTGTTCTCTCTCTACGCTGCGCCATGCTGCCACCCCGCCACGCCACTAGGTTGTTCTGAGTCTCTACACAACCATCTCCTCAACAACACCAACCGTCGCTATGTCACAACCGTTGGTGCAACTCCGAGTCCGAGAGCAGGACAATGACAATGCTGCGCCACGGTCGGGCCCATCCACCGTTAATTCTCATGCCAAGCCTAGCCGATCGGTCCCTCTAGATCAAGATTCAAAGAAAAATTAGTGCACCTTGTCTCTAGCATGTTGCCATCACTTTTGACTGAGGTATTCGATGGGGGCAAACTTCAGAGAATGGTCCACCTTGCTTTGGATCTGCCTCGATAATCAACATCTCTAGGACCACCTTATGGGGACTCTGTCTGTTTCTACTTTCCTGGATTGTCGTTGTGAGCTCATACCTGCTGTGAATGGTACACCTTTCCTAACTGATCAACATAAGGCGTACAAGGATGTTCTTGATCAATATGGTATTGATCTACAGATCTTTGAGGATTGGCTTGATGATGAAGCTTGTGTTGTTAGTGTCATCACTGGCAGCATGAAGGTTGAGCTTGTTACAGATGTTGCTGCCCTAAAGGCTCAGTATTAGCCGAGCCATGATTTTTTCTAGTCTTCTACACTTGAGCTAGAAAGTTCTTTTTATGAAATGGACTCCAGAGATGATGCGTGGCATGAGCTCGACTACCATAGCCGCCACTACTCTCAGCACCTACAAGAAGCTCGGTCACCATAGCGAGTTAATCTGCTACAGTGCCCATCTTTCTTCTAGCGGTTACTCAATGTCTTAAGCACTTGGATGCCAGATCTTCCTCATTGTCGGCCTTGCCAACTAGTCGCACTAAGGTATACAATTCCCTTGTATTCTTGACGCCCAAAGCATTTCCATATGACCCATGATCCTACTAAACTTGGCTCCTTGAGTTCCTTAGCTACTCGAGTATCCATCATAACGGTTGACATTACACATTTTGCCTACCGGTCGAGGCACTCTCCACACTTCCTCTTTCCATGTTCCTAGACTTGATATGCAACTAAGCTTTACTGGCTAGCTCAGTGATCACAATTGTCATATTGTTCTTGAGTGTGACTTGTTCTATTCAGGATCGTTGAACTAGGACCGTGTTTCGCACTGGTCGTATGCTCTGTGACTCCTCACGTCTTTGGGAGCTTGACTGGCTTTGCCTTCCTTTCGCTTATGCTTACTCTACCTCTAGCAGCCACTACTAATGCCACCGGCCTTGCAATCACTAACATGGTTTGCACCCACTTTGATTCTCCTACTTGAGTTTTCCGTGCTGACTTTGCTAGCGAGTTTCTCTCTACATCCCTTTTGTAGTTTTTGTTTTAACAAGGTACCCTTCCGTAGTACTCGTCCACTGGTGCTCGCGCTCGGAATGGTGTCTCTAAGCATGGGCATCGTCACCTTCTTGGGACCGCTCGAGTGCTGATGCTGAGCTCCTCAGTCCCACCTCACTTTTGGGTTGAGGGTGTCATTGTAGCTGTCTATCTTGTGAACCTTCAACCATCCACTCATCTTCAAGGTACCACTCCTATCGAGTGTCTATGGCGGGTCTCCCTAGTACCCCCATCTACGTGCCTTCGGGTGCATAGCCTTTGTGCTTCTTCAACCTCAGTGGACGAAGTTGATTGCTTAGTCTATTGAGTCAATTTTCCTTGGCTATGATACTGAGTGCAAGGGGTATCACTGTTGGGATCAGCATCACCACCACTCTCACCTCCACTTTCATCCCACCACAACCTTTACAACCTCCAATTTCATCTCCAGTTTCACCACCTTCAGTTAAGCCACTTTTTTCATCATCTCAGCCGGCTAACTTCGTGTTTTCGCCTCCTCAGGTTTGTTTCCGCTACACTCGACGACCGCCTCCTTTCAATTCTCTCTCTTAGGTCCTGCTTTGTCTCAGGTTACCTTCTTTGCTCTAGAGCCTTCCTCTATGCCTTCTACTTTGGAGTCTCCTTTTCCTGTTCCATCTATCTTTGTGTTGGAGTCTTCTTCTCTGGAGTCCTCTTATCCTTCACCGCTATGGTGTGCCCTTTGTGATCAGCGCACATTTCTCCTTGTGATCGCTATGGTTTTGTCGCTTCTAGTCTTCCATTAGCTCCTCTGAGCGTACTTCAAATGACAATATTGCTTATTTCAAGTGGTAGCTTGCTATGGTTGATGAGCTCACTGCTCAAGAGCACACTGACATGGGACGTTGTTTCGCTTTTTTCCTCCTGTCACTCCTATCATTTGCAAGTGGGCCTATATGATTAAGACCCACTTTGATGGTTCTCTTGAGTGCTTCAAGGCGTGTCTTGCTGCACGTCGCTTCCAGCAAGATTATGGGCATTCCTACGATGAAACTTTTGCTGGTTGCTCTTAAGACCACTGTTCATACTCTTGTGGTCATTGATTCCGTTCGTCAATGTATCATATGCCAACATAATGTGAAGAATGCTTTTCTTCATGGCGAGCTTCGTGAGGTCTACATGCATTGACTATCTAGTTACTCTGTGCTCAATGGTCAGGTTTGTCGCCTGTATTTATGGGCTCAAGCAATCCCCTCGTGTTTGGTTTGAGCATTTCACCTTTGTTATCACATCTACTAGCTTCATTGCTTTTTAGCATGACCCTGCTTTCTTTGTCCACACATCTCATGGCTGGGCATTCCTCTGTTGACATGCCCATCATGGGTGATGATTCTTAGTAGTGCCTTTGTCAAGGCGTATCTTCGTGAGCAGTTCCAAATGCCCCCTTTGCTGCTGTCTTATGACAGAGGTCACTTCCACGCATCTGGTCTACTATATTTCTTGGCAAAAGTATATGCAGGATTTTCTTCTTCGAGCTTGTCTTATCGATCAACACGTTGTTGACCCTCTTATAGAGCTTTACCTCTAGCTTGCTCCACTTGTGGTGCTCTTCTTATGGATCCTTCGCTCACTATTGTCATTTGGTTGGGAGTCTTTTATATCTTTGTACTACTTGTCCTGCCATCTCTTACACTAATCAAAGTCAATTTATGCAAACTCCCAATCAATCATACACACTAGAATCACATTCTTTGTGTTGTGAGGTACTTCGTGGTACTATTGACCGCCATTTGTTCTCCAACTCCAGCTCCTTACTGCTTCAAACCTACTCTAATGCTTCGGCTAGCGATCTCACTAGTTGTAAGTCCATCTCTGCCTATTGTTCCTTTCTTGGCTCTTCTTTGATTGCCTGGAATACAAAAAAGACCTAAGCTGCTGTTTCTTTCTCCAGTGCTGCGAGCATTCACTTCTTTTACGGCCGAGGTGACTTGGCTACGGTGGTTACTAGCGAACTTGGTGGTGTTGTCTCTACACCTATGTCAGTGCAGTCTGCAACAACAGGTAGTTACTCTTTAAGTACGTGCCTTTGTTGCTTTAGGTTGTGAATTTCTTCGCCAAGGCACAAACTCGAGCACATCATGGTTTTCATATATCCGAACTCTATTTTGGTGATCCACCATGACGTGGAGAGGGGTGTTAGATGCATAGTTATATTGGCCTAATATGGGCTTTTCTAATGTGCCTCCCAATACATGTATATATCAAACCACGATTGTTTTATGAGAATTTGGGAGCTGCCCGAAACATAGTTCATTTCTTGATGACTGGTAGGGAGTAGGACTGGGAACCAGCCTGGTACTTGGTTTGTAAACCCTGGAGATGGAAGTACATGTCCATTCTGCCTTAGTATTCAGTTAATAATAGCAGAAAACTGTTGGATCTTTTTACATTAGTTGCTAAGAGTTGTGCTAAAATTTATTTTGCAAGCTTGTTAGCCTGAATGGATTTAATTTTGTTGGGGTAGGACCTGATCAACGATGCATATCTCAACCTACTTATGCAAGTGCTATCTGTTCTAATCTTTTATTAAAGGCTGAGCCTGTTTCTTTTGTGGTCCCCATTGGTCAGTACACACTGGAGCCTGGTCATTATATGTATGCCATCAAAAGAAGATCAATCAGGTCCTATCATACTTCACTTGGATTCACTAAAGTTTCATAGCAGCAGATTAATTTTCAGTGTTGTTGACAGGTACATGGTTGCTAATCTTTGAGTAATTTGTACAGGACTATTATTTGCTGTATTCATTTATTTGGACAAAACAAGACAATCACACAAATTTAACGAAGTCCATTTATTTCAATAGTCATTTTCATAATTGGAATATAATTTGTATTTGTATAACCCTAACTTCTGCAAGTTGATATATTTAGTGCATCTTTTATTGTCTAGCTGTGATAGTGTACCTAATGTTGCCATATTTTGTCTATATTATTTTATTCGATTTTTATAATCTTATGTATTTGTTTGCAGATTCTTAAAAGAAGAATGGCAGTACCTGAATGAACATGGTTCAGTAGAATTTCCTTTGCAAGAAATGGTCTGGAAGAACCTTCCTCGTAAAGTTGAGAAGAAAACAATTGTGGTAATTGAATTTTTCTTTCCCACAAAGTTCATGTACTGGAGTGTGTTTTAGGTTTTCTTCGGCTGATAAAATGTGCCTATGGTTCTACCATCCAATAGTTTGTGCATTCCCATGACTAGTTCAAGATTTTAAAGAAAATGTTATTTAGACTTCGCTTGAGAAAAGGGCATTTTTCACCTGTGTTCATTCATCATCTGCAAAATATACATGTATATTATTGTCAAACTTGCTTATTTGCAATGGAAGGATGAAAATTGTGGCATTGAATAAATGCTGAGGTGATAGTCTATCCATATAAAAACTAATTTTATTAAGACAGCTAGAATTAAGTTCAACATACAAGGTACTTGCGTTAAATCACCAACAATAAGTACATGTATTCATCATTGTCAATGACTGAAAGTTCAGGACATTACCCAACAAAAAATACTGGTGCCTTCCACTTTCATCGGAAGCGCTGGATGTCCTCTTTTCTTTTTATTTATTTATCTATATGTATACGCATATAAATAAATATTGTGGTTTGAAAACATCTGCATTCGTGGCAGTGTGTTTGTACTTTGATCTTGTAATTATCTTTACATTCTGACATCTTGTTACCAGGTTCCACAGCAGGAAAATGAGTACGACTGTGGCCTTTTTGTTCTGTACTATATGCAGCGCTTTATTGAGGAGGCACCTGAAAGGTTTCACAAGAAAGACCTTTCTATGGTTAGTCACTATTTGTCAATGTCATCTTTTCTTTATAAGAGAATTCCTTATTTGCCATTCGAATTTAGGCCAACTTTCAAACTGTCATAAAAAATTTGGCGTTCTTTCCATGCTATCAAAAGTTGAACTTCCACCCCTAAATGCGACTGCCGTCATAACAGATGTTAGCTTTACATGGAAATGTCATTTTTGCTCTCTTTTCTCATCGTGTTGCTCTCATTTCTCTCCCTTTCCTCTCCTCTCTCTCCAATGTGTCCTCCATCGACGACGCCCACCTATGCCAGCAACCCTAGCTGCTGGTGGTGTTGGCGACCCCTATCGCCGCCGCCTGTGCTCCATGGTGTCCCAGCCCTGATGTCAGCGACCCCTGCCCTGGGCTTGTGTTCCATGGCGTCTCCTACTGGCTACCTGCACCGCCATGCCGACGACCTTGTTCCTCCCGCCGGGCGCCGGGCGACCTCGCCCTAAACATTGGCATCTCCGACCATGACACCGCCCCGCTCCCTATCGTGGCCACCTCGAACAACATCAGTGCCACCCTGCTCCCCGTGCGCCAGGGCCACCCCGTGGCCCCCCACATGCCAACGCCATCACGCTCCTCTACATTGGTGACCTCTACGCCTGCCCACGCTCGAAGTTGCCATCTTAATAGCCCTGAGCATGGACCTTGCTACCACCCTTGTCCAAGCGACATCAGACAATGCATGGTGCTTGCCTCGAGATCCATACGCGGCCCACGCAGGAGCTGTGCCAGATCTGGAGGCGTGTTGGCTTGGGTGGTGCTGCGCTAGATCTGGAGGTGGTCAACTCTTTACATGGTCTGCCAAGGGGAGCTCGGATCTCGGGCGGTGTGGGTGAGCAGACGGTGGCGTGGCCATGGTCGAGGTCGAGTTGAAGAGAGTGAACAAGGGGAAAGAAAGAAGATGATGCTGGTAGGTAGGCCCCACTAGGGTAAAAATAGGCATTTTTGTGAAAATGGGACAAATTAGAATGGCACGTTGATGGTGTTATAACGGCAGTGGCATTTAGGGGTGGAAATTTAACTTTTGATGGCATCTGGGTGGAAATTCAACTTTTGATGACATCTAAGGGAAAACAAATTTTTGAATTACAGTTTGGGGTTGGCCTAAATTCCAAAGGCAAATAAGGAATTATCTCTTTCTTTATTATGTGTGCTTGACCGTGTCCACATATCCTATTGGCTCATTTTGTGTCCTCTACTTTTCTTTTAGTTTGGCAAAGGATGGTTTCAACCTGAAGAGGCTTCTGCATTAAGAAAGAAAATGCTGACTCTGCTTCTTCAGTTGTTTGAAGAAGCTAAACCTAATAACAATAAAACCGAGCCTACCACAAGATCAGCGAACCCTTTGGAAGGTACCTTGACAGTTCAGCCAACACAACATCGTCAGATCACCCTTCGGAAGGTACCTTGACAGAGCCAACAACGTTGGAGCACTCTTTGGAATGCCGTTGATGTTGCCACCATGGAAGTATATGTTGTAGCCACAAAAACTGACTTATCTTGTAAGGGTGTATCTGAACATTGTAGTTGATGGCGTTTTTCTGCTAGGGCTGCATGAGAAGGTAACTTTAGGGTGCATGTATAGTAATCCTGTGACTGATTATGCGAAAACATGCTGGTTCAGTAGAACTTGTGATGCAATTGAAAGTTGGTAGTGCAATTGGCTTCACAGGATAAATTTTTTTCTTAAGTTTTTAGCCTTAATTAAAAGATAATGATCGTCATTATACGATCTGATCAAACGGGCCCTCTTTAGAACCGACAAATTTGGGCAACTTTGCACAGAAAAAGAAAAGTAAAACAGTTGCTTCCTGAAGTTGTATGTTGACGCTATTGGAGCTGCCTTTCTTACTTGTGAAGCCTAAACGTTAGACCTTACACTGAAGCCGTAGCCGGACCGTCCCAAATGGGCCATATGTTAGGGCTCTGAACTGTTGAGTTCTCGGTAGCTGACTAGCTTCTTTGAGAACTGCCCTATTGCAGGTGGTAATGGTTGTTACCTTTGGAGAGAAGAACAGATCAAAGACTTAGATTGTACAGTGGTCTTGGGTGTTTATACACAATCAATATGGGCCTCATGGGCGCCTGAACCTCTATGGGCCTAAATATATTCTTAACACCCTCCTTCAGACTCAGGGTGGAAGAGGAGGATTCGAAGCATTGAGTTTGAGTAGATGAAGACGATGTTGCTCTCGAGTTTGTGGTTTAGTGAAGAAGTCCGTCACATGCAATTCCGATGACACATACTGAAGAGCAATGGTCTCCTGATGACAATGAGACCGAATAAATGAAGCATCAGCACCAATATTCTTTGTAAGCTCATGTTTAATTGGATTATTAGCAATCTGTATGGCTCCAGTATTATCACACAAAAGAGGCGTGGGGGTATCACATGGTACTTTAAAATTAGCTAACAACCATCGAAGCCACAAAATCTTTGAGGTGGTAGTGGCTAATGCTCGAAGCTCTATCTCAGTACTGGATCAAGATATAGTTGTGTGCTTCTTAGACTTCCAAGTTAGAGAAGAAGTGCCAAGAACACAATAGCCAGTTACAAAACGACGATAAGTCGGATCACTTGCCTAAGTGGAATCCAAGTAAGAATAAAGCTGAAGAGGGCTAGATCGAGAATACAACAAATACCGAGACGATGCCCCCTTCAAATAGCGTAAAACGCAGAGCAGATGACCAAAATGAACTGAGGTAGGTGCACTCACAAATTGACTCAAGATATACAACCATCGAAGCCATAAAATCTTTGAGGTGGTGGTGGCTAATGCTCGAAGCTCTGTCTTAGTACTGGATCGAGATATAGTTGTGTGCTTCTTCGACTTCCAAGTTAGAGAAGAAGTGCCAAGAACACAATAGCCAGTTACAAAATGACGATCAGTCGGATCACTTGCCTAAGTGGAATCCGAGTAAGAATAAAGCGGAAGAGGGCTAGATCGAGAATACGACAAATATCGAGACGATGCCCCCTTCAAATAGCGTAAAACGCGAAGCAGATGACCAAAATGAACTGAGGAAGGTGCACTCACAAATTGACTCAAGATATGAACTGCATGAGCAATATCAGGTCTAGTAACAGTGAGATAGATACACAAGATTGCCAACAAGATGTTGATATCGAGAAGGATCTTCAAGAAGTGTTCCATCATCAGGACATAGCTGCAAGTGAAGATCCATTGGTGTTGCAACCGTGCAATTATCATACATGCCAGACCGAGCGATAAGATCTTGTATGTATTTGGATTGAGAAAGATAGAACCCCTTCATTGTATTGCATACCTCAATACCCAAAAAATAACTAAGAGGACCCAAATCTGACATCTTGAATTGCTCACTAAGTTGGTGCTTCACTTGGGCAATATGTTCCATATCATCTGCCGTGATCAACATATCATCAACATAGAGAAGAAGCAAAGTTCAACCCTGCGGTGACAGGTGAATAAATAAAGTTGGATCATGATCACTCTGAGAAAAAACAGCTAATTTCATCACAGAAACAAACCGCTCAACCCAAGCTCAGGGAGCTTGTTTGAGACCATATATAGCACGTCGAAGTCGACAGACATGACTAGGAGGAGCATGAACACTTGGTGGTGGATGCATATAAATTTCCTCATGCAGCTCACCATGAAGGAAGGTATTCGGTACATCCATATGAGATAGACCAAGAACAAACAGCAGACACTGTAATCAGAGTACGCAGGAAAAATTGGTTGATTAATATACATGCAAATGGAAATTGCGAAAGTATGCGACATGCAATGGAATTGCGGGAATTATAAGTGGTTTCCGCCACCTGGGACGGCTAAAGGCCGCTTCCGCCACCCCAGGTGGCTTCCGCCGTGCGAGGTGGCTAAAGCCGCTGGTTTCGGCCAACCCGAGTGGCGGAAACCGCCTCGTACCGCCACGTGGCCAGGCTGCTCCATCCCGCGCGCGCCGGCGCGTTGCTCTGCTGCGCACTCACTGCGACGCACCGGTTCACTCACTCCGAGACAACGGTTTTAATTTTCCCGCCCAAAACTCATTTAATTAAACTGCGTATTACACTTACTCAAGTTGATAATGTAACATTTTATGTCAATTATAACGTGATACCTGCACTAATATTGTTAGAAACATTATATTTCCATTAATTATTAGCAGAAAAATAATATATTGGGACAAAATTAGAGAAACTAGATGAAACGTGATTGATTAAATTTTTGTAAAATTTGAACAAGTTGTGCATGACTCTGGCGTTCAGTACGTGCTATTCTTTGATTTTGTTCACTGTGTCGAATTAAGTAGGAAAACTAAAAATAAGTAAACAATGATAAAATTAGAAACGATGATTAGTTTGTTGTGTCGGAGCAAGTAAACGGTTTATGGTTTCGAAGAACCGGAGATTAAATAATAAAAATTAGGATTACATGATACAAGCAATGGCACGCGTGATGCATAAGACAATCTACCATAGTAGGGCATCATAACTAAATCTACATGCCTTAGGAGATTAAAAAACATAGTTGCCATACACGATAATAATACTACTGGGTGCAGCGGGGGTATTTCCCCTTTGCAAACGCGCTAGGTCCTGCTTCCCTGGCTCTAGCCGTCCTCTCGCGCTTTCTGGCATGGTCCGCCTCACGCTCATTAAAGTGCCGCTGTCGGTCAGCCTCGCGCTGTGCCTGAAACTTTTCTCTCTCACGCTTGTTTCTTTCTTCCGTGAGGGCGACTTGCCACCGTTCCTCGGCCCTGGCCCTGCGCCCCGCCGCCTCCCACTGCATCTGCCGCTCCATTTCGGGAGTCTGCTCCGCGTCCAAATATTACACAAACTCGCATAACGGAGGCTAAAAAGATTGAGGTTAGCATCTGCGTGTATATGTTCGTTAGGGAAGAAATAAGTAAGAAGTGACTTACAGGGTACTTCGCCCTCCTCCCCATCTCGGCAGTTCGGTCGTACGCATAGTTTGCGCACTTCCAATACATTCTCCCGTAAGTATATCCCATGTCTTGGGACTGCATCAAAATACAAAGACTGCCGCATAGACACATGGGCGGCTGAACACCTTCTGGGACAGATTCGTGGAGAGACTCCCTTGGTGGCGATGGGAACTAAACATGGTCTGAACACTTCTATCTTTATTTTCTGTCTAGGATAGAAGTGTTCAGACTTTGTTTAGTTAGTGTAATAAATGACATGTTAACGAAAAAATTTAATCAATGACTTCGGCTATAAAAGGAAGGGTCGCACTCAATCCACTGCCCTCCATTCTGACTGCCTCAGGTGCTCACTACGGTTCTCGCTGCCTCTGGTGCTCAGTACGGTTCTCGCTGTCTCTGGTGCTCACTAAGGCCTCAGTTGATTTTGCGTTCTCACTATCCTTGTCGACGTACTGTGCTGTTTATGTTTTTCTCTTAATTTCATGCGTTTGAACGTGTAGATTTTATATACATTAATAACTATGAACATATAAATGTTGTACAATTAATCATCCTACCGTGGGCCCGTTCTCCTTGTGTTTTAACAGCATGATAAATATTATACATGAAATGATTGGTTCAAACCCCGTACTTTCATTACAAATTATTTTAACACCACGATAAATATTCAGTTAACTAAATAACTACATGATTTTATTAAACATGCAGATTTGATGGTACGAGTTAATATCACATATGCAGATTTGATCTTAATAGTTTCTTACCTCCATTACAAACTATTTTATAATTACATAATAAACTAATTAACTAACCAACTTCTGTTCTTACGCATGCGAGTGTAACAACATCTTCGTATCTTATTCCATGCAGATTTTACACATCACACATGTACAATATAATGCTACATTTTACTACTGTATAAATCTACATTAATCTATATTTTATTCTACTGTATTATACAAGTGTAAGCACGATCGTTTATTAAAATGCTTACCTACTAAAAATATCCTGAATAAACAGTCTGCTCACGAGGTATCAACACCTGCGCATTGAAACACATGAAATAATGAATAAAAGTTTTAAAAATCAAATATCATCTACATATTACATTACCTCTAGACTGGTTCAAAACAAAAAAACAGAGCACCTTGATGAAGACACTGAGAAAAAACTGAGCACCACCGGACAGCAGAAAGAGGAAGAGTTGCTGAGCACCGAGCAGCACGAATGTGTAAGCGCAGGTGAGCACCGGGCAGCGCAAATGGTGTGCAGAGAAACGAGGACCACTCCTCCTTATATAGCCGAGCGTGCGTGATTAAATCATCATAAGTATGCAATTTATTAATGGCTAATTACTTTGTTAGTAAATTAAACGCATATTTAACGAGACATGAAATGACGTAACTGGCAGACAGGCAATGACAGCCCACCAGCCTTCGGCTTTTTCTGCATGTAGCCACCCACGCCCCTGATTCCGGCACGCAATTAAAGACATGCAGGGCACGCAGTTCAAGGCGAGGGGATCCGAGGCGCGGGCGGAGCCGAGGCGCGCGCAGGGGCGGCCGCATGCGCAGGCGACGTGGCTTCCACCACTGGGCGTGGCCGAAGCAAGCTTCCGTCGCGCGGGGTGGCGGAAGCCACGTATTTGCCGTCCCCGGTGGCGGAATGCTGCTCATTTCTGTAAATACCGGTATATGCCGTATACTTTTACAATTTCTATTTTACATGTGTATTATTTAACCAATTTTTCCGAGTACGCACTGTAGTCATTTGGGCCACATGAGCATGTGTCTCGTCATAATCAAGTCCTTGAGTATGCTGAATACCTCGAGCCACAAGGCGAGCTTTAAACCTTTCAATTGACCATCAGACTTGGTTTTAATTTTGTACACCCACTTACATGTTATAGGTTTGGCATGAGCTGGGAGTGGAACAAGATCCCAAGTGCCCGTACGATCAAGTGCAGCAAGCTCTTCAGACATAGCAGATTCCCACTAAGGAATCCCTGAGGCATCATTAATATTAGTTGGCTTAGAAATAACAGCATCACTCACACGGGAAAAACCCAACCTATCTGGTCATCAGAAGATTGTATCGATGCTTAGCAGGCAACTCATCAAAATGATCAGAATCATCAGAAGCTGAAGCATCAGGACTGGCCGAGGGAACATGAATGGACACATGATCAGAAGGACGAAGGAAAGGACGAGTATTGACTTGTGTGATAGGTGGATGCACCGGAACGGAGATTGGAGCAGAAGTGGTTGTGGTGGGAACAGGCGTGCATGGTGGAGAGTCAGGAGCAAGATTATTTATGATAGGAGTAAGCAGGAGGATCAGTACTAACAGGAGGAAGACAAAGAAAGGAGGTGGAGTCTATGGAGGATGACAAGGATGATGAATGAGTGGAAGGATTATAAAAGAAAGGGCGACTCTCATCAAAATTCACATCACGAGAAATTCGCATGCAGCAAGCGGAAGGATCATAATAGCGATAGCCTTTATGCACAAAACTATACCCCAAGAAAACACATTCCATAGATTGAACAATAAATTTAGTCTTCTCACGAGGGGCAAGCAAAACATAACAAGTGCATCCAAAAACTCGAAGATGATCATAGTTAGGAAGAGTACTATCGACTGGTGGCTGATCGGGGGTCACCGTCGGCAATGAATTTGTTTAAGGAGCACGCTCAAGAACCAAGCCAGATGGTAGCACAAGACAGGGATTTATACAGGTTCAGGCCCTCAACTCGGAGGTAATACCCTACTTCCTGTGCTCCGGGATTATGATTGTAAAAGGTGATGATGCTATGTAAGGTATGCGAAGATGATGACCGTATCTCCCTATGGCCTCTACGCCCTTCCTTTATATAGTGCAGGGGGAGATAGAGTTACACGATAGCACGCAGTACATGGTATCAGATTCGGTTATAATGATGCATGATATGCAAGTATTGATCTCCTAATTACATGGAGCTTGGCTATATCCTCGGGAAATTCCTTGGCGCTCAAGTTATACGTAACCCGAGTGACCTCTATCCTAATCGGCCGGCTTGGGTCGTCCCTCATCTGATCCCTCATGGGCCTTCTAGAGGATACCCGGGGCCCATGCAGTCCATAAGTACAAAAAAGAACTTCCCCAGGACACTTGTCACCTAGTTTAGAGGAAGGTTGCTGGTTAATGTTATAAGCTACTGTGGATAGTGCCTCTCCCAAAAAATGAGAAGGAACAAATGAAAAATAAGGAGTGTGCGAGCAGTCTCAATAAGATGACGATGTTTTCACTCAGCAACATCGTTCTGAGCATGTGAACTAGGACAGGAAAGTTGAGGAAGGGTATCTCAAAAATGAGAAACTGACGGAAAGTGTATGACAAATATTCACTACAAGAATCAGAACGAAAGATTTTAATAGCAGTAAAAAATTGGGTATGCACCATGCGAACAAAAGACTAATAAATTGAACATAACTGATAATGATGTTTCATAAGATATATCCAAGTATATCGAGAGTGATCATCAATGAAAATAACATAATAGCTATGACTGCCCTTTGAAACAAAAGGTGCAGGTCCCCACACATCCGAATGAACTAAATCAAAAGGTTTAAAAGAGAAAGGCATACTGGTGGAATATGGAAGTTGTAGCTGTTTACCAAGCTTGCAACCCTTACAATGAAAGGTAGACTCCACAAAAACAGGACCTAAACGATCCTACTGAACTAGAGTGGACAGACGAGACCCACATAGATGACCAAGCCGATGATGCCACTTGGCGAAGGAAGAAGTAGATGACGACATGGTGGAAGCCACACAAGGAATGGAGGAAGTAGAGGATGGAAGACGCAATGTGTCCATGATGTAGAGGTTTGGAGAACCTCTACGACGATGGCCAGTCCCAATCACGTACTTCCCCGCTTTGACGATCATGAATAAAACAAGGTGAGTCATCAAAACCAACAAGCAGCTTAGGTTAGTAACTTGATCTACTGAGAGAAGATTCATAGATAACTTAGGAGCAAAGGAAACAACGGGCATTGAAAAATTTGAAGTACAAAGAGCACCCTAATGGGTGATATGACAAGAGGTATCATTAGCTGTCTGAACAGATGCACCATCATTGATCGGTTTGCATGCAACCAATTGAGATTTATTAGAAGTAACATGGTAGGAGGCACTAGAATCCAGAACACAAGACTTAGCTGTAGTGTCCGGAGACTGAGATGCAACAACAACAGACACTGAACCTTTGTTGGAAGAAGGAACCTCACGACCACGGGTAGCACGACGAGCATGATACTCAACCAACTGTTCTGGATGAAGAGAGAAACATTTGTCTGCACAATGACCAGCCTTCTTACAACGAGTGTAGAACAGCTCTAAGATGCCACTTTTAGGCCTTTGGGAAACAACCAACACACTATCATGAGGAGTCAAAGAGGCAGGTGATAGGAAATGAAGACGTGTCTCTTCAGCAATAGATGAAGTAGTGGGATTATTGAGGAGCTGTGTACGAAAAAGCTCAAATTCTGATTTCACAACTGTAACAAACTAATACATGAAGGAATTGTCCAGAAATTTGTACTTATCATCACAACCCTTGCACCCTGAAGTACTCTTTGGCACCATGGATATCAGAGGTCTAATGAAACGATTAAATGCTGCATAGTAGTCATCCATGAACATATCCCCTTGCTGAATACCATGGATGCCTTTCATGAGAGTGTATTGAAGAGCACCACTCTCTTGAACATACCTCTTCTTGAGATAATCCCACATCTCCTTTGCTGACTCATGATATTCTAGACTCATTCTCATGGAATGCTCAATGCTAGTGACAATGGCACACATCACTTTGCCATCATCCGTGTGCCAATCCTTCAATGCTTTGGCCTCAGAAGCAGGCAGATCATCCTTGTTAGATGCAGCAAGCGGATCATCAGTTAGATGAGAGGCTAAGCCATAGCCTTTCAACACAGTTTTGACAGAGAACACCCATTCACAATAATTGTGCCCATCAAGCTTGATGTCAATAGCAATAACATTTGACTGAGACATCTTCAATGGCCAAAACAGGTGCTGTCCACTGTTCTTTGAATCCCAGATCTAGTAGGGGATGAAGTAGAAGTGGCAACCAAACCAAATACAGCGGCAGTAGTACACCAATTGGGTGAATGAAGGAGAGGAGCTTGCAGCGACCACAACCAGGAGACCGGAGACGAGACTCGACCGACGGCGGCGACAAGATATGGACGACGACGCACAACCTGGAGACCCACTGGAGACGGGATCCGGCCGGCGGTGACGGTGATCTGGACGACATCTGCGAGGCAGCGGCGGCTTGAAGACGACGAAGCCGAAGCCGTGACGGTGGCTTGAAGACGACCGCGGGCGACGGGATCTAGACGGCGATCGTAAGCGACGGACGGCGTTCGCAAGGCGGTCTGGGCGGTGACCTCGACAGCCTGGACAACGACGGCGATCGCGAGACGGGCTAGGCGGCAACTGCGGCGGCCTGGACCGTGACGGCGGCCTAGGCGCGATAGACGGTGCCCTGGAGACGGTGGTAATGACGGAAGGTGTGGATATGATTGGGTTGCATTAGGGGAACCCTAACCCTAACCTAGTCCTAAACCATGCTCTGATATCATGTTACCTAGAAGAATAGATCAAAGATTTAGATTGTACAATTGTCTTGGGTGTTTATATACACTCAATATGGGCCTCATGGGCCTGAACTTCTATGGGCCTAGATATATTCTTAACAACGGTAAAGTGCTTGGCTTTGGAGCCTATCTCTCGGGTTCAAATATCCACAGAGGTAATAAAAAATTGGGTTTTAATGTGTTATACATGTGGGACTGAATCGCTGGATCCTTGCAGAATTCCTTACAAAGAGAGGGAAAAAAAATGAATTACCCCTCAAACTTTGGCAAACGTATTGAATACATTCCTAAAGTGCAAAACCAGATTTGTTGAGCACATATGTGCAACACACATATGTGCGTGATGACGTGCCCTCTATGTACTCTCCAATCAGAATATTTCAGATTTATCCCGCTATCATGGTATCAGAGCTGATGATCTTATGCCTCGCTTCCGCAAAACCTTAACCCTAGCCATCGTTCCCCTTCCCTCCCGCAAAACCTTAACGCTAACCATCGTCCCCCTTCCCTCTCCTCTTGCGCGCCACCGTCTACCTAGGCCGCCGCTCTCCTATCGTCTAGGTCTACCTCCCCTTCTCTTGGGCTATGGCGACTAACGGCTACAATTTCGATGTCCCCTCTCCTGTCGACGCTGCAGCTGTCGTTGTTGTCGTAGCTACTCGGCACTAGGCCAAGGAGGCTGCCACTCGGCGCCAGTCCGAGGATGCCTTCGCCCTTGCACGGTGCAATGCAGGTGGCAACCCCGACGTCCCCGCCATTGTCGATAGCACTTCTGCTGCTGCCCTTCAAACTTAAGCGGCCGCCATCACCAGCATCACCACCCTGGTCCTTGTCATCCTTGATCCTGCCTCCAACATTTATAGTCGTTAGCGAGATCTCTTCCTTATTGCTCTTGGACGCTATGCTTTCTCGGATCACGTCTTCACCGACACTGCCTCCTCCTGACACTGATTAGGAATGTCTCGATCTTGTTGTCCTCTATTGGATATATGGTTGCATGTCATCTGAATTCCTCGAGCTTGTAATGACACCTATCACAATGGCTCTAAGTTTGGATGATCCTTGAGAAGTTTCGTGGCAAGCAGGATACTTGCCCCGTCCATCTCTCGGTGCAATTTTGAACCTTGGCACCTAAGGTGATATCTCAATCGCGCAATACTATCACAAGATAAAGGGCATGGAAGATTATCTCGTTAACTTAGGCGAACCGGTGAACGAGCGCACCCTCATTTTTTGGGTCCTCTATGGGTTCAACAAGTGGTTTGACTTCTCGAAGTAGCTTATTCCCACACAAAAGTCGTTCCCCTCCATCGATGTCCCGCCATAGTTACTTCTTCAGGATCTCACAATGAGACCCCGACATACGACTCCTGCTCGTTGACCACATTCGTCGCCACTACACCACCCAACCGTCCTCCACTTCCAGCGGCTAGTGCCCCCTAGTGGGTGCAACAATAGTGGCGTTCGCGGATTAGGCGGTAATCAGGGTCGCCACCATGGTGGCGGTGGTGGAGGTCGAAACTTCAATCACGGTGGTGTTACATATGTATATGGGTTGTATATATGGGCCTAGTCCCATCTCCCTTTTGTACTAGGGTTATAAAGGCCCGTTGGCCCCAAATGAATACAAGTGACATTTCTGACATGGAATCAGAACTATATGTTAGGGTTTTACATTTCTAGCCTCCACCGATCCTTATCGCACGTTGCACTTGCGGGCATTACCACTTTCGATGCCGACTTTGCTCCCTGGATTTTGGATTGTTGTCGACTCTTCGCACTTCCGCATTGGCATCATCTTGGTCGTTGTGCGTCGTGCCGATCCGGCCTCATCTCGACTGCCGCCGCCCCAATCTGGCTTCGTTCAGGTCGCTGCTGCCCCGAGCTGGCCTCGTCTAGGCCATCTCGATTCGGCCTCGTCCAAACCACTGCTGCCGCCGCTTCACTCGTCGGTCGCCGCTGTAACACCCCAATTTGGGAATGTTTTTAAATTTGCGCCAAATTCAAATTTTTGCTTGAAATTTTGGATCACCCTGACGTGTGGGTCCCGCTGCCAGTCACAGTAGCACATATCCTTCTCTCTGTCTCTCTCTCTCCCGCGCCTCGGATGCCTCGCTTCTGCCCCGTCGTGGCGCCGATGCCATGCCAGGCGCACGTCGCTGCCCCGTCGCGGTCAAGCTCGTCTCCCCGCGCGCGTGCCTCGCCGTGTGGACCCCTGATTGGCCAGCCTTGGACTCGCCGCCGTGTGCCTCGCCGGAGGACCGGTCCGCCGCTTCGGACCTTCGGACAAATGCCGAAGACCGTCGGGCCGTCAAAGCCGTATCGCGCTCGTGACCTCCAGCTACCCCGCCTCCGTCACTTGGCACCAATAGTCAACATGCTAACCCTCTAGCCCTGCGGCCTGTATTGCACCTCCGCCGCGCCGTACCGCCATGCCGCCGCGCGTGCCTGCTGCTGTCGCATCGCAATTACAGCTCCGCGGCGCAGGCACCCGCTCCAGCACCCACCCCCTTCTCTGCCTCCCCCTTAAACGAGGACCAAAACCCCCTCTCGGCGCCACCCCGCCATTTTCCCCAAATCCACCGCTCGGCGGCCTGGAGGCAATTCCGGCGATTCCGTGAGCTTCTCTCCAATCCCTCTCACCTAGAGCTTCACGGAGACCCCCTTGACCTTTCCCCTCTGCCAACTTCAGGCGAGGACCTCGGAGCCGGCGTGCCGTCGTTGGCTCAGTTTCGGCCACCGCCGCGTGCTTCGCCGACCACCGTCCATCCTCGCGCCCGTCTCAAGGCTCCGTAAGCATCGGCAGCCTCCCCACAAGCTCCCCGCACACGCACGTGGCTTGTAGGTGCTTAGTGCATGCTCGCGCCGCCGCGTCCGGCCACCACTAGCCCCGATGCGAGCACCTTTAGGGTTCTTAGGGTCTGTAGATGCCGATGCGCACATGCTCCTGGCCGGAGATGCCCCGCAGTGCCGCAGCGTCGCTCGTCACCGCTTGCTGGCCACGTCGACGGCTGGAGGTAGGAGACGAGCTGTAGCCGTCGGATTGCGCCAAGATCCGTGCCGTGCTGAGCCGTTTACATGCGGGCCCCACCTATCAGAAACATCCCTCGCGCGCTGGTTCATCGGAGTCGCTGACGAGCGGGCCCAGGACCCACCTGTCCGGTTAAGTGGTGGTACCATGCTTGGTTTGCGCCAGCTCGACGCGGAGGCGTCCTCCCTAAAGTTGCCTTCGGCGTCGCCACTCCAGCCGTATGGGCGCGCGTGCGCAAATGGGCCATGGGCCGAATGTACTGGTTGGGCCGGCCGCAAGTTGGTTCGGCCCGAGGGCAGTAATTCTTTTCCAGCAGATTTCCAATTAGTTTAATTACAGAATATAGCTTCTAAATTATTAACAATAGCTAGAAACTCTCATAAATTCTGGAAAAATTTAGATAAATATTAGAGACCGACACAGAGTCCAGCAACTCAACATGGCCACATCAAGGGTGTCCACCAGAAATAGATCATAAATGACCTTAAAATCGACCCAAAAGAGATCATCCCCATGGAAAAAATCATGCAGGTTGAAATGGATGCCGAACATTACTTTGCGATTCCAGCTCTTCGTCATGTACTAGTGATCAAGGAATTGTTGCATCTTTGTTGGTAGCTTGGGCACGTCCTCAGGCCTAGCCAATAGTTTGCCTAGGTTATATGACCATCTTAGTGGTGCCTCTAAAATCTCACTTTGGCCAACTATTTGAGATTCGTAAGTCTAGTGTTTATCATCCATGTTTCCATCTTCAAAATCTACGATTTGTGCTTTGCAACCTTACTCAATGTGCGCTAGTAATCTGATAGAGGCTTCAATGGGCTCCCCATTTGTTTAGTAGAGAACAACATCGAGTAAAAATTTTTCACTGCAACATTAACTGGAACCTTCTTCTTAGGCCTTGCACGTTTGAAGTGTGCAATTACACTGGCGTCCACTACCTTTTTGTTCTTCTCATCGGTTAGATTGTACGACAACATCTTAGGTGGAGTCAAATTCTTGAATTGGGTGGACCCTGCCTTATTGGGAGGTGCTGCAGTAGGCTGCCTTGTCTTGGTCAGCAACTTTTTAGGTGGAGCCGATGGTGTAGTTGGAGTTCCACAAGTGAGAGGTGGTGTGGAGGCGGGCTTCTTCTGGCCGACAACTTCTTAGGTAGAGGTGATGTGGGGTTGGACTACTTATGTGTGCGAGAGGTGTTGGATGAGTTGGACTTCTTTTTCTAGCATCCGAGCGCGGGAGGTCACCTTGTGAAAAGGACACATTCTCATTATGTCAAAAAATATTATGTACACTATAGGAATCCGAGGTAGCTGACATAAATAAACCAACGTACGAAAAGCGACGTAAATAGGGTTATTTACGTTGGCGGCCAACGTAACTAACCCTTATTTACGTCGGCCTCGTGGATATCATAAATATTGACCGTCAACTAGAATCGTCGCCATGGCCCCATTTTTAACGTCGGCTATGGCCGACATAAAGAGCCTTTCCACTATTTATGTTGGTCAGGCTGACGTAAATACATGGCTGTCGGGCTAGTAATGCCAGCTGGAGCTATGGTTATTTACGTCGGCCTGGCCTACATCAACCTTGCCAACGTAAATGAATGTTCCAGTGGCACTGCTAGCTGGCAAAATAACCATCAGTTTTTAGCTTAATTCAAACATCAATATAATAAGTTTTGGCTCAATCCTTTTTTGTAATGAAATTTTGCTTCAAGCAACTTATGAATTGACTGTGCACGGCTTTTTTATATAAAAAAATGATGTACATGGTGAAGGAATTATATGCCCAATTGATAATCATAGTCCATATCGGATGTGTGCTCAATGATATATTGGACCACATATGACGTGGGATACATGGACCATGTGGGACATGAGCCATGGACCAGGTTAGGGCCTCTATTGTGGAGGGCCTGTGGTGGGGCTATATAAAGGAGGCGGTGGAGAGGCGCAAGGATGCCCCGAGGAAAATTAGGTTTTCCCTCTCCACCAAACCCTAGCCGTCATCTCTCTCGTCCGCGCCCGGCACTAGCACGTCGTCGTGGGCGGATTCCGATCACCGTATGTGTGTATTCCTGTAGAGACACAACACTTGGGGTGCTGGCTTGATCAACGCAAGATGAACCGGAGAAGACGACGTGATCTGCTTGTGTCCAGAATCTGGTCACGTCCTTGTTTCGCGAATTTCCGTTGATCCAGAGGGAATTTTGTGATGGGGCTGGATGCATTGGAAAGCTCTCGTGGAGGGCTTGTCCGTAGTGTCCAAGATCGTCGAAAACGGACTCCGGACGAGGCCGGGGCATCCGTTTTAAGACAGGTTGCGCGGGGAGGTCGCGAATCTCGGCGAGCACGCGGAGCACATCAACGACCTCCACGGCGCGGGGATCGGCCACGACCCACCTTGTGGGATGTTTAGGACTAGAGAGGAGGAGGCGATGGGATCGTCATGAACGACTACTTCCGTACGAGTACACGCAGATCGATTGAACCGGCTTCATCGACCGGTGTCTTCCGCTGCACTGCGCGCCGTGAGGTAATCTCGATCTGTGGTCAATTACTTGCGGGGGGTCCTGGGTCTTGGCGGCAGAATTTTAATTCTGTGCTAGTGTAGCGCCCGCGTTTCCCTTTAGTGTGATAGGTATCAGTGTCGGTTCTAGAATCGGCGGTGATAAGGATATTGCTTTCGTCCCATTTTTTCTTATCAGCTTAGTCATTGCATATAACACAATATGGTTTGAGTCCAATGAACCTGGGTTTTAGACCAGGCTGCTCCACAATTTAAAAAAACGTGGCCTATTTCAACTCTCACCACTATAAAAAACACTTCACTACCCGTTCAGAATTGACATTATTGCCGGCTTTCAAAGAAAATGGATGTGAAATATTCATTTCTAAATGGCACATGCACTAGAAGAGGAAGTAGAGCCCCGGTTACGTGTTAAAGAGTTCAGACTGGAGATGTAAGATTCGTTTTCCCACAATCACCCAGCTCAGAGCTACACAAAAATAACAAAGCTAAGAGTGAATTTCGAAACTTGACCTGCAGTGCAGCGGAGAACGAGAAAGAAAAGTCTAAAATAAGACAGTGCATAACTGGCAGTGGTAAGGTTAGACATGGTTATAACTATCAGTTTTAGAATTAGTAGTGATAAGAGCATCGCATTCGATCTATTTCTTCCCATAAACTTAGCCCTGTTCTTTTGAGCTGATTTGAACGGCTGAATGGCTGAAATGACTAAACTTCGAGAGTTTCTCGAGATAGTGTTGAGATTCGGTTACATTTCGTTTGACTTGCTTTTTAAAGCGTTAGGACACAACTTCGGAACAGCAAAAAAAAAGGACTCAAAAAACTCAAAACACATGTGTTTTCAAAACGTAGGTAAGTCGTTAAGCTGTTAAGCCATTAAGATGTTAAGCTGAAAAGAACTAGACCTTAATCTTTTAGGGGTACAACCTGTCTTTAATCTTTTAGGGGTACAGCCCGTCGGTCCAAACCACTCAATATGGTCTAATCCATTATTTAAAAAATAAATGTGGCCCTCTTCGAATCACCACTAAAAAAACCTTCACTGATTGTTTAGTATTGGCTTTCTTGCCAGTTTTCAAACCAACAGTGTGTAAGCAGCAATAATAAGGATATCACTTTCATCCCATGCTTTATTTCAAAAAAGGGGTATTGTGTAGTAGTGAGCTCACATATGATAATTTGAAACAAAAGAAATAATTCAAACAAAAAATATTTACATTAGTTGATAAAAAGTACTAGATTTTATTGTCGACATTTTTTTTGACAAAATTGAGAAACATTCCTTCAAATCAGGGATTACAAAAGCGGTTTGATTCTTCAATGGAGCGATTGGGCTGATATTGAAATGATAATTATCCGATAATATGAAATTTCTGCATATACTGTCTGGTGTAGCTTTATCATTAGGATTTGTTGATCAAACAGCACTCCATTAATCGGCAAAATGAACCTCAACATTGCACTTATATTAAGAGAAATATAAGACAATTAATGAACAAATTGATCAGGGGCCTTTTCAAAAAATGCAAGGCCTAGTTTCCGATTTTATCAATTTATTTTTCCTTATCCATGTGCACGCATATTAAATTTAGATTATAAATTATGTGTGGCATGGATGCTTCATCTTATTTCTGTGCGCTCATCTTTTATGGAAATCAAGTATTTACTGTTTTGAGGTGAATGCGTCATCGCGACGATAATTATATAAAAAAAACTCGCATCGGCTGATCGAGAGCAAAGCTAGCTAGCTGCCACGTATAAGAATCATGTCAGCCCTCAATTTTATACTTACCAGAGAGCCGCTGTACACATGCACTAGACCCTGGATCAGCACTCTAGTGCGTGCAATGCATATCCGAGCACCATGCAGACATACGTTTCAATATTCAGAGAATTACATACCTGGTTGTTTGACACAGGCTTAGTATTAAATACACCGAAAGACTTCACAACGGTTATAGGTAAACCATCAGGGTCAGCAGAGCTTATAGGTTTAACCGCAATATCTTCCAACGGCTATGCAGTCCTACAGGCGACTGGAGCAAACCCTAAATCGTATCATGGCCATCGCAGCCGAGTCATCTCCTTCATGATACTCGAACAAATCCTTCTCCTTAACTTTAATCTAAAAAGGTGGAAATATGCGAGGTCATCGTCATCCAAATGCTGGCTAGTTAACACTTCCCTTAATGCATATAGTGTTTAGAAGGCTTTATTTGGAGGTAAGGGTTATTTTGTTTGCGTAAAGCCATTTTTTAGGTGAGTTCAAATTATCCTATCTAGCATCAGTTATTAAGGTCTTTATATAGTCATCATGGGGTTCAGCACAAGAACAAACATAACCTAGGCATACACCCCAAGTCCAACCGACAGACCTTGACGACCAACCTTAAAGTGACCAACTCAAACTTGACCAAACATTGGCCAATATCACAATCAACAACTCAACTGATCCAATTCACATATCCAGCTTAATCATTCAACTCGACTTTCTTCTGGTTGCCCCCCCCAAACCATTCCTAGTTCTGCCATCCTTCCAGGATTTGGCAAATCCTGTTGTGTACCACACATGCCATGGCATGATCACCCCGGCCTAGTAGGGTTGCCGGCCCACACTAGTCGACCGTCATCCTAGGGATGTGTGGCCATTATCACCCTCGGTGAAGGCCGATGCCGGACCCCTATCGAAACTGGTCCTAGCGGGCCTCCGCAGAGTGCTCTCAACTAGCGATTCAAGACCCGTACTCCGCGCGATGGCCACGCGCTGTGTTGGAACCATCCCGCAGATGGCAGCGATCTCTCCGCTACACGTATTATTCTGCTCTCCTCCTAGGTAAGCCCTATCTAAACCCAGTACAAGGCATCTTGTGCCTTAATCTTTCATCACATGTCCTGTAGGGGCAACCCACCATTCATTCTCTACTTCCACGGTCATTGACCACCCACACACTTGGACTTTCCCAACCGGCTGACCACAACCGACTAAGTTTCCAAATAACCATACCCACAAACACAATCAGCCCAACATGCATCTACTAGCCCTAACTGTCATATGTCTAATCATATTGAATGAGAATCAAGAATGTCCGGTGAATATCGGTTCACCGTTCCGTGGCGATTAGCCAGAAGATTTGTTAAGGCTAAGCTGGTCTAAGCAAGTTTTACCCATTAGGTAGGGTTAAAGTGGATACTAGACTAATCATAGGCTAACAAGAGTAATGACAAATCAAAGCAGTCATTAAGGCTAAACAGTTAAAGGCAGGCATGTATAAGTATTACATGATTAACAACTAGAAAAACTAATAAGCATGCATTTTTAATAATTAAACAATATAGTTTAAGGAAAACTAGGTAAAGAACATGGTATTAGCGATGTTAATCCGCACTAGGGGTAGTCGCTGTCTCTCCCTAATACAGATCACATCTAAAGAGTAAGTGTTAACTCGCCTGGATCACTTGTATTCCAACCGTGGATCTTGATTTGCCCCCAGATCCTCCTTAATCCCTTGTGGTCTACCGACAGGAACCAAATGACACCAATAATCACCACGCTGCGGGGGAAGCATAATAGCTCCTACGATCATAGTAGCGAGTCTACGTAGGCTACCCTAGCATCTCTATGTTATTCCTACGAAGAGTCTTCCATGAGTTTCTATAAAGAGGTAAACTTTATAGAGGGCTCACAGTGCGGTATGCCGGTTAAGTTTCCTTGCCGAAGTTTAATCTTATGTTTGAAAGTAGGTGTGCGCGTTATATTTTGGATTATATTATCTACGCTCGATATCTTCCTTCTTAATAGTTATCATGGATTCTTACAGGACCGACCGTATTGTACCTTAGCCAGTATTTTTTTTATCGATGGGGGAATCGTTCCTAGCTACTAATGAATTCTTGGTGAATGATAATTTATATATAATTCTCCTATATTCCTCCCTACGTAATTCTAGCTTCTGTTAACAAGCGAATCATTCTGGTTTGCCTTTTATATAGAAAATATGGCGTAAGATCACTAATTACTTAGCAACTCAACAACGAGCAAGACGCATGCTTGACCTAGGTTTTATCCTTGCATAATGCCTAAAATCCAATAGTGAATTTAATGTTCGTATGACAAGCTATGCATGACGGAGTGCATAAATAAATAGTATTACGATATATTAGTTTACTAATTCTCAAAGTACGATTCCGTACGTTCAGGGCGTAATAGGGTGATTAGGGTTTCCTAGCGACATAAAATGGCGTCTTATCGGAGTTCAACCTATGTTCGAGGTTATGTTTATCGGAGTTGACATTATGCTAAGTGTTTCTCAAATAGAGGAGATAAACCTAAATATTCCTTTAATAACCTATCTTCTGCGGTCAGCTCCTTAAATAAATTATTGGGGAAAATGCTAGTTAATGGTTGGTATCTAGTAATTAAAATACCCCCATGCACACACACACACACACACACACACACACACACACACGAAGGCCCTAATCTACCTCTGGGTGTAGATTAAGCTAATCTACACCCGAGCCTTCCCAGCGAACCGCGCGAGCCAGCCAAACCCGGAAGTAAATAGTAGCATTTTGAAAGTAATCAGAAGTAACCAAAGTGAACATGTTTCAGCACGGAAAGTAATTCGCTAGGAGGCAAGATCCTAGAATTTGGGGGGCATTAATTGCCCTAAAATCGTGGGCTGCATGTTGGTTTATTTGAAATTTTGAGTTGCTTCTTTTCAAACCGATTACTTTTGATTACTGATGTTTCTCGAGCCAAAATAAGAAAATAATCAGAATTTTAGACCAGTTACTTCTTATTACTTTCCATTATGCAAACATACAAAAGTGAAAAAGCAGTCAAATTTAAATTTTATAAAGATTTCTCCCTAATTGAATTAATAGGGAAACGCTTTATTTAATTGTTGGGTTTGTCATTAATATTTCTTATGAAATTATGAAATTGATATAGGCAAATTTGATGGTTCTACATTTGTTAAGACATTTATTTATCCTTTATAACCCTCGCGAATAATTGGGCATAAATTATTTGGTACTATTCCCAGCAATTTACCCTAAAATTAATTTATTCATTTCCATATATGAGAATCACATTTTTAAACTAACAGTGACAATTTTTCTACTACAGATATGGATTTTATATTTTTATAAAATCATAAATTGTTTCTAGTATTTATCTAAATTTTTTCAAGAATTTTTGTGAGCCTCTAGCTATTTGACATAAAATCACAAGCTAAATCGGGGAATATCTAAATCCTAAAATTTGCTGGAAAAACGGCTAAACGCTTGCGGGCCGAGCCAAACCAATGAAAGGCCCAAAGGCGAATGACGGCCCACGGCCCAACGCCCGCATCGCCCGCGCCGACAGTGACAGCCACACCAAAGGCGTCTTTCATGGAGACGTTACTGCGCGGGGCTCGCGCCATAAGCGCGTGCGCCACCACTTATACTGCGCAGTTGGGTCCTGGGCCCATGCGGCAGTGACACTAGGTCACGGTTTCAATTGACGCGAGCAGGGTTCGACTGACAGATGGGGCCCACCTGTCAGCGACGATGTTTGATCGACTCTGCACGAATCTTGGCGCAAGTCAGACGACACTGCTTCGTCGTCCACCTCCAGACATTGACGTGGCCTGGCGGTGACGGCTTGTCCCGCAGTGGCTAGTGTGTGCGCCCTAGCACCTACTGTCTCTTACGATCCTACGGACACCCTTGTCGAGGCAGGGGCGGCCGAATGCGGGGGCCCGGCGGCGTCGACGGAGCCGAGGGCTCGCCGGCAGCATAAACGCACGCTGGAGACGTACGGGTTACTAGCTCGGACGGGGAGCATGCGGAGGGACGTGGATACTTACTTAATTTAAATTTTATAAAGATTTCTCCCTAATTGAATTAATAGGGAAACGCTTTATTTAATTGTTGGGTTTGTCATTAATATTTCTTATGAAATTATGAAATTGATATAGGCAAATTTGATGGTTCTACATTTGTTAAGACATTTATTTATCCTTTATAACCCTCGCGAATAATTGGGCATAAATTATTTGGTACTATTCCCAGCAATTTACCCTAGAATTAATTTATTCATTTCCATATATGAGAATCAAAATTTTAAACTAACAGTGACAATTTTTCTACTACAGAGATGGATTTTATTTTTTTATAAAATCTTAAATTGCTTCTAGTATTTATCTAAATTTCTCAAGAATTTTTGTGAGCCTCTAGATATTTTAAATAAAATCACAAGCTAAATCGGCGAATATCTAAATATTGAAATTTGCTGGAAAAATGGCTAAATGCTCGCGGGCCGAGCCGAAGCAATGAAAGGCCCAAAGGCGAAAGACGGCCCACCGCCCAACACCAGCAGCGCCCGCGCCGACAGTGACAGCCACGCCGAAGGCGTTTTTCATGGAGACGTTACCGCGCGGGGCTCGCGCCATATTTGCGTGCGCCAGCACTCATACTGCCCAGTGGGGCCCACCTGTCAGCGACGATGTTTGTTCGACTCTGCGCGAATCTTGGCGCAAGTCGGGCGGCGCTGCTTCGTCGTCCACCTGCAGACGTCGACGTGGCCTGGCGCCGACGGCTTGTCCCGCGGTGGCGCTACAGGCCACCACCAGGCTAGTGTGTGTACCGTAGCACCTACAGTCTCTTACGATCCTACGGACACCCTCGTCGAGGCCGGGGGCGGCCGAATGCGGTACAAACGCACGCTGGAGACCTACGGGTTACTAGCTCGGACGGGGAGCATGCGGAGGGGACGTGGATACTTACTAGACACAACGGCAGGCACGAGAACGGACGGTGACGACTGGCGGCGAGGCTCCCGGCGACGGCCGAAGCAGAGGAGACGTCGGCACGGCGACCCAAGGATTCCCGACTGAAATTAGGAGGGGAAAAAGGTTAGGGAAGTCCTCGGGAAGCTTTGGGCGCGACGAATTGCGAGAGGGCTCACGGTTTGCCGGGAATTTGTCGGCGCCGGTGAGACTCCGGAGTTTGGGGAAAAACGGAAAGGGCGAGCCGGCGGGCACCTCTTGGTTTAATAGGTACCGTACGGAGGAGGTGATCCAACGGCGCCCTCAATGGCACGGAGAGAGAGAGACGCGGCTCGGCGATGGGACGGCTACAGCGCGCGGCGCGGCCGAGCTGGGCTTGAGCGGTGTGGGGCTCGGCACGCGCATGATGATGGCACGGCGCGCGGCGCTGCCAGGACAGAGAGGCCAGCGGTGGAGGGGACTGCTGGGCGGCGTCGGCCCACGGGGCAGAGAGAGAGAGCGAGGGCCAGAGGGGGACGGAGGCCGGATTCGAGTGTGGGATTCGAGAGCTACTGGGTGGGACCCACGTGTTAGGTTTGAATCAAACTCGAGCGAAAATTTTAAATTTTGCTGAATTTTGAAAGATCCCCAAATTGGGGTGTTACAAATCAATTCTATGTAACAAAGGGCCTGCTGGTTAGGCCACGTTTCCGCCTCCCAAATGCGCGACGTCGCCCAATTTTGCGTAGGCCACGTCAGCGGAAAAACAACGGCCGTCCGATCTTCTCGCAAAATCAAATCCGACCGTCCATTCTAAACTAACATTTAAAAAAAACTCTGCACGTTACAGAACAAGGCAGTTGATTTGCTCTCTTGGCTAGCTAAGGAAGCTCTCGTTCCGGAGACCCGCGCTCGAATCCCACACTCGAATCCGGCCTCCGTCCTCGCGCAGCTAATTTTTTTATCTGGTGCAGGCCACTCGTTGAAGACCTGGGATCCACGTGCCAGGCTGTGCCATTTTTTTTCTTGTCATTCTTTTTTTTGGGTCGTAGAAGGTTCGGAAAAAACCAAAAATTAAACAATGCATACACAAAGAACATTTATAAAAAAGTTTGATGTTAGTCAAAACTCTTTAAAGTATAAATTTACAAATAATTTGCTCTTTCTTGTGAAGGGCATATTTCTTCTCGATTTTACACATTGCAATTATGCTTATGGTAGATCGTAAAAAATCATAAATTTAAAAGTTTCAGAAACATGACTTCAAAAGAATATCTAAAATTAAAATATTTCAAAAATTAAATGTTTTGATAATGCAAGATTCAAGCTAAGGATTTTATCTTTTGCAGGCCGCAAAATAAACGTAAAAATTGAAAGTCTCCAAAACAAACATGCATGCACAAAGGAAATCAATAAAAAATTTGATATTATTCAAAAAAATTTTAAGTCCCAATTTACAAACAGTTTGCACCTTCTTATTAAGGACATATTTCTTCTCGATTTCCCACCTTTCAACTTTATTTATGGTAGATAAAGAAACATATAAATTGAAAGTTCCCTAACCATGTCCGCAAAAACAACATACAAAATTAACATTTTTAATAAATTAGTGGTTTTCATAATGAAGACTTTAAACTAAAATTTTTGTTTTTGGTAGGCTGCAAAAAACATTCATAAAAATTGAAATTTTATAAAAATGAAACCGTCGCAGCAAAAAGAACATACATAAATATTTTCATGTTATTCAAAAATATTTTAAAGTCCAAGTTTACAAATAGTTTTCTCTTTCTTTACGAAGAGCAATTTTTTTTCTTGGTTTCCCACTTTTCGTTTTTTATTTATGGTACGTCGAAAAAACATAAAAACTAAAATTTTCAAACTGGCTGCAGAAAGAACATGAATAAAAAAGTTTGATGTCGTGCATTTTTTTGAAATTAAAATTTATAAATAGTTTGCTCTTTTTTATGAATGGCATATTTTTTTAATCGATTTTCCATTTTTCCAAGTTTTATTTATGGAACGTAACACAGAAAACATATAAATTGAAAATTTCCAAAATTTAAATACGACAAAGGTCCGTAAATGCAATAAAAAGCATGGTGGAGGTACATAAATACATTTGAGCTTTGCAAATGTTGACTTCTATAAAATGAATTAAGAAAGAATAGAAAAGCTTAAAAAATAATAAGAAATCCAAAAAAACAAAAAAAACCAGAATGCAACTGTGTCTTAGGAAATTAATGTCACGCGCCACGGGCGCGTAGTCATTGCTAGTAAAATACAAGCGTTCACTTGTGGCTCCTTTATCATTCTATGCGCCCATAAAAGATTAACATTACTAGAGAAATGATCTTATTTACCAGCACATGATAGTGCACCAATATCGGTTCGTAGCAATAGTACCAATTCTATACTTTCAGTACTAGTTGGAGGCAACAGCAAAAATACCTTTTGCAGGCGTGTACAGGCCGGCTGGCGTGCGGATCGATACTAAAGGCTTGTTCCACCGAACTTTAAAAGGATTGCATATCTTACTCTAATAAATACACGTTGGTCGGTAGGTTGGTTAGAAGGGTGATTGGAAAGTCATGTGGTGACATGATGTCGTAGGTTCGAGTGTTTGGTTAGCCATATTTTTTAGATATTTCGGTGGCTATATTTCCGATCGGGGGAATCAGAACTAAAGCGCTAGACCCAAAAGCCTATTTCCAACAGAATTAAAAGTCATTTCGGTTGTAGCTAGTGTAAATATTTCAGTATATTTTCTGTTTACTTTCCGTAATGCAATTGTGTATATGCATATATTTCAAGAGACGCAGTGCACAATATTAATATACTTTTGTATGTCGTGAATACACGACAATAATTACGATGGCATACAAATATAGATTTTACTGATGCCGATGATGGATAACTTTCAGGTTGCAGCGGCTGACGGAAGTCCCATTGAAAATCGTGCGAGTACAAAAGATACCAGAATTACAGATTCGGTGTCTAAAGGAATTATTTATTGGCAGAGAGTAATTCCCCATACTACCATACCATCAGCCATACTTGACCTCGTAACCACACAGCCCATTGAGGAAAACAAGAAGAAACTCCAATCCAAATATGAGGACGATGAGAAGGTTACATTCTACAAGTATGGAGGCAGGAAGGACAGTAACAAGAAACTTCAGTCCTTAGAGGAGGACGATAATAAGCTTTTGCTCTATAAGTACGGAGCCAGTAAGGAGGGTAACAGCAAGAAAATCCAGTCCAAAGAGGACGACGTTGCTAAGGTTACATTCTACAAGTATGGAGGCAGCAAGAAGGGCAGTAACAAGAAACTTCAGTCGGTAGCAGAGGACGATAATAAGCTTTAGTCCTCTGGTCCTCGATCACGTAGATCCCATGGAAATTAGGACAACTTCCTGTGCTACTCTTCGACTCGGTCTCCGAGTGGGAGAAATGAAGGGTTGGGGCGTCTTGGATGTCGAATCCGTGTGGATCACCGGTGATGATGCCTACCATCTGGGATTCACCTTCGGTTGGGTGCTCTTCATATCCAAATTGAGAATTGAGCCCTCAGCACATTACCTGCTAGTATGTGGTGGCAGCGTTACTCATCCAAACAGGAGCCTAAGTGAAGTGATGTTGAAGATCTCTAGACCGAAGGGAGCTTTGGGCTGGTCATTGTCCAAGCCCTCGCCAGTTCAGATCTGGTCCGGTCCTACGGGAGAAAACTTGTCGGAGTTGTTGATGGAGTCGCTCCTAGATCGAATCTGGTATCTGGCGTGGATCTGAGAGAGCAAGAGTCCGTCGAAGTCGTCGGTGATGAAATCCAGGCTCCCGAAGCAGAAAGCCTGGCAGGTAGCGAAGGTGACGCCGACTCCATTGATCGTTACCATCGAGCTTGATGACGTTGATCTTGATGTTTCCCCTACCTGGTGCGCCAATTGTCGACGTTTGTTTTACCGAGGGGTGTCATTGGCAATGATTTATTTGTGGTTATGCACTGGATCCAAAGTTGATGGTAACACATGATGAGGCATTATACATGTTTTGACCCTCACGGAGGAGGTAATACCCTAGTTATTTGTTCTGGGATTATGAATATGATCTCACGTATTGCGATGTATGCTTGGATGTGGGAGAACCCGAAACAGGGTCCCTTGCCAGCCTTATATAGTGGGGTAGGGTCACAACATAGAGTCCTGATCGGTTACGAGGTATGATTCCTATATCTTTCCATCCCAGACGCATGGCTATTCGAGATTACAATCATGGCTTCCTTATTCAGGATAGGCTTCTGTCTTTGCCCCTGCCTTGCTGTGCAAGGCAAGCCATGGTCTGAATCATGCCCTCACGTGTATGGCCGGCTCAGCTCACCCCTATTAGGTGTTCTTCGCGGCCCGCTGTGGATACCCGGGGTCCTTGTACTCCACAGGAAGGGTGGTTCGAGAAGAAATATCTCAATGATATATATAAATGTGATGTTGGAATGGTTGGGTTGGAGTGTGGACTCACCCGAACGGGTGCATATGAGGTATGCACATTAGGAAGTCACTGACCTTTTCTCTATGGGGAATCGGTTCCTAGCAGCACAACGCGTGGCCATCACGCGGTACCAGATGTGAAAGGTGGAATTAGGCCGTTACTTGTATATTGATCTGACCCTATCTACCTAGCCAGACTATAACGGCCATGCCATCTGTTGAGAGGCAAGTCAACCAAGGTGTTGTGGGTCACTAGTTCACTGCGGTACTTGGTGAGATAGTAGTTCCCAACGAGATGGGATACACGAATGGTTCATTGGGATTTGCCTGTGTGGCATGTGTGATGGTTTTGGATATGCTTGTGCGACATGTGAGATGTTTTACTGAATTTTACTATAATCTTTCCTCGACATCTTTTTGGTGATGCCCATTGTAAAATGGCTAGGTATATGTTTTTCCTATATATATTATATGTAAAAAATTGGCTTTCCACAAAGATAACAACCTAACTCCATCATATGGCCTTTATCACTACTATGAATTGAAGGACGGTGTTAGCTTGCAACTGTGGTTTGATTGCGCACTTAATTACCCTCACACTGACTCACCTTTTTAGACTTTGGGAATTGTGAAGACGACGACTATGCCGGTCTCGAAGATGGTGATCCAACTATTGGAGATCATGGCCTTATTTAGTCTCTCCTGCAGTCATGTAACACATGCATAACCGTAGAATGTCTTATGTAAATCGTCTTAGTATTTTCCGCTGGCATCTCTTTTGTCTATAAAGAACTAGTGGTTCAACCACTTTTGTGCATCAATGTACCGAAACTATGTTTTAACCTCATTTTTTAATAAAGATCATATCTTTGCGATGTATTAAATGATCCAGCTGTGTAATGTGAGGTACTAGTATACTAATCCAGTGGCTAACGCAGTTTCACATGTGGGTTTCAAAGGTAAGCGTTTTTGAGGCCCCGTCAGAGCTGGTATCAGAGCATACGACCATAGAAACCCTATAACTGGTCGTTAAACTAAGCACTTTTGCTTACACTAGTGTATAATCCACATCCTTCTTGCAAGTTCAACTCGTATTTTAATTCTAGATATCTCTCCACTTGGAGTTTGTCCGCGCTGTTTTTTCTGGTGATACCATCATGCAGTAGAAGTTACCCTGATTCTTTTGGATGTGTGGTTTCATCATGTTCATGGGGCGTTGCAACAAATGACCTTAGAATTAAGATTCACTAAATTGCCTTGTTATTTCTGGACAAAGGTTCAATCACTTCCACGATCGGGATACATTGTAGAGATCTATGTGTACTATGAGTACTCGAATATTTTAGCACATAGCTATATGAAAACCCGGTATGGTGACCAGATGGGGTAAGTGACAGCCTTGAATATTTTTTCAGACAGGTGCTCCTTGTACTCACCATCCTTTTAAAACACGAACAACTTCAACAACTATGTGTACCCCTAGCATGCATGGATGAGAGCCATGGAATGTGTGGGGATTTTTTCAATCACAATCCTTGTTGTCAAGTGTTCAGACAAAAGAGAATCAATTAAAACCTTTCTTTAATAAAGCACATCGAGCCAAATTACTAAAGCCACTTTCAGAAAAGTAAAAATAGATTCTGCATAATTTGTTCTCACTTGAAGCAGAGAGATGGTCGGTTTTTGTTGCTTCACAATTTGTAAAACATTTTCTCCCTATGAACCTATGAGTCGTGAAGCACTCTACAAAAAATCTCCTCAAAACTCTATGCACAAAAAATATAAAAAACAAACAAGACAACCAGTCACAGATCTCGTGCAGAAATTTTGAGGCTGGGTTTTCAGCTCATTTCACCCAAATGGAGAATCTCCATTACTTCATCATTTTTGTGTTGATACATATTTAAGTCATGGAACTACTCCAAGTGGAAGCACTCCACAATGATTTTGTAGATTTTTCTAAAAATTAAACACTGACTGATGCTCGAAGAACAAGTTCTTGACAAATTTGCAACTTGATGAAAACTTGATCTCTAGTCAATCATAGAATCTAATCCCACTAAGGAAGACACGTTTGTAATCCTGGAAATTAACATATTCGGCAAGAAGGGATAGAGATAGAATCCCTAACTTGTAACCGACTAGGTCTCCTCCACGTAACCTACCCCCGACTATATAAGGCAATAGGGAGCCCTCGCTCGAGATATCGAACAACCAAACGAGAGATCAATAGGGTACAATTTAATTCCAGAACACAGGACGTAGGGTATAACCTCAATCCGAGGGCCTAAACCTGTATAAACCTGAGGAATACATGGACCCCGGGTATCTATATCGCAGGCCGCGAAGACCACGTAACAGGGGATGGGCTGAGCCGGCATCATACGCATGGGTGCCGCCTGTACTGTTATCTACCTTGTACGGCAAGAAAAATGATAAAGATAGAAGTCTATCCCAAATAGGCATGATATGATTGTAATTTTGGATAACTATGTGTTCGAGAAGGAATGATAGAAATAGGAATCCTACCTCGTAACCGATCAGGACTCTACGTTTTAATCTTGACCCCCACTATATAAGGCGGGCAGGGGAACCTGGTTCGGGAGATCCATCTATGGACAAAAACACAAAATATCAGATTATCATATCACCATCATAATCCTAAAACACTGGACTACAGTATTACTACACCACGTGGTACTGAACCTGTATAATCCCTTTTCTTGTGTTACCATCGAGTTTGGATCCAACGAATAGCCCCATATATATTATTACTGACAATACCCTCCGGATAATATACCTCGACAAAACCCTTGTCCCGTGTTACCATCGAGTTCTCACTTGGGTAAGTTCTTTCACCTTGAATCATTATTGCCGACAACAAAGCTCGATTGATAGGTCCTCTAACTGTCCCCTATATATCTCTTTAGAGTTCTCACTTGGGTTTGTTCTTTCACCTTGAATCCTCATCATCGTGATGATTTTCTATTGGTCACGATCGAAGGGTATACTGACTCCTCCTTGGAGTTTTTTTATCATCCATAGGAGCAATCCTTTTGCTTTTAGACGTTGCTAGTGAGGTTTGAACTAGAGTCATCATCGACGTGCTCTTTCTTTATCATCGTCGGTGAAATCCAGGTCATTTCGGTGCTCCTCTATTTAAATGTCCCTTAATCCGTTGACCACCCTGGAGCCTCCACCCTCCATTTTTCCTCACTGGAGCGCTGCTGGTCGCTGTAACACTTCCGCCGGAGCTACAACACCACCGACCACTTTTTCTCCTCTCGCACAGGGTCCTACCCATCCCACGGCACTAGGTCGCGCACTAGACTGCCTCGCCACGCCATATCAGGCCTATCGCTACATGGGCCGCTGCTTGCCTGCTTCCCGCTGCCGAGCCACACATTTCACTGGGCTGCAGCTGCACGCCTCGCACCCAGCCGGGTCACCGCCGGAAGCGGAGGCGGTCCAACGCCCGTTGGACCGAGCCTGCCGTCCGACGCCCGCGCTCTCGATCCAACGGCCAGCGTTAGATCTTGAGTAAACATTTGTTTTTTTTGTTTCGCCAAGTAAAAAAATTCAAAAAAAATCAAAAAACATCATAAATATGCTCTAATCAATGTCAGGTACCACATATATTTTTATATTGGCATAAAACATTTATAAATTTAGGTTATTCTTTAAAAAACGTTTATAAAAATGAATATTGGTCATGCTGATCTGAATAAAATATATGTGGTACCTGACATTGATTAGAGAATGTTTATGATTTTTTTTGATTTTTTTGAATTTTTTTACTTGGTGAAACAAAAAAAATAAATGTTTGCTCAAGATCTAATGCTGGCCGTTGGATCCAGCGCGGGCGTCGGACGGAGGCTCGGTCCGACAGGCGTTGGACCGCCTCCGCGTCCGTCACCGCCTCGCCTCACCGCGCCTAGGCCGCCCCTGCTGCCTCGCACCTGGATCGCCCGCGCTGCACGCCGCGCTGCCCTCAAGGCAAGTCCAATGATGGCAATGTTTGCACATGTAATATGTTTTTACCAGTTTTATTAGATTTTCACAAATTACCTGCTATATAAAAATGCAAGAAGATTTATGAGTACGTTTAGTTAATCCCATGTCACACAACACACCATATATAACCTTGGAAACCATAGAGCTACTGTTTTATTTATTATTTTCATGATCCACGGTTAAGTTACAATTTTATTGTTTAGCCATGCCATTAGCAATGAGTTTTCTTGTCCTTAAAGTGACGATGTATCAATGATTATTTTTTCTATGTTCTGGAAAGAGGACAGTCTGTGCTATCGGATTTTATGAAATGAGAATCTTGTGTAGTTGGAGCTACTAGCGGGTTTGGTTATTTTGATAAAGCCGATTACGGTGGATGGTTTCTTGGTGTGTGTCTTAACATGAGATTAGGGCCCAGTGAGGGAACCACCCTAGACTCTAAGGACTGACACCTTGTGGTTGTCAAACTTTAGTACAACAGTGCGACCATGAGTGCCTGTATGGGCTAACCTTGACGAGTGGCATTTAAACTTTTGGTACGGTCATCATGTGTGGTGGAGAAGGTTAGCATTGGTGGAGAACTCTTGGTGGGGAACTATTTATCAAGTTGCTTTGCAAAATTAGGCAAAAGTTCGCATGTCCACAAAAGAGCTAAACCTTTCCTCTTACCTAACCTATGTGTGCTTTATAGTCAATTGGCTTGTGAATACGTTAAATACACTCACCCTCATGTTTCAATAGCGAGGCTGCTAAATCCAACGAGCAGTTCCTAAGTCGTACAGTTACGACCTTGGTGGCGAAGAATATACTGAAGAGGATTTTGCTGAAGGTGTTCAAGACGAAGGCTACCCTGATGTCTAGGAGCTTGCCCAAAAACTTACCTATAGGAATCGTTCTGTTGTTGTTTCCTTTTTATTGAAATGTTTAAGACTTCCGCAGTTTAAAGGCCTGTGTGCGTGAGACTTGTAATAATGGCTATGCTCTCCTATTGTAACACCCTATTTGGGGATTTCTTAAATTTGAGAGATTTTCAAATTTTGTTTGAATTTGAACCAATCTGACGCATGAGTCCCATCCAGTAGGTCTTAATCTCTCTCTCTCTCTCCCTGCCCGGTGGACTTTGCCGTCGATGGCCGCCCTGCACCTCTGTCTCGCGACGCGCGCGCCGCGCAGGTCACATCGGCGCCGAGCGCGCCATCATCACCTGCCCCGCGCCGCGCCGAAGTCACAGCGCCGTGCCACGCCATCCTCTGCCGTGCCGCAAGCCGCTCAGTGCCGTCGCCACGTAGCTCCCCTTCCCGTGCCATCGCTTGCGCCTTTGGGCCAGGAACGCTCCACGGTGTCTATAAAGCCTCACGCCACCTGCCGGTCTCGCTTTTCCGACATTCCCTAAGTTCTCGCCGCGCTGGTGCCAAGGACGCTCCCGCCGATTCCGTGAGCCCTTTTGCAATCCATCTCGCCCAGAGCTTCACGGAACCCCTCTTGAATTTCCCCTCTACCAATTTCAGACGAGGACATCGGAGCTGCCGTGCCGACGTGGCCCCTGCTTCGGCCGCCACCGCATGCTTCGCCGCCAATCGCCTCTGTCCATCCTCGCGTCTGTCTCGAAGCCCCGTAAGCATCTGCAACCTCTCCTCATGCTCCCCGCCAAGTCTTGTAGCCTCTAGATGCATAGCGCTCGCTTGCGCCGCCGGCGAGCCTTCGGCTCGGCCTCTGCTTGCCGCGCCGCCGCGTCCGACCACCTCCGGCCTCGCCAAGGGCACCGCTAGGTTGGTTGGGAGCCGTAGAAGCTAATGCGCACACGCACATGGCCAGAGTAGGGCTGCAGCGCCGCCGCGTCGTTCGCCGTCGCCGCCAAGGCACGTCACCCCGTCGGGAGGTTGACGATGAATCGCGCCAGTCGGATCCTACACCAAGATCTATGCAGACAGGCGGGCTTCGAGTCTATGAGACACGGGCCCCACCGGTCAGGACGACATTTCGCACGCTGGCACACGGTCTCGGCGCTGAGTCACTGTCCCGTGGAACCCCGATCCCACCGGTAGGATTTAGTGAAGGTGCCAGGAACTTGGGCGTCTTCTCCACGCGGAAGCGCCATTCGAAAAGTCACCTTCGACGTTTCCCTTCGGCCGGCGTTGGCGCAGCGCGCGAGCGGGCCGTGGGCCGTATCTTCTCGTTGGGCCGCCCGTCGGTTGGCTCGGCCCGAAGGGTTTTATCCCTTTTTTCCATTGATTCAATCATTTATTAAATCCAGAAATCGGTTTAGCTTTAATTAAAATAGCTAAAGGCTCTCAACAATTCTTAAAAATTTAGATAAATACTAGATGCCATATTTGATTTTATAAAAATATAACCTTGGTCACTGTAATAGAGAATTCAGCACTGCTAGTTAAAAAAGTAGGTTTTCCTATATCAAAATGCTTAATATAATTATAGGATAAATAATGCGTGTACAAATTGGTAAATTAGAACCCAAATATTCTTTAGGAAATATACTGGATAGGTAAAGGACTTAACAAATTTAGAACATTTACACTTGCCTTAGTGAATGAAATATATTCATAGGAATATTAATTGCTAAACCCAATAAAATTAATAGCCCCAATCACCCTATTACGACCTTATCATATGAAATCGTATTTTAGGGTTTAGTAGACTACTGTATACTGATAATATTACTTATTAATGCACTCTGTCATGCATAGCATATCATACCAAAAGTAGGCTTGCTAATCGATTTTAGGCATTAATGCCGAGGGTTTGACCTAGGTCGTGCATGCATCATGTTTTCCGTTGCCTTAGTAAGTAATTATTGGTTTGTTGCTATGATTAGACGTAGGTGATCCCGAAGGAAGATTTGGGGACGTCGAAGAGGACCACCTACCTGATCAAGGCGAGTTAACACTTACCCTTTAGATGTGATCCGTATTAGGGAGAGACAGTGACTTTCCCTAGTGGGGATTAACATCACTAATTATCATGTTCATTACCCAGTTTTCCTTAAGCTATATTGTTTAAATTACTAAAAATGCATGCTTATTAGTCTGCCCAGTTGGTAATCATGTAATACTTATACATGCCTGCCTTGAACTATTTAGCCTTAATGACTGCCTTGATTATCATTGCTCTTGATAGCCAATGATTAGTCTGGTAAAACCACTTTAACCCTACTTAATGGGTAAAATTTGCTTAGACTGGCTTAGGCTTAACAATTCTTCTGGCTAACCGCTACGGAACGGTGAACTGATATTCACCGGTCATTCATTATTCTCATTCAACATGATATGACATATGACAGTTAGGGCTGGTAGTTGCATGATTGGGCTGATTATGTTTGGGGTAAGGTCATATGGGAAGTCGGTCTGTGTAGTTCGGATTGGTTGGGATAGTCCAAGTGTGGTGTGGTTGATGACCGTGGAAGTAGAGAATGATCAGTGGGTTGCCCCTAGTTGGACATCCATATGGATGATTAAGGCACAAGATGCCTAGTGATGGGTTTAGCCAGGGCTTACCTAGGAGGAGCGCGGAGTAACACACGTAGAGGGGAGATCGCTGACATCTGAGGGATGGTTCCAACACAACGCGTGGCCATCGCGCGGAGTACGGGTCTTGTATCGCTAGCTGTGAGCGCTCTGCCGAGGCCCTCTGGGACCATTCTCGATAGGGACCGGCATTGGTCAGCACCGAGGGTGATAATGGCCACACACCCCCAGGGTGACGGTCGGCTAGTGAGGGCTGGCAACCCTACTAGGCCGAGGTGGGCATGCCATGGCATGTGTGGTCCACAACAGGTTGCCAAATCCTGAAATGATGGCGGAACTAGGAAAGGTTGGGGGCAACCGGAAGAAAGTCTGGGAATGTATAAGCTGGTTTGGTGATTGAATAAGTTGGTTGTGTTTGTGGTCGAGGGTTGGTCGATTGTGAGTCGGTTGTTATGTTGGATTGGTAAGTTGGGTTTGGATGCATTGTTAAGATGGAAAACACCTGAATTATATAAATAGGACAAGTTCTAGTTGATGCTAGTTTAGATGTTTGCAAAAGGCTTATAAACTTGGCTTTACGCAAATAAAATAAACCTTACCTCCAAATAAAGCCTTCTACACTATATGCATTAAGGGAAGTATTAACTAGCCAGCGTTTGGATGACGCTGACCTCTCCTTCTTACCCTCTTTAGACGATGGAGTCAAGGATGACCCTTACGAGTGTCACGAAGACGACGGACAGGACTATGGTGGACCTGAGGAGTCTTAGGGGTTGCTTCAGTCGCTAATGGACCATAGTCGATAGGAATTCTTTTGGGTAAATATTTTGGTGACCGTTGTACTCTGAACATTATTTTGTAATCTAAGGCGTGTATGGGCTGTCTTACTAAATTCGTCTAAGGGCGTAACACTGTGATGTAATATTCAGGGATTTACTTAATCGATGTATGCTTGTATCGGCTATGTGGTCTTCCGCGCTAGCGTACTGATCCAGGGGCTAGTGCATGGGATCGTCGACTCTGAAGGTAAGTTAAAATGTTAGGGGTGACACCTATGCACTCTGCTAGTGTAATAGAGTTTATGTGATGATGGTTATGCTCCAATTCTAGCTATCTGCGATCTACCTACTTGATCCATGGACTAGAAAAGGTATGACGCGGAAGGGGCTCGGGTCCATTTTCGGGTCTCGAATGGTCGGACGACGAGTATAGGGCGGCGGCGTTCATGGGTGATGACGGCGATGAAGCTCCAAAGGTCGATGGTGTTTGGGTATGATAGCATGAACTTTGCAAGTTGAGTGGATGCTTCTTCCTCTTGGCATCGTGGTCAGAGAAGATGTGGATTAATGTGGCGGTGGATCGCCAGAGTTTGGGAAGGAAATGGTGCTGGAGATGCTTTAGAGCAGTAGAGAGTGTGTGGGTGGTTGGAGAGGGTAAATCATGGTGTTGCAAGGCCAGGAAAAGGGCTTATTTATAGTGGACCATCAACGATAGTGATCCACACCGGGTCCGTCTTTGGAGGGGAAATCTGGTGAGTGATTGGATAGGTTTCGAGGTGATTCTACGGTGGAGTGGTGACAAATAGGATTGATGACGTGGAGAAGAACATTATGGTGGCAGGAACAGTGCGGATAGTGCCCGCAGCGACTAACTTTCTGGCGACCGAAAATGGTAGCGCAGCGGCATTGAAGTTTCCGAGGTGTTCGTGGAGAGGAGGAAGGAAATGATGGTAACCGTTGGATCTTACGACCAACCTATGTGCGCCGTTGGGTTTCTTTAAACCAAATCGGTACATGGTAGGGTGATGTGGCTATACCTCAGGCGTTGGATTTGACGAAGACGATCCATGCCGCCCATGGCTAATTAATGTACTCGTGGGCTGAGTTGCGCCGTGAAGGTCTTGGGCAGTGTTGGGCCAAGTAGCAATCGGGAAGAAAAAGGGTGACGCCCAAGGTGCACACCCAATAGGGAAAGCATATTTCCCGAAATCTCTAGAAATGAAAGCAAAACGTGAAAAGAATTCCAGAAAATTATATGGGGCTTAAAAAATTCATAGAAAATTGCAAGAGGCTTACGAAAATAAGCGATACAATCCTAAAAATCCAGAAAAAAATAGAACCCAAATGTGGAAATAATTTTGATATTTTATGGGACATAATTCCCTATCATGCATGTGTAAGGCTATTGGAATATACACTGTTCTATCCAGTATGAAATTAAAACATCGCATCCGTTGCTTTGTTCTCTCTTTTTGCAGCTAGTCGGTGGTGGAACTCTCCAAGAGCCCAGATTGGATACAGGTTTCGGTAATTGCCATAATTGAAGTATAAGGAGCAGTTGAAGCATCCAACATGTTCCTGCCATTGGTGACGCTAGATTAGATCAATATATTGCATATGAATAACCGTAGCATAATATTCCAATTACTAATCCTCAAGAAAATACAGATTAGTAAAAATATGGTTTGTAGATTTTCATGTAGAATCAAACTAACTGTACCTTAAATCCGAAATCGTTATTCTATGAATCATAGATTTACAATGTAATTTTTTAATTACAATTAAACTAGTGAAATAATCTAACACCTAGTAAATTTGCTGACACGACCAATCAACATCCTTAAACATAAGTTAAATATTGATATCTATATGTTCAGGGCTGAGATCATTTCTTGGTCTTCATGAAAACATACATTTTCATGGTTTCTCAGTGATACAGGTACCCTGTGTACATAATAGTTAATTTTTTTATAAAAGAAAAAATTGAAGACTTACTTGTTGGGGAAACTCGCCATTATCTAGTTGCATGTTGATAAGTTCTTTTGCAGCATGATACAATGGTGCTGGATCTCGTGCAACCTTATTTAGAATTTCACATTGTCAGCACAGCATGTCAATGTATATATCAAAATAGTTTTATAAATGATTTATAACTACCTACACAAATAAATAAGAACAAAGCATACCTGCCCAGAATTAATTAACCCCAACATTGCCCAAGCGGTATTCACAGCATGAGGACTGCTAGCACCAACATAGCTCTACAAAATATTATTTTGCAAATCATCATCAAAATTGGCCAAAATTTGAAATTATCAATGCTAAGATTATATGAACGGTTCCACAGATCAGTTTTTTTAATAATTTTATGTAATATATCTGTGAACTATTAACTCTTGTACAATTATAAATTGTTGGTTACAATATATGCACATAGGAATTATTGAAGATTAAAGTTAAGAACTAGCATTACAAGGCTTTATAACATATACATAACCCCAAAATGCAAAGATAAGAGCAGCCATGGCTAGACTCACAAGAATTTCACTGTGCTCGAAAGCAATGTGCATCAGATCTGGACATACTATTTTCACTGCTCACAATACAAAATAAGAAACAACTATTTGCCATTCCTCATACACAAATATGTAAGGGTGGAATATATGAATCATGGAACACATGTTCACCCATAAAATATGATCCTCCAATAAGATAAATACCAGTTCATTTGACAAAAATTGGCTTTAATCGTAAATCAACCGTCTATCATGGTAATTAAGGCATGGCTTTGGTGTTTGGTGTGCCATAGGCATCGACTCATGGACACATTTATGTGCCCTGCGAAGTGTGAACAGTACCCACATTACTATACTGTATGAACATACTATTGTTCTTTAGCACTCAAGATGCTTAGTTACGTGGATTAGATCAAATTTGTTGCTTTTAGATTAGTTACCATAGATTAAATATGAATTTCTTAGGTTCTAAATATGTAATCTCTACAAAAAATGATACCATATATTCATCATCAATTAATCAACATTAGAGTTTAACCCGTTTATTTGTACCGCCCAAGCGTTAGGAGTGCGGCCAGCCTCCTCTTATCCGGCAAGACAACCAAATTATTGTAGTTTGTGAAAATTTTGGTATCCTTTTCCATGGCTTCCTCTATCATCAACGTTGTTCACGATTTCTTTATGAAGGGGGATTCAAGTGGGAGGACACATTTCAGACTTTGAGCCAGCCTCACTTGCTTGCCAACCTTGTCGGCAAGGGAATGGATGCCATCCTTACAGATTGGAGGTGGCAATGGTGTGATCGTCGGTGTAGGAGCCACGTAAAAGCTAGATCGGATGTAAAGAAAGTCGACTACCACCAAGCGTTCTAGGGTAGCGTGATTCAAGGCCATGCGGCGCGATTAACCACCTCTTGTCAACGGATCCCTCGATGGCAGTATGCAGTGGCTCACCGCAACAAGAAGAGCCACTCGGTTGTGCAGCCAACGATAGCAAATTTTTTTCCTTTGGGCATGGCTCATGTGAAGTTCGCCCAGGATCACAGATGAAGAGATGATGAATAAGTGGTTTTGTGCACTTGCTTCATCATGGACACTTTCGGGTATACAACCTTGGTCACTACTAGCAGCTCAAGGACAAGCTGCAGGTCCAGGAGGGGTAAAGTATCATGGTCATCATCTCATGGACATGTCTATGGGCCCTGTAAACAGGATGAGTAGTCTACCATACTATAGCTCCCAGGTTGCTTATAGAATGAGATATAGTGGATTAGATCATATTGGTTGTTATTAGATAAGAATATTTGCTATAGATTGAGGATGGATTTCTTAGGTTCCAAGCCAATAATATCTATAAAAGTTATACCATGTAATCATCTTTAATCAAGCAATATTAGGATTTTAACCCATCTATCTATACCGCTTGGGTGTTATGAGTGCCGCCTGCCTCCTCTTACCTGAGCGAGACAACTGAATTACTCTAGTTCATGACATGCTGGTCCACGAGTGCAAACTGGCCACCGGTTGGAACATTAGGGCCTTATTTGTTTCAGATTAATGTTGAGTTGAGTTTTACTCTATCAAATTTGTGACCCTCTCAAAAGACGTTTTAAAGAATTCAAAAAATTATAAAAAAAATTATTTTACGAACTCTAAGAAGAATTATTTAAAACCCCACAAAAATGACTACAAAATATTACACCATTTGGCTTATATAAAAATAACAAACTTTCATTTAATTTAATTTAGTTTAATTTAATCTGAAACAAACAAGGCCTAGAGCAAAATCTATCCCAAGCATAGAAAAATTTATCTTGTGTGAGAAGAAAACATATATCAAACCAAGCAGGAATTTACCAATCCAAAAGATAGTGTATGGCTAGATACAAGGAAGAAAAGAATTACCTCAGTTTCACTAGAAAGATAAGTCTCCCCCCATCCACCAGTACTAAGTTGCTTCGACAACAGAAAGTTGCATGCTTTCTTGATGCAAGGACTATTTTTGTAGGTTCTTCCGGCAGCCACCAATCCTTTGATAGCAAAGAATGTACCATATGTGAAACAGATACCCCAACTTCCAAACCTATATGACAATAGAAAACTAGTTATTAATTGCATTGGAAGTTGATAAAAATCTAAACTAAAAAACAAGATGATTTTAGAGACCATGATCCATCCTTTCTTTGATTATTCTCGATAAACTTGGAAGAATTCTTTATACATTTTGCTATCTCTTCTTTGCGGTAACCCGGATCAAACTCTTTGAACATAATCAGAGCTTGAAGTACAGATGATGTGCATTCGACAGATCTATCAGTTGGTTAAACAAGATGAGTTAGATCTTGATGTGAATTAAAAAAGGGAGCTAATGGTATTTTCTTCAAGCGATATGATAAATTCATCCTTACGGATAATCCACTATAATATTGATAAAACTCTCAGAAGGGTTGAGAACCTATCGCCAACAAACAAAAGTTCAAGTTAGTGGATAGTCATGAATAACAGGCAATAACATTTGAAGGATTCCAAAGATACATAAACATGCAACACAGCCTACCAGGTGTAGACATATCAAAAATCAGAAATCTCAATTTGAGACATCAGATTATGATCTTCATTGGAGTTTATGTTTTCTATGGGTGTTCATATGCTTGTTAAGCTCTAGTTTCTACAGTTTGTCTATTGAATCAACCGCTCCATTCATGAGAGGTGTATATTGTCTCTATGGTCTCCAAATTCTAACGAAGTTATGATTGTGTTACTTTTTGTTAGCAAAGTTAAAAATATTGACAGTGACTAGCTGATTCCCAAAGATACTATAAGGGAAATGTTACTCTACTATTTCTCAGTGTGCCTCTTTGTATGTGTAAATTGATGTAGTAATCTAGATCAAGAACAAATCAACTCCTGGTCACTTATAACTAAAATAAATAATTCACGAATTGATGTCCATGATTCTCATACAACAAAAATATAACATTGAAACACGCACCTCCAACAAAGGTGTCGTTCTTTTACATTCGTATGTAGAAAACGTGCCATCTTTGTTCTTCAAAAGAAGAAAAGCTAATCAGTACCATTTGATATTACGTCACATGTGTTAAGAGAACATACAAAATTTTTAAAGGCCAAAAAAGCATGGATTTTGTTTAAAAAGTATCATATGAACTTTTGAACTGTTAAAAAAAGTACAATTTAAAGGAGTTGTCATTATATATATGTCACGATCTGGCACATTATGTACATGCTTCCCTCATGATTTATTCAATAACTTTTGAACCGTTGAAATAGAATGAAGTTCTTAAATTACGAAAAGTTGAAGAACTTTGCATAGCTATAAATTGTTCTCAGGTGATCAAGTGCATGGGATGGTTTACGACACTAGAAGATGCCGTAAAAGCATGGTGGAGAATTGTGACGGCAGCACTGCTATCGGCACAAGACAAGAGCAACAATATATGAATCTTTATTGCTTAACGTCGTTGATGGTTGCCTTTCTAACACAATATTTCATGATTATAAGAAAACTAAATACAAGGACATGACAAACGATTCGTCAAAGTCATACCATGAAAGATAACAAGCAATCCACTGCATCATACAACCTTTCTTCTTTTATCGGATCACCTACAAGGCTAGGGGAGAACTTTGATAATAATAATAATGCCTGAAGATAATCAAAACAATACTCGTTAGAAGAAAATTCTTAAAATAAACAAAGTAACATTTACCTAGGCATCATAAAGTTTTGGACCTAAGCACCTTAAAAACATTCTATAAGAATTTATCAAAGCAAAACATGATAAAATATGTGAAGATAATATATATCTAAAAGAAAAATTAAGAGTTGTTGCCCTTTCTTATGTAAGGCAGTTTTGTCGCTTGTTTCATGTAGTTCAAATTCACTGACTTCTTTTGAACAATATTTAGGACCATTATAGTTCACATCGTGACTCATTATGTTTATAAATTATGACGAAAAATAATAAAGCTGGAATTATGTACATCATGACAAACATAAATCAAATAGAAAATCTCGAGCATATCACTTATACACTTATATTTTACTAGGGAAGAACATTTTTCACTTTTGTAGATAAAGACAAATTACAAAAGTAACATGTCATTACCTTAAGTGCTTCTGCAGTACAATCAGATACACACCATCCATTATCTGCCGTTGAAAGTGTCCATGAACCTTTCGCTCTATGGCGATAATAAGCTTCATAATCAGGATGGTTTTCAAGGATCTTCAAGCAAAGGAGTTACATGTAAAATTTACTAGGCAAATAAAATGTTTCACTCAGTACGTATAGAGAGGGACTAAACCTGTGCACATTTTATGAACTCATGAGCTTTGCGAAGTGTTGGACCAAACTCATTAATAAGGTCTGTTGAGCAATAGGCTTGAACAATAAAAGCAGTTTCCCAGCTCTGGCAGCCATCATACACCTATGTTCAAGAAGTTTATTCGGTGTCTTATTAGTAGTGTGGACAATGTTGTTTATTAAAAGAAGAAAAAACTCAAATAAAACAATCAAATTTCACCTATCCAAATTACACTATCCATGTTTTTACAGATAATGATGCTGATTATAAACAAAATGAATGAACTAACAAGGTGTGCACAACACACTAAACATAGTACCTGTGCCTTCATTCCATCTTCTGCAACCCATAGATAATCATAGATCCTTGGAAGATGCAACCGGAATGCATCTGAATTGGGATTGTCTATCCAGCAACAAATCATATCTAGTGCCTAACAAGAAAGATGTGATGTGCATGAATTTATTTCGAGATCATCAATATTTTACACCCAACACTACCATCTGTCCAGTCCCACACTACCCCCACACGATATTGCGTTTGTTCACCACAGCTGCCGCAAAGGTGACCTTGATATGCAGCACACCCATGTTATATCTATGCAGTAAAACAAGTCTTGCCATCCAATGATCCAGCAAAACCACACATGTATACGAGTAACATAAAGCTGCAGTAAAACAATGATTTTCATTTTACTACTAGTTGCTCCATCTAGTTCACATATCTAGAAATCATCACAAATATGAAATAAGTGTCTATAAATAAAATTCATCACAACTTCTGCAGTAGGAGTGACAATAGAAGAGGTGTACTAAGAGAAAGTTGGTTGAAACAAAAGTGGGTATATAAGTAAAAAAACAAAAAAAAAATGGGTGGCATGGGCTTGTCAAAACTAAAATTTCTAACTAAAGTACAAAAACAATCATTACACATTCTTACATAACCTTGGTAATCAGATAGATACTAATATTAAAGTACAAAAAGCACTCATCGCACATTCGTATATTACCTTGTTAATTGGGCAGATACCAATGTATTTAGTGCTTTCATCTTCATAATGAATATGTTTCATGAGGTTGTTTAATGCTATATCTCTTAACTTATTAACCGGCCAAACATTCAACAGTGGTTCCACTATTTTGTTAAGACAAGTCCAAGCAACATTTTGTGCAAATGTTCGCGGATAGCGAAGATCTTCCTGCAGGCAACAACAAAAAAGGGGAAGCAGGAAGTTTTAATGAATGATTTTTATAAAACTCGACTTAAGAAAAAAAATCTGAGCTAGCCTCTCATATTGAATCTAGACACTCATGCTGTTATGAATTTTTATGATCCAAAAGAATTGGCATCGTATGAGGTTACAATTTTAAACTCCAGTGGTAAAATTCTAATACATGAGTCATAATTTCAATATAGTTAAACATCCAGGAAATGCTTGTTAGGATTTTGAACTAATGGCATCTTATTAATTGTGTCAAAAAATGAATAAAGTGCTCAAGTAGCACCTAAGAAGAATGTTTGTTGAGATAATGAATTAACACAGTCTGACTAATTGTGCAAACAATTAAAAGACAATGAAACTAGGAAGAATGGCTGGATTTAAATGAACTAAATATAGGGTTATAATATTATAGTATAACTTGTCCCACCATACTTTTATTATCTGCATTAAGTTTTAACAAAAGTTTCGCCAACAATTTAACCTAATATATAATACTTGATTTCATAAACTTTTATTATCTGCATTCACTTTTTAACAAAAGTTTCGCTAACACTTTCACCTAATGTATAATACTTGACTTAATAATTTCCATAGAAATCAATATTTTCGGTAGGTACATACTTCCTCTTGCAGCAACTCATAAGAGCAATGCTTGTAAAACAATTCAACTAAAATTGAAACACAATACAAATTAATTATGCCTTAACTTGCAAATAATAAATAATGTCATTTTAAATCATCATTATGCTACATCTATTATTGTCATCCAATATCATCGTATATTGTTCCTACAGAAAAAGTCCTAGCACAATGTGCATAAACAAATACAAGAGCTAGGTTATTTGCCTACCATACTTATTTCCACAAATAAATATTGTTTGATGTACTATCTATGAAAAAGGCTTACAATAAGATTTCCCATGAATAAAATTGCACCCCACCTTAGCACAAGTGTCACGAGCTTTATTCCAATCAATCTGATTGTATGGCACATTATAAAGCTCATCTCTTATAGCCAATATTGTCGGTGTAATTGGCCCAACAAACTTCTTACCAAAAAGATAAGCCATCGGCATATAAACTAACCGGCAAAAGCACCAGAATCGTCCTGTATGGATGAGAAAACCACCTCCATATGAAAATATGATTCAACAATCCAAAATACAATGTTTTAAGATTCTACAAAATGTTATCCTCCTTACCCTTCAACCATTTAAACAACAATATGCAAAGTAGCAATCAATAATTTTGTTTTGATAACTAAAAAGCATTTGATTTTGACCATTATATACCCTTCAACTCAAGTAAATTTTGACAAATGCAAAATATGAAGCAACTGATATCTAACGGATCTGGGGTAACCGTGTATGGCTGCAGCCTATAAAAAACGCTTGGGCGGTGGAAGCTGGTCGACCAGGGCAAAGGGACTGCTCGTTGCAATCTAGAGCAGCCTTGTAGTTGCCCTTGACCGTGATCACGCCGCTAGGACCCGGGATCTTCAAGCATTGGTATGCATGGTGTGAGACGGCCATAAACTTGCCAAGAGATGGCCAGCCCAAGATTGCGTTGTAGGCAGATAGGAAGTCGACCACGTCAAACGCGATCAACTCTGTCCTAAAGTTGCTTGGGCTGCCGAAGGTAACGGGCAGAACAATCTGCCCCAGCGGCTTAATAGATTCTCCCGGAACAATTTCATAGAAGGGCATCGCGACTTCCTTCAGCTTGGAGCGAGGGATCTACATCTCGTCCAAGACTTTAGCAGAAAGCAAGTCCAACGCGCTCCCACCATCGATCAGGACTCGCCCGACTCTAGCGTTACTGATGGTCGGAGCGACCACCAGTGGGAGCCGCTGAGGCTTGGTCATCCCAGTGGGACAACCCTCCTTAGAGAAGGAGATGGGAACCTCGGTTCACTTCATTGTCTCGGGCTGAGGCTTGCCCTTTTCAACGTTGTGGACCTCCCGAGCAGCTTCCTTGAGGCTGCGTCGAGAGGGATAAACTGAGGAGCCGTCGAAGATGACGGCGATATGGTTCACGGGCTCCTGATATTCATCAGCATCGTCCCGATCACCATCGTCGGTTTGGCGCTTGGCCTTGCCGGCATCACCTTTTTGGGCAGGGTGGGCATAGGGCCCTTGCCGTTGTAGAAATCCTCGATCTTTGCAGCCCAGGTCCTACAATGGCGTGTATCATGCCCGTAGTTCTGGTGAAACTTGCAATATCGGTCACTTGGACCTTTCTTCCCTTGATTGCCTCCCTGGGCGGGCTTCTTGCCCTTGTAGTTATTGTTGGGCTTCTTCTGCCCGTCCTTGGGAGAAGGTGTGCTATCTATACCGGCGACGGTGTTGTTCGCATCACCCTTGTCCTTTTTCTTCTAGGACTTCTTGTCACCGGGATTGTTGCTGCTCTTCTTCTTTTCATCCACACCGGGCTGGGCGGGCAGCTCGCCCTTGTTGAACGCCTTCTTGTACTGAACGCGCTCTGCCGCATTGGCATAGCGGTCAGCCGCCTTGAACAGGTCATTGGCGGTCCAGGTATCGTTGATCTCGAGATCCTGGGTGAGCCGCTCGTCACGGACTCCGTTTTTGAAGGCGCGGACAACAGATTCATCCGAGATGTTCGGGATCGTGTTGCGGATCTTGATGAAACGTTTCACGAAGTTGTGGAGGGTCTCCCTGCTCATCTGGATCATTTGGTGCAGATCATCCTCCTTGCCCAGACGCAGGTAACAGCTCTGGAAATTAGCAATCAGAGCGTCACAAAGTTGGTTCCAAGAGCGTATGGAACCTTCTTGCTGATTGAACAGCCACGTCCGAGCAGCGCCTTCAAGGACAGTCGGAAGGTAATTTGCCATGACTAGCTCGTCACCCCCGGCTGCCATGATGGCAGTAGCGTAGATCGAAAGGAATTCTTCTAGATTTTGAGTCCCATTGTACCTCTCTATGTGACCTGGCTTGAACTTGGAGGGCCACCTGATAGCGCGAAGCTCGTCAGAGAAAGCCTTACAGCCCAAGGCATACGACCGGCCACCTTTCCCTGCAGAACCTAGTCTTAAAAAGACGTTGGTCCTGTTGCTCGGAGGAACTCTGGTTGAGTGGGAGGACTCTGCCTGGAGGAACTCCCTCCGTGATAATCCTCCACGCTCCTTTCTCGTGGTCGCTACGATGCGCTCTTTCCGAGGGGATCGTCCGTGATCGTCACGCGCACGCTCGCTCCTATGGTCACGGTGACCACGGGGACTTGGCGAGCGTCGCCGATCACGGGTATCTGGCTCATTGCGAGTCGTCCTTCGTTGGTGACGAGGGTCACGCGATCGATCGGAGCGCTTGCTGCCCGAATCCACCCGGACAGGCTGACTGCGCTGCCCGGAGGAGGTGTTGACCTCACCTATGGACTTAAGACCCTCGGCCAGTTGCTCAAGGTGGGAGGAACAGCATCGCCCATAAGGGCGAGGTTAACCTGGTTGGCGGATCTGATCACCGTCGCCAGGGCTTAAAGCCGTTCCCGGCTCTGCTCAAGGGGTCCTGGGATCCCTGAGGCGTCCGCGTTTTGCCCGACCGGAGTCTTGTTACGCGGGGATTCGACCCGAGCAGGCTGAACTTCTGCCGGGAGGCTTGGCGTAGGTGCGCGAGGCAGATCGCGACGCTGTCGCTTGCGCTAATCGCGGATCTGCGCCAAGGTTTGGTTAATGGAGGCGTCCAGGCTACGACGAACAACATCTTGTTCGCGAGCAGCCATAGCGGCCCCATCTTGATGCCGAGCAGAATTGGACTGCCCGATCTCGTCGACCGCCGCAGCGCGCGCAGGGTCCTCTGAAGTCCCTGCGCCGGCCTTGTTGATGCTGCGATGGCCATGTGTTGGGACGCTAGACGGTGTCATCACTGTGTCGCCACAAGAGGAATCGACCGACATAGCCTTGGAATCCGAGAGATCTAAACCATCGTAAAGATCGTCGGTTCCGTATTCATCGTCAATGACGGGAGCTTGATCTAAGACCATCTCTGTAACGTAGCCAGAGACCTCTGTCTTAGATATGGAAAGTGATCAAGACCGAACAGATCGATCCGATCTGGCAGGGGATGCGACATCCTGCCCTTCTGAGTCGTAGCCCTCAGGAAGAGACTCCTGGTCGCTGATGGAGTTCGACATGCTCGATCTACTAACTCTCCACGGACGGCGCCAACTGTCGACGGTTGAGATATCGATCTCAAGTCAACTAAGGTTCTTGAAAAAGGGGAGATAGGAGACACGCCGAACAGACCGAACAGCAACCAACGACGAACAGGGAGACACAGGGTTTTTATCCTAGTTCAGGCCTCTCGAAGAGATAATAGCCCTACGCCCAACCTTTCTTTATATCAAAGAGGATTACAAGAGAGATGGTTCAACGAGACGAACAAGTCTCGGTGAGATTATGTGTGTACAAGAAAGCAATATGCGATGATGCGCTAAGTATCGATCTTCTGGCTGTAAACTCATGTCCGCTACATGCCGTAGGGGCCCTGTTTATATAGTGCTGAGTAACCGACCTACCAGGGATAATCGGGCCGGGCTAACTACGAGATCGTAACGAACTCGACGTGCCAAATACATCCCGAGGTAGATAAGGCATACTCCAATTCTTGGGGATCACGACGTCTGCTCCAATCTAGGAAACCACGTCCGGGTCTTCACGTAGCCGTGCAGAACTCTTGTTCGAGTCGGACTCAAACAGGAATCCAAGGCTGGTACGCACCGCACCAGCCAGGGAGCTGTTCGGCAAGATGCACACGGGCCTGATAGAACCTTCCAGGGAGCCAGGCCCTAGGAGGCTGTTCGATTGGGCCGTCAGGGACTGGGCCATGGCAATGGACCGTGATTTAATCCCCAACAGTATAATTCTAATACAAAAGTCATAATTTTATTATAGTTAATCATCCAGGAAATACTTGTTAGGATTTGAATTAATGGCATCTTATTAATTGTGTCAAAAAAGAAATAAAGTGCTCAAGTAGCTCCTAGGAAGAATGTTCGTTGAGATAATGAATTAACACGATCTGACTGATTATGCAAACAATTGAAAGACAATGAAACTAGGAAGAATGGCTGGCTTTAAATGAACTAATATAACGGGATATAATATTATAGTATAACTTGTCCCACCATACTTTTATTATCTGCATTAAGTTTTAACAAAAGTTTCGCCAACAATTTAACCTAATATATAATACTTGATTTCATAAACTTTTATTATCTGCATTCACTTTTTAACAAAAGTTTCGCTAACACTTTCACCTAATGTATAATACTTGACTTAATAATTTTCATAGAAATCAATATTTTTGTTAGGTATATACTTCCTCCTGCAACAACTCATAAGAGCAATGCTTGTAAAACAATTCAACTAAAATTGAAACGCAATACATATTAATTGTGCTCTAATTTGCAATAATAAATAATGTCATTTTAAATCATCATTGTGCTACATCTATTATTGTCATCATCATATATTGTTTCTACAGAAAAAATCCTAGGACAATGTGCATAAAGAAATACAAGAGATAGGTAGTTTGCCTACCACACTTATTTCCACAAATAAATATTGTTTGATGTACTATATATGAAAAAGGCTTACAATAAGATTTCCTATGAATAAAATTACACCTCACCTTAGCACAAGTGTCACGAGCTTTGTTCCAATCAATCTGATTGTATGGCACATTATAAAACTCATCTCTTATAGCCAATATTGTCGGTGTAATTGGCCCAACAAACTTCTTACCAAAAAGATAAGCCATTGGCATATAAACTAACCGGCAATAGCACCAGAATCGTCCTGTATGGACGAGAAAACCACCTCCATATGAAAATATGATTCAACAATCCAAAATACAATGTTTTAAGATTCTACAAAATGTTATCCTCCTTACCCTTCAACCATTTAAACAACAATATGCATAGTAGAAATCAATAATTTGGTTTTGATAACTAATAAGCATTTGATTTTGACCATTATATACCGTTCAACTCAAGTAAATTTTGACAAATGCAAAACATGAAGCATCTGATATCTGACGGATCCGGGGTAACCGTCTATGGATGCAGCCTATAAAAAAAGCTCGGAGCTTACAAACAGCTCGAATCTGCTCACTGGAGGCTCGATTCAAGTTGGGCTAGAGCTTCAAACGAGCTCAAACCAAACATGGTTCGAGCTTCGTCGAGTTTCTTCAAACTTGGTTTTTTCCTTATATAAATCATGTTTTGTGAAGTGTACTTGAGCATGAGCTTCGGCCAAGTTTACTCGAGCTTTACTAGATAAAGTAATATTTCATTGAATCTACTCGAGCCCGAGCTTAAGCTATGTTCGGACATACTCAAGCTTTGCTCCTTTTGAAAAAAGTTTTGTGTTACCGAGCCTAGCTATTCGAGCTGAGCTCGAGCTTATTCGAGCTTTGTTCGAGCCAAACTTGAGCTTACCTCTAGGATCATGCTTCGACATGAGCTCAGCTCGAGCTTAACAAGGTAGGCTCGCACGAGCTCAACTTGTTTGCAGTGCTATCTGTGAGACCTGATAGATGACGTACGCACATATGCACGGTGATCATTCGACAATATCAAAAGTGAACTTTTGTAATGGGACCAACGCACTTCGACCCCATCATAGGCTCATGGTAGCACATCAGTTTGATTTACAGTTCATTTTGTTTTGTTTTTAAATATGACATTTTGTTGCTATGCCTTCTGCATATGGATTGTGGTTTATTTTGTTTGGTACGTATATATGACATTTTGTTTTGATTTACAGTTTACTTGCCTGAATTAAAAAATATGAATCTGCAACTGACAAACATAAAAAGAAAAAAATAATCGCAAAAGAAGTTATGGATTGTGTTTTTGGGAAAGAAACTCATATAGATGCTGATAATTAAAACATAAAAAAATTGTAATGCTAATATTATGCTAAAGGAAAATTTTAAAGGTGCTATGATTGAGAACATAGATATGAAAATATTGTTGAAGATTTTGTTTCTCAAAATTCTAAAAGAATATCTCATTTTAAGTAATGAGTAAAAAATTAGAAAAAATTGAATGTTCTGACAATGTAATGTTTTGGATCCAATTGAATCTTTGCTATATTTCTGCACCGAGGCCTCAAAATACTAGGAATGGCTCTGTTTGAGACTCACTGATCATATTAGTGTTGCATAGTTAAATTGAATCAAATCTTGGTATTCTCCTTGTGAAAGCATGAAGACATCATTACAACCATCGGCCATAGAGGCATAGTGATAAATAAGGTGAAATTTAATGCATGCATGTTTTAGACCCATGCTCCAATTTTTACATCGCAACATAAAATAACAAAAAATAATGAGACAGTTACAAGAAATATAGCAATCCAAAATATATTTATGTTGTGAGGGGAAATACAAATGCCTAGGGAATAATAGTACAGTAGTCCTTATAAATGTAACAATTACCTGGATGAATTGGAAGAAAATGTGGGACAAGCCATAATTCAGGAATGATTGGATTATTTCCGGACCAATCATACAAGCCAACCACCTTCATTTATTAAAAGATTTATAGCTTAAATTAATCCTTCGTACTCAAGAAATAACAATTTATAGACAAAGTAAACAATTGCGGTCAATTTTATTCAAAACCAATTCTTAGCAACAAACTAATTGTATTATTAAGAAACTAAAAAACTGAGAACTCTTTCATTTTTTACTGTTCTTTCACAATTGAAGACAAAAGTATGCCCTTACAGTACAATAGAATATATTGTGAATGTCATATATAATGTTGAAACATACCCATAATTCCCAATGGCCACATTATAATAAAATTAGATAATTATTTCAAGTATTTACAATTTCAAGTGTGTAGCAGCCCATGATAATTATGACCAAACACTTGTTTAAAATAAACTACCATATATTTTAATTAAAAAGTAATTTAATATCAAAGTTTTTATGTTGATTTTTGTAACAAGCTAGAGCAAAGCTATATACATGCAAAATTGAACTAAAAAGGTCTTGTATAATTGAGCTTCACGTTGAATTTGTCCAAGGCTTCAAGCTACATAGCAAAATGGTTAAACTCCATGTCTAAAGGGTTTCAAGAAAATCCACGCGTGAAGAAAAATATTTATTTTGACGCCACAATTTACAGAGAAACATACATATATCAGAAAATAATATATTGATTGTTTTGTTTCAGTGGCATACCGAGAGCCATATCTTTCCCCATTGTGGTATTGCAACGGCACTCCCATGGGATAAAATCCAATCACGTCCTTTTGTCAGTGCATCATTTTCACTCGCCTCACCGAGAAGCCTCAACGTTGCATAGTTTAAGCAGGAACCAAACATGGTGCTTGGTCCCAACACTTGTGTTCCCCAACCACCATCTTCATTTTGCATAGATTATATATATTAAATAAGAAATTTCATGTTTTGGTACTCCATAGCAAATTATGCATTACTCAAAAATGAATATGACCGAGATTGACATACCTGATGATTGTAAATATAGCGAAGTATCTCACGTTGATGTTCAGATGATATGATGGTGTCAAGCGATCCAGTGACATACATAGCAAAAATCTGCAAGAAATACATCATCCCCTAATATTATCTCCAGATCAAGTATTTATCAATTTTCTGAATATTTTCTACAGATGATTAGGAACCTAACATTAAGCCCAAACGTCTAATATTTGACATGATTTAACCAAGCTCATAAACTAGGACAGGGACTAAGAATGTTCATCCTGTATGACACATGCCACTTGTTTGGGAATTATTGCTAAAACAGTAGGAATTAAACATAACTATTAATACCTACATGTTAGTGTTCTGATATAAAGAAATGGGACAAAAGAAAACACTGTAGTTTCACTATAATTTTTTTTAATCATTTGAAAAAGACAAATTCATTACATAGGTATGTTGTTTCTTACTAAAATAAGTTTTATCTCTATTTAAGACACTGTATGTGAGGTTTATAAAGGCATGAGGTACACAATCAAACATTTAGAGAAGATTCTACTAAAACATATTTTGATTACCTAACAAAAATATTTCTGAGCCAACCAGATTTTTTATATCAAATTACAATCACTAGCTTGCCTCTACCAACATACACAAGCTCACTAAAAATTAAAGGAAAAAGTGTCGATTTGGTCCTTTAATTATGTCCACTAGACCACTTTGCTCCCTAATACAGGACTTTTGAGGCCCCTCATGTAGCAAAACCGGAAAAATTAGTCCTTTGACCAGGTCAGTGGACGGTTTTATTTTTTTTTTGTTTGTGTGGCATCCATGTAGTTTTACTGTCTTTATTGCCACATGGCATCCATCTCATTATCATATCTCTCACTCTCTCTCAAATCTCTCCTCTCTCAGGTCTAATACCGCTGTTTTGACTGGTCAAAGGATCGGTCAAGCCCGGTTTTGCTACATGAGGGATCTCACAAGTCTGATATTGAGGTTCAGGCGAAAAAAGTGGTCCGGCGGGCATAGTTGAGGGACCAAATTGACACTTTTTCCTAAATTAAATATACTTAATCAGCAAAACAAAGCCAGGTGATAGCTAGTGCCATATCAAAATAAAATGCATACCAAGATAGGCATGATGAACATGATTCCACTAAAGTCAGTAGCCCAGTGTCCATCATGTGCTTGTAGAGCAGAATGCTGACCCAGAGCTCGTCTCAGTGATGTTAATACGGTTTCTTCTGTGACCTGTGCACTGTCCATAATCCTGATGACTGGATGATCCACCTGATTAGGATGATTTTGTTTGGCATACTGCAATAGATGAAAGTCAAATATTATGAGAATTGAATTTTACACTATGCAGACAACAAATCAATTATGGCTTGCTCAGACAGCTCAGTTGAGTCCTATCTAGTTTTAACAAAATATGAGACGTCACCACCAAAATTATATAATGACAAAGACTAGGGTATAGTCCTGATGTCACCATGTCATGATGGAAACCATGAAGATAAATTTGGTTCGAAGCCAAATTTGAATAGCTATGAGTATGACATGTAGGTCCTATGTAAAAACATAATGTTTTTTAGGAAAAATACATGTATGGTATATATACCGGTCTTGTTTCATCAATCTCATCACAACAATAACAATGCATCATATGGAATACAAGTAAAATATACACATCAGCATATATGTTTGTCTAAAGATTTGTAACAAGAACTAATAAAAGATTTAATGCAACCAATGGCCATGTGGTAGTGTTGTACATCACCAAAACATGTGCAGCAACCATATCAAAATTTAGCCACCTCCTTTCACCTGAAGGAGAATACAACAGTTTAGAGAGCAGCTATCTATTGGAGCCCAACACGTTACCACTAAACAGAACCCACACAATGGATTTTTTGTATAGTTGTCTATATGGAGCATACAGTATTAATGCTTGCACAGACCATAGAAATGTATAAGTGATCGGTTGTAACAGTTTAGAGACCATAGAAATTGTTTCAGTGGCATACCGAGAGCCATATCTTTCCCCATTGTGGTATTGCAGCGGCACTTCCATGGGATAAAATCCAATCACGTCCTTTTGTCAGCGCATCATTTTCACTCGCCTCACCGAGAAGCCTCAATGTTGCATAGTTTAAGCATGAACCGAACATGGTGCTTGGTCCCAACACTTGTGTACCCCAACCACCATCTTCATTCTGCATAGATTATATATATATATATTACATAAGAAATTTCATGTTTTGGTACTCCATAGAAAATTATGTGTTACTCAAAAATGAATATGACTGAGATTGACATACCTGATGATTGTAAATATAGCGAAGTATCTCACGTCTATGTTCAGATGATAGGATGGTGCCAAGCGATCCAGTGACATACATAGCAAAAATCTGCAAGAAATACATCATCCCCCTAATATTGTCTCCAGATCAAGTATTTATTAATTTTCTAAATATTTGTTACAGACGATTAGGAACCAAACATTAAGCCCAACCGTCCAATATTTGACATGATTTAACCAAGCTCATAAACTGGGACAGGGACTAAGAAAGTTCATCCTGTACGACACATGCCACTTGTTTTGGAATTATTGCTAAACAGTAGGCGAATTAAACAAAACTACAAATACTTACATGTTAGTGTTCTGATCTAAAGAAATGGGACAAAAGAAAACACTGTAGTTTCTCTATAATTTTTTTTTACTATAATCATATTGAAAAAGGGAAATTCATTACATAGGTCTGTTGTTTCTTACTGAAATAAGTTTTATCTCTATTTAAGACACTGTATGTGAAGTTTATAAAGGCTTGAGGTACACAATCAAACATTTAGAGAAGATTCTACTAAAACATATATTGATTACCTAACAAAAATATTTCTGAACCAACCAGATTTTCTGATATCAAATTACAATCACTGGCTTGCCTCTACCAACATGCACAAGCTCACTATAAATTAAAGGAAAAAGTGACGATTTGGTCCCTTAATTATGTCCGCTGAACCACTTTGCTCCCTAAACCTTAATACCGGACTTTTGAGAGCCCTCATGTAGCAAAATCGGACAAAATTAATCCTTTGAACAGGTCAGTGGGCGGTTTTAGTTTTTTCGTTTGTGTGGCATCCATGTAGGATTTTTACTGACTTTTATTGCCACATGACATCCATTTCATTATCATATCTCTCACTTTCTCTCTCAAATCTCTCCTCTCTCAGGTCTAATACCACTGTTTTGACCGGTCAAAGGATCGGTCAAGCACGGTTTTGTTACATGAGGGACCTCAGAAGTCTGATATTGAGGTTCAGGGAAAAAAATGGTCCGGCGTGCATAGTTGAGGGACCAAATTGGCACTTTTTCCTAAATTAAATATACTTAATCAGCAAAACAAAGCCAAGTGATAGCTAGTGCCATATCAAAATAAAATGCATACCAAGATAGGCATTATGAACATGATTCCACTAAAGTCAGTAGCCCAGTGCCCATCATGTGCTTGTAGAGCAGAATGCTGACCAAGAACTCGTCTCAGTGATGTTAATATGATTTCGTCTGTGACCTGTGCACTGTCCGTAAGCTTGATGATTGGATGATACACCTGATTAGGACGATTTTGTTTGGCATACTGCAATAGATGAAAGTCAAATATAATGAGTCACTACAACATAACTAGCCTATTCAAACACATACTTAGCATCATATATGGCTTGTGATGCAGGAAACTCAGAGTGCATGTCTACTCCAACACACAATAGCATCACATATAAGTTATGATGCTAAAAAACAGCCCTGCATCACATAGTATGTGTTGCTGTCATATGTGTTGAATCATTGAATTTATTAATGAAAACCTTTCATGTTCCATAACCTAGTAGCACTTAATAAAAATATTACTACATATTAGGTATGTATGATGTGTTTTACATAATGAAAACTATTATATTTAGTTAATAAAATACGGAAACTAGTCTATAATGACATTGGAGAAAAATAACGATTATGTGAGGACATATTTTTTTTATATTGGTACAATAAAATTATCATGTATTTTTAGTGGTGGTAGTGAAATATTATGACATTATTGAAAATATCTAATTCAAGACTAAAAAACAAAATTTAAAAAATTTGCATAATTTATTGTATATTCCTCTTCGATGCCAAATATGCATCCACGTAGTATTGTGAGCACTATACAGTAAAAAAAAGAAAATTTCACTCTACCAGTGAAATTGACTTCCCGCTAATGTTTTTTCCCCTCAGCCCTCTAGTCCTCGAATATAATAGTCAGTTTGCGCGAGCGAAAATTTTTTCCGTCCTAACCTCTGCCAGTGAAAGTACTTCTCGCTAACGAAATTTTTCCCAATTCCAACCATAGGAAATTATTTATCCCTGATGCCTTCGGTCCTTTAATATTTTCCCATATGTGGACAAAGGACTTGTTTTTCATTTCTATGTGAAGTGATGTACATTACATTATATTATATTTAAACGAATAAAATTTATTTTTTGATTATTGCCCATATTTAGAGTTGTTGAAGATAAATTTTAGTAAATTATGTGTGACAACTATATTATCTACAAAAATAGTATAATTATATACATATGCATTTAATGATGTTGCAATAAACCGTTTAAGTGATGCTGTCAGATACTACCAATTTAATACGTACATGTGATGTTAAGTTCATGTTGCTAGCTAGCAACACATATACAAACATATTGCACCATATAATTTTGTGATGCAGTATGAACTAGCAACACCACCTATAACAACACCTACGTTATGTGATGCTGTTGATGCCTGCAACACATATGCATACATATATCACCATATAAGTAATGTTGCTATAGGGCAGTCCCCTTGTAGTGAGTATTGAATTTTACACTATGCAGACAACAAATCAATTATGGCTTGCTCAGTTGAGTCCTATATATCTAGCTTTAACAAAATATGAGACGTCACCACCAAAATTGTATAATGACAAAGACTAGGGTATAGTCCTGATGTCACCGTGTCATGATGGAAACCATGTAGATAAATTTGATTCGAAGCCAAATTTGACTAGCTATGATTAGTATGACATGTAGATCCTATGTAAAGACATAATGTTTTGTAGGAAAAAGACATGTATATGCAATACAAGTAAAATATGCACATCAGCATATATGGTCGTCTAAAGATTTGTAACAAGAATTAATAAAAGATTTAATGCAACCAATGGCCATGTGGTAGTGTTGTACATCACCAAAACATGTGCAGCAACCATATCAAAATTTAGCCACCTCCCTTCACCCGAAGGACAATACAACAGTTTAGAGAACAGCTATCTATTGGAGCCCACCACGTACGTCACCACTAAACGCAACCCACCCAATGGATTTTTTGTATATATAGTTGTCTATATGGAGCATACAGTATTAATGCTTGCACAGACCATATAAATGTATAAGTGATCAGCTGTAACTTTTTATCTTTAAGCACTAGAAAATGTGGTCACAGGTTTGTAGCCTATATGACACTGGCATAATTGGCTCCATTGGATTGTCAAATCTTCTAGATTATCTAAACTATAACTCTAATCACTACTAGGGAACAAGCTTTCTCAAGCGGTTCTCAAAAAAAAAGGATCAAACTTCTACAAGCGGTTTAATGCCTCAAAACAGTCTCAAGCCAGAAAATGACCTCTAGAAGCGGTTGGGGACGACCGGCCACCGCGCCACCCAGGCGACACAAGCCGAACCCTGCCAATAACCCAGAAGAGGCCAACCCACACCACCAAGCACCTCGCAGGGAGGGGAGGGCAAGGTGGACGAGGACGGGACCAGGCTAGAAAACAAGGGTCGACGTGCCGCTGAGGACGGGCGACAGCCCACCAAGCCACCACGGGAGGAGCCAAGAAGACGTCGAGCACACGCCCCTAGAGCCCACCTGCTCCGCCCGCTCCGGCCAGCTACCGAAGCGAGCCCCCCAAGCGGCCTCCACCGAGGCGGGCTAAGGGGAAGGGGAAGAAGGATAAGAAGCCGGTGCCGAGCTCCGCTAAGCTACGAGGCCACCGGTACCACGACCCTGGAGTACACCCACTCCGACCGCTCCGGCCTGCACACCACCAGATCCGAGCCTCCCGCCCGAGAATCCGGCATCGCACAGAGCGGACCCCCCGGACGGCCTTCGCCAAGACAGGCCCAGGAGGAGGGGAAGAAGGGAGAAGGGAGAAAGAAAAGGGAAAGCCGACGTCGAGCTCCACCACTGCACGTGAAGGTGTGAACGAAGAAGGAAAGCATCCTCGGATTTGAAGCCGCACGCCACCGGACCTAGGCACTGCCCGTCTTGGGACTGAGGGGGAGACTCGGGGGGGTGGAGGTGGGGTGTGGGTGACACCGGGCGCCGTCGCGACGCTGAGGGGGAGGGACTGGTCACCGCGGCGCTGTGGACCAAAAGAAGGAGGCCGCCGGCCACGGGGCGCAATTGCCCGCGCAGCGCCGCCAACGCCCCAAGGGGGATGGACGCCGAGGAGCCGCGCCGGGACACCACGTCTGGCCGCGCTGGCCCAGGCCGCGCCGCCACGCGCCGGCACAGGACGCACCTTGCAGATCCGGCCTCGACGCCTGGCCGCGCCGCCGCGCGCCGGCCATGGCCCAGCTAGGCCACGCCACTGCCGCCTCGGGCAGGCCCAGGCCACGCTGCCGCCGCCCTAGGCCGGCCCAGGCCACGCCGCGCACGGACCCGGACACGACGCCGCCGGATCTGGCAGTCACCGCCGAGAAGGAGGAGGTGGCGGCGGAGCCCGAGCGGCGCGCCACCACGGCGCCTTGGCCTCGGCCGTGCAGCGCCAGCGCGCTCCGGCTCCGGCTCTGGCGCTGGAGCACCACCGCGGCGCCAATGCCGAGCTGCTGCTCGGCATCCTTGCGTGGCGAACCCGTGGTCGCTTCGATCTGGGACACCGCCGCCACGCCATTGCCAACCAGCTTGGCTTGCCACGCCGCCGCCGCCGCCGCCCCGGGCCGGCCCAGGCCACGCCGCCGACGGATCCGGCCACGACGGCGCCGGAACTGGCCTCCCCGCCACCGGGCGCCGCAAGGGCACGGGCCAGAGAGACAAGGAAGGGGAGGAAGGAGGAGGGAAGAGGGTTAGAGGGAGAGAGGGGCGGCCGCCGCCGCCGGCGGTCGCCGGCCGGCGGCGGCGGCGGCGGCTGCGGGGCTAGGGTTTGAGGGGGAGGAGGCTGGGATTTGGGTCGCCCCCGAGCCGCCCTGGGAGCGACGCGAGGGCTCTCTGGCTGTAGGATTGTGAACCGCGGAACCAGTGCCCACTGGCCAAGTAGCCATAATCTTAGGCAAAGCTTGCTACATTTATGTTTCGGATTGAAAAACTAACTGTTTTATTCTTTTAAATAAGGCGGGCATTTAAAATTGGACGTCCGATAAATGTGAAACATAATGTTAGCATGAAGTCATTGTTAAATTTTAAAAAAATACATGTTAAAATTTAAAATTATTTGTTGAAACTTGAAAAACCTAAGGGCATGTACAATACTAGAGACAGCTGCTTTCTTCAAAACATTGCCATGTCATCTATCGACAACTCTATAGACAGTGTATACAGTGGGTTGTCTCTAGCTGTGTGCAGTTATTTAAAATAGTTGCATAGAGTCTAAAACTGTGTTGTTCGAGTGGCTATAAATTTAAAACGGATATTTAAAAATTTTAAAATAAACAATAGATTATAAAAAATTTAAAAATAAAAATTTTATTTTTAAAAAATTTATATGGCAAGTGTGGTCTAGTTTTGTTCAAAAAATATCAGGAACCCATTTTTTAAATCGTTTCTTTAATCGGAGACACTAATCGAAAGATATACCAAAAACTAAAATAGAAAATGTACTGTGCGCCTGCTCTATATTGGTTGCATGCGTGCTGCGCTCCTCTGGCGTCAGAAAAATTGTGATGTGTCACTTCTAATAGACAGCTGAATTGGAGCATTGTACATGCCCTAATACTAAAACTTCATAAGAGAAGTTTCTCGAGTACAAAATTCAAGTATCAATAGACAAAACCCCAAATTCAACAAGGGAAAATCGAAGTTTTAGTTGAAAAAAAAATCAAGTTTCAGCAACCAAAAATACAGGTTTCACCATGTAAGATGTCCTCAGCATCATCGGAACCTATGAAAAGTACATGATAATTTTTTAAAAAATACATGTTAAATTTAGAAATCATATTGCTGAAACTTGACAATACGTACGGTAATTATAACAAGTACAAAATCCAAGTTTCAATAATCTAAACATGCACATAAAGTTTTAGTCGGCAATGCCAAAGTTGCACATGTTGCATTTCGATGGTTCCATGTGAACATAGGGATGAATCTCCTAATACAAACAAGAATGGTTCGCAATAACAACACAAAATTTCATATGCAAAAAACAAAATATCACACGTATAATTAAGTTTCAGGTTCCATGCAAAAATGAGAAATAAATCTCCTCCTAGACTTTAATCTTCCTCAGATCTGGTGAATTTGCATGTCGTGGTAGCCGGATATGGCCGTCAAAGCTCACTCGCTATCCTTAGAGAGTAAAGAGATGGAAAAGCAGAAAGTGGAAGAGATAAGGAGGAACATCGCATGAGAAAAGAATGGAGGCGCATCACGCATCCTCCCGCGCGTGCTTCGAATTACGAAATGTCCGATGCGTCTCTTCTTTTTCCACTTTATATGTAGCTATGTCTATAAAAACTCTTGACAATAATGTATAGAAAGTTTTAGAAAGCATATTTAAAGCTTCCTATCATATGTGATACAGTATATAAAATGTTCCAAACGTACACGTCACACGATCAAGATATAAGGAGGCCATTTTAGTTTTTTTGTTCTTTTCAAGTTATTTGCTTAGACGGTCGTTATAATAAATGAATGGGTCAGTCGTTCGATTCTGGTTTTTTTTTTCTAATTAAACGGCTCGGTCAGCTCATAGAAAGATGTGATTTGGCTGTATGATTATAACACGATTTAATTCTACTCGGCATGCGCCGTCATAACACGGAAGCCAACTTCCAACACAACTTCAAAAACTGAATGGACATGGAACAAGACCCTCTAGCATTGTTGGTTGCCAGTTCTCGCTAACCAGTAACCACAACACGTACTGTGATGAGATAATGCGAAGACTGGCCATGGGGTCCTCGGTTCTTTTGGCACGCGCCCAACAACCTTGTTCTTTTCGTGCATGGAAGCAAATCGCCACAGACAAAAGAGAAAAGAAAACATTCATGCTATATATCCATGATATGAATAATATATACACATTTTATGTGTAAGATAAAAATTTGAAATGGTGATATACTTTTATCTGAATATAATAAAGTAGTGTGTGATAATAAACAAGTAAGTAAATAAAATATATCCATAAATTAGTAGCGAAATATTTTGAAATAAACTTAAATGATAGATAGATACACACACACACACACATATATATATATATATATATATTCAAATAGGCATACGCACCGTGCCAGCCAAGAAGCTGTTCGGCAGGATGCATATGGGCCAGATAGAACCTTCCAGGGAGCTGGGCCCTGGTAGGCTGTTCGGTTGGGCCGTCAGGGAGTGGGCCATGGCAATGGGCCGTAATTTTATCCCCGACAGTTTGTACTACTGAAGCATCTATAACCAAAATACACTTGCATATTACGTGTCGTCAAATACATATCTTTATGAAACAGTTTGTACCATCCAACCATCGTCAAAGAAAACATATAGTTGTAGATAACGATACGTCATATAATACATATTTATAAAAGACTTTTCTTATTATAAAAGTGACTCTTTTTTCTCGTACCTCGTATGCGCTGTTTGTAACTACAAAAATGTATCTAATGTAATTAACATATAAGACTGTTAAAATGGAACCACCTCTAAAGTAACTAATAATTATAAGATAGTGATAGCTAAGCTGTGTCTCTTATTCCCGACCCGTGTGGGTGACCATCACAATAAAAAACGTTTCTAGGTTCAGTAGGTTAAAACCGTCTTAAAATGTGCATCTTAAATTACTTATTCTATACTAGTGGTACATGCCAATCATGTGTAAGCTAGGTGTATGTACACCAACAGACCTGGCCAACGGGCCGGCCTAGTTCGGGCCCGATTGGTTCGGTTACTACGCGAACCAGGCCAACCGGGTCAATGGGCATGGTTCTCGACCCAGATTCGGTTCGCACAGTAACCGAACCGAATCTAGCCAGCCTAGTTTTACATGGGCTGGTTTATTTTAATTAAAAATATCTAAAAGAAAACCCACTATATTTCATAAATATACACTATAAATTGTGTAAATACACTATATATCATTAGAAATATGTATATGAATATATTTAATTAAAGAAATATGATACAGTGACGAACCAAAACGGGCCAAGACCGAAAAGGCCGGCCCGTCACTATATGGACCGAACCGGGCCGGCCTGACGGGCTGAGGCCTCGGCCCAAGATCGGTTCGGTTCATCGAATCGGGCCGACCCGGTTCGGTGAACAATATAGGCCGGCCCGATTCGGCCTTGTTAGCCCGGCCCGTTTGGCCACCTCTATACACCAACATTTATGCTGAGGTGGAGAAAATAGATCAAGATTGTCTCTCCATGGAGAGCTTCGATCAAAGAAACCACGACTAAAGACAATTAGTTTGCAGTTTTGTTATGTTATAGACAACAACTAGATACAACTATTTACAACCATGTCTCTAGGTGACATGAAATATACAGCTAGAGACAAAATCTGTCTAAAAAAATTATTGCATAGATATTAGGTGACAGGAAAAATTTTTACTTTTGTTCGAGTCGAATGTGCTGATCGGAAGGGGGTTGACGAAAGCAATCTTTACATTTTATAAAACCTTTACATTTTATAAAACTATAGCTAGTTTTTTTCTTGTTTTGTTTATGGGCAAAGTATACATCGCATTTCTAATTTGGTTTCTAAAATTTATCCTTGTTATTGAACATTCCACATAATATTTTGTAATAATTACTTATTGCTTTTGTGTGAGGAGGGGATGTCAAAGATCTAAAAAAGTTTTAAAATATTTTTTTGTTCCTTTCTTGTCTTTTTAGTCCTTAATTTTCTAAAGAAAATCAAAACCATAACCATAACCGCACAATAAAGAGGGTCAAACACAGGTACCTAAAGGTAGGTGACATTTTTTGGACTTGTTCTACGATTCGGATAAACTCAAATGCACAAGCCGAGCTCTACTTACGTCCGTACTATTTTCTTTATAGAGGAAATATGTTAGAACTATCGTCCCGCGGTGCTACACGATCTACTCGGTTTTATAAATTTATATAGGGACTGCCTATTTAACAGTTGACTGTTTTTTTATACCCCTCAGTCGATTTTCTAGGCCGTTAGATCTCAATCCCACGCCCAGATCAACCCCCACCTCCCCCACTCTCTCTCTTACTTTCCTCTTTCCCGTCCCCTCCACCACCCTGGTGCCCACCAACCCGACTGCTTCGCGCTCCTCCTCCTCCTCCCCCTATATATATATATAATATATAAATATATAGGATGCCAGAACGAGACCGGCCCCTTGAAACTTCCTTACTGGATTTATTTAAGATTTGTGCACGTAAAGTAGATAATGCACAAAAACATTGTCATTTTCTTATCAAAGGTGTAAATAAAATAACTACGTAATTTTGTTTTTTTGAGCACAATACGTATAGGATAGGAGCATGGACTCCATAGAAGTATTTTTATTATTGTTGTGGGTGCGCGTTTGTGTACACGCATGAGTGCGTGGATATGTTCCATGTAGGCGCATGCATGTGAAGAGAGAATTTCATCGATTGACCGTACATATAGGCTTTGTTTGTTTTAGCTTAAATTAAATTAAATAAAAAATTGTCATTTTTGTATAAGCCAAATAATTTAATATTTTATAGTCATTTTGTGGGTTTTAAATAGTTTTTCATAGAGTTCGTAAAATAATTTTTTCATAATTTTTTTGAACTATTTAAAACCTTTTTTTAGGGGTCATAAATTTGATAAAGTAAACCTCAACTTAACTTTAAAATGAAAAAAACAAGTCCATAAACTATGTGTTTTTAGTACATATGCACGTCGTAGGTATATATGTATACCTGCAAGCGCAGGAGGAGGTCCTGGGACTCCTTGCTGTGGAATCGGTGTCCTGTGAAGTGGCGGCGCAGGCGGTCCACCTCGGCGCGCTCCTGGGGCGTGCCGAGGTCGGGGTCGAACTCCCAGACGGCCCTGCCCAGGAACCCGTTCGCCGAGCGCAGCCACGGCCCGCCGCCCTCCGACACCTTCAGCCGCCACATCGATCTCTCCGCGCGCCTGGACGCCGACGAGCACAGCGAGCGAGCGACTGCAGGTGGCTTTTATAGGCGGGCGATCGACTACTAGGTACGCGCGCGTGACGTGCCGGCCGGCCGCGCGCTCAGTTGTCTTCCAATTGACCGAGTAATTGAGCACGCAGAGGCAGGGGACTTTGCCATTAATTTATCGTACGTCCGCTCCATCGATCGACGCCGACGGCTCGCCGGCGAGACATATAACTTTTCTGTTGCCGCTGGGATCGACTCTTGGTAGCCGTGGATGGATATATCCAAACGCGTAGGTCGAGCAGGCGTGTACGATCGATGTCACCGTGGCTTAAATATGCAAGGGACGACAAGATGTGAATGTGAGCATTGCTAGGTAGGGGCACATGTCTAGCTGTTGTTCTTCATGTGCTTTCGAACTCGATGGAATCTTTACCAACTTAGATTTTTCAATTCACGTCATTTTAGAACTGCATGTGGGTTAGAGACAGTGTTCTTGATTTTCAGCTACGAATAATGCATTGCCGAGTAAACCTCCCCCTTGGCAGTAGAGAGCATGATCATACATGCCTAGATTCCACACAGAACAAACATTTCCCTATAACCGAGCAAAAGGATCCCGCACATTTGACATAGACTTACTTTCTAACATCGTATTGACATGAACTCCTTTAATCTGCTTTTGTTTTCTGATGTTAGTTCTTTTAATCTAAGCGGTTATATTTCAGACCCACAGCAATTGACGGTGTACATATCTCTCTTTTTTTCTCTCCAATTAACGTAAGATTTTCTAATATTTTAGGATTATTATGATAGTTTATGAATGGCACAGCCCCCCCCCCCCCCCCCCCCCCTTTTATGTGTGGTGATGTTCACCCACTAGGTACGCGCGCGTGACGTGCCGGCCGGCCGGCCGCGCGCTCAGGTATCTTCCAACTGACCGAGTAATTGAGCACGCAGAGGCTGGGGGCTTTGCCATTAATTTATCTATTGATCAATGGCGATGGGCCGACGGCGAGGCATCTTTTCTGTTGGCGTGGAGACTCACGTAATGAATGGCACAGCCCCCCCTGCAGCTAGCTAATTACTATGTGTGAATGTGATCCACGTACTGCTAGGTACACAAATGCTACAATATGCCTAGCATTTCTTCGTGTGCTTTTCACCTCAATGGAATACTTACCAACTCAGATTTCTCATGTCACGTCTGTATGTGGGTTAGACACCCCGTTCTTGATTTTCTGCTACGAATAATGCATTGCCGAGTAAAAACTTCGCCCTTGGCAGTAGGGAGCAGGGTCATACATGTCTAGATTCCACACTGAACAAGCATTTCCGGCGTATTTGATATGAACTTATTTTTTAACGTCTAATTGACATGAACTCTTTTAAATTGCACTTATTTTATTATGTTAGTTCTTTTAATCTCATCTATTAAATTTGTCCCACAGGAATCGATGGCGTAGATCTTTTTTTCCTCACCGATTAGTATATATATTTTTCTTAGTATTTTAGTATTAATGTGGCGTCTTTTGTTTAACTCTGATTTAACATGATAAAAGATCAGTGCTCAGTTATAAACATGAAGTCTTAACAGAATAATAGAGTAGAAGAGAACTTTTTTCGTGTATAGAAAGCATGATCATACAGGCACAGAATCTGACACGGAATGAGCATTTTTCATATAAATCATTAGCACATCCAATAATTGACAAAAACTGGTAGCAGTTTTGAAAGGTAAAATTAGCTAGGGTATATTTTGACCGTTACCCTCAATTACATTACCCACACCACTACTAAATTGGCCTTGAATCCCGGTTGGGAACATGTTTTAGTCCCATTTTTTAACCGGGATATGCAATTCAAGACTAAAGGCCTGTGAGTTTTAGTACTGGTTATCCCAACCAGGCCTATGGCTGTCAAAATATCTAAAAATATACTGACGCAAGAAATCACAAGGATTGCTTGTTCATGTGATAGGGATTTAAATTTCAACTTTATAAGTAAAACATATGAAGTCCAAATTGCATGAAATAAAATTGTTGAGCATCCCCAATAGCCTCCCTATCCCACCCCCTAAAACACTATTCATTTGTATACGAATAGTTCATAGAAAATTCTACGCTACCTCAACATATTTTTATAATTTAGTTAATTTATATGATTTTTTGCATATTTATTTAAACATTTTCTTCAATTTTTTATGATTTTGTAACTCTTCATTAAAGTTCTCAAAATGCTATTTTGATATTCTTAATATTTAATGATATAAATATTTAAACTATTGGCTTCAAGCCAAGCATTCGTCATGAATAAATCATTTTCGGTTTCAATCTAAGCAACACTAATTTACCAACAAATAATACCCTGGATTAGTCATTGTTATCGATGTGGTGTCCAACAACGAATCCTTGGCTTACATATTTAGCAAAGCAATAATCTTACTATCATACATGGTTTTATTAATGGATGCGTATCATTTTCATAGTCATAGATTCCAATATCATAGTATCATAATTATCATACGCACAACACACCAAGACTAACAAAACGTCATTAGTATTTATGATTCATCAATTCATAGTACTAGTACTACCACCACTACCATATCACAGCAATGGAAACACGAGGGTAGGCACTTGAGCTCGTGCAAGCTGACGAGGAAAAGACTGTTGAGGCAATCGACATCTAATAGGCTGTATGGTTGTCTTCTCAGTTGAACCAGGCTGTATGAGCCGAGCTCTTGGCTTCGGTGATTCAGTGTGACAGTGGGACGACATGGCCAAGAGGCCAACGGTGGCACACACCGTACGTCACCCTAGGAACCATCTGATAGTTGCAGCCTTGATGGGCAGAGAAGGCATCGATGGTTGGGCGGCTTGTGGTCATGAAAAAATCATCAGCAATTTGTGTTTAGGTTGAAACCAAAGATTGGTATAGCATAAATAACTATTGTTTGGTTTGAAGCAAAATTAACTAAAATTCCACAAACTATGTCTGTATTATTTTGTTTATAGCCATATAATATTAAATTTTGAAAAGCAAAATTATATTTTTTCAGCTTTAAATAAAAATGATAGAAAATCAAATAAATTCTAAAACTTGTAAAAATACATAGAGGGGTAGTCTACAATTTTACATTTATAAAATTTATTTTGAGTGATTTACCATCCTGATAAAATAGATATGAAAATTCAAAAAATGAAAATTTTGTTGATAATTAATTGGGTACAATCGCTTCCTAACTAGTATCGTAGTTGCTAAATTAACTCTAGGGCTCACGGTACGCGAAGTTGCCTCGTTAATCTGACGCTTAGCATTTCCACGCCGAGGCTTTGCATATGGGTGGGATGAGCTGGGTGTTTTTTTTTTGTCCGGTGGAGCAAATATGTTTGTTTTGATCCGAAGAAAATGCATTTCAAAACATGTAACTTGCACTGCAGGATACCGGCAATGTTTCTTTAACCAAAACTATTCCCATTGGCTAAGGACAGCTGAAAGCACAGGTTCCCAAGGGCTTAATGTTTTGGTAATTGATGTCAACTGATCCTCCAACGACTGCTTCAAGATTAAGGACCTTTATTGTTAGTTCTTCTATTTTTTTGTGTGTATGTCTATTTCCGGCCCATCTGGCCCATGATCGCCGGCGAAGATCATCTCCGGTTGTAAATCCTTCTAAACACATTTCCGAGTCCTTCGAAAGTGTTCCGGGATTTTGGTTTGAGTGGCAAGGGTTCGAGAGTATTCCGGGGAAACAACTGTTCGGGGTTTCGTAGGCGCTAAGTCTCAAAGCCAGATATTTCCTGTGAACACGAAACTTCTCACCTAAGTGTCCAAATGTTCCTGTTGAGTTCACAAGTCGACAAATATGGCACAAAATCCTAAGCAAGATATAAAAGGAGAAAGGGATAGTCAAAACGAAGTGGGCTGCAAAAACTAGCCCCGTCGGACTAAGTCGGCGGCTGTCAGACTGGGTCCGATGGATGAGCGTGCCAGCGACTAAGTCCGTCAAAATGCAACCCATCTGTCGGACTGGGTCCGACCACCGTGTCCGACTAGGCCATCGACTCCTAGCGACTAAGTCCCTAAATGCAACCCTTCTGTCGGACTATGTCCGACCAGACCACTCCCAAAGTGAAACACTTCATTAGACTGGGTCCGACGACCGTTGGATTGGGTCCAAAGGATTAGGCAGCATCACGGGAAATTCAATCTGGGCCGTTAATTCTTAGGATTTTCGCCTTGCACCTATAAATAGGAGCCACTAGCACGGGGAACGTCAGAAAGCCTTATTTTGCAGCCACCCCTTGCCTTAGCCACCCTTGAGAGCTCCTCCCATGGTTGCCTCTCCACCCTTGGCCTCCATGAGAGCTTGAGAGAGGGAGAAGAAGAGAGGAAGGAGAAGAAGAAGGCATCACCCTACCTTCTCCCGTTCATCCCCAAGGTACTAGCCTCTCCCATGTTGTTCTTGCCCTAGTTTTCATAACAAGGAGATGTGGTGTGAGGTAAGGTCTCCGGTCTTGCCCTAGTTTCCATTTGAGACTCTATTGCTGGAGGAGATCGTCACCAAGCGTGTTCTTCACCAAGTCTTTGCCATGTCCTTGCTTCCGTGTGTCGGAGGAGCTCTCCGTGTGTCGGGAGAAACCCACCGTGTGTCGGTGGTCATCGCCGTGTGTCGGCGGTGCCACAAAAACCTCCGTGTGTCGGAGGTGTCTCATGTGTTGAGGTCAAAACCCAACGTGTGTTCGGTGGTCATCATCGTGTGTCGGCGGTGTGTGCAAACCCTTCTTGTGACGGAGGTCGATGCCATTTGTTGATGCCGGGGTGTGAGAAGCCCTCATGTGTGAGAGAACTCGCTTTCGTGTTAAGGTTTGAAGCTCGCCTACCATATGTTGGTGAAGAGCTATCACGAGTGCATTGAGGGCTAGGGACGAAAGGGTCCCGACTTATCTGTATGAGAAGTTTTCTCAACGGAGACGTAGGTGTTCATGTGTTGAGCATCAAACTTCGGTAAACAACTCGGTTTGCGTCTCTCCTTTTTCATCCTTTACATTTCTGCACATCATATTGAGATCGTTTGTGTGTGTACCATCGAGCCTCCTAGATTCTTGAAACTCTAGATTCCGTGCTCAATTGCTAGGCGTAGTTCTATTCTGTTCTTGAAACTCTAGATTTTCACTCGCTAGATTAGGTCATAAATTGGACTAATAACTAAAGAAAATCAAAATTAAAATTTGAACTAGCCGATTCATCCCACTCTCGGCCTAGGATCCTTACGACAACAGGTAAAATTAAGCATATTTTGTCGGCCACACCAAAGCAGACAGATAAATTTAGTATGGACGTTTTTTCTGTAGGACGACGAATATAATGTCCCCCTAGGCACAATGGGATTTAAAATTTTTTTTGAATCATAAATAATTTTTATAAAAAGTTAATCTTTTTTCCTGTTAGAGCAACCGGTCATTGCCACATGTACATGATGAAAATAGTTGCCAGCCGCCACCATCACCACGTGGCACATTTTCATTGAACTGGCCCATCCGAAAATAGACATGACTTTACAAAAGACACGTTCTTGTCTAGGCCAGCAATTGCTTCTATTGCAAAAATGGGAGGCCATCAGGCTACGACAAAACCTAACCTCGCCCCTCGCGTTGATGCCAGTGCCCTCGTGCTGCCCCGTTCCTGTCTCTAAAGGCTTTGCTGTTGCTCCACCTTGCCCCGGCTTTCCTCTAACAGTGCGAAATTACTGATGCCATGTCAACTCAGAAATGTGCCCATGGAATTTTTTTTATTAGCGACGTGGTCCGACAAAATTAAGATTACTTATGTCGACGGTTTGACAAAAATAAAAATATTTTTGTCCATCTAGTTTCGTTAGTTTGTCGGCAAACTAGCTTTTAGCCAAATCGCACTCCAGTAGTGTTGATGTAGATTTACCGGTGGAAGCAACATTTTACGGAAGAGCAAGCCAAAATTGATGCCCGGAGATTATCCATTCAAAGTTTTTGAGAACGTTCGTGATAATGTGTACAAGATTTGTCATCTTCTTTTAAGTGCAACTTCTTTTAACGTTTGAACAGATTTCTCATCTTTCTTTGAACAACAGAGTTGAAGGCAACGTACTCCTTTGTCTATTGTTCATAATGAAGGAATCTTCTCACCGTCATCTTATTTGTCTATTGTTCATAATGACGAACCTACCACCTTTATTTTAAGTGCCCTTAACTCGTTCGCATGTCAACAAGCTAGCTGAAAATACTGCACCACTTCTTTTCATAACAGACACACACATTTAAATGAAAATTATTCTTCCTTGTACAATTACTTCCTGTATATTCAATGTATTTTGTTTCCTTCTCTTTAAGGTTCGTAACACGCACCCGTGAACCCCTCAGAGAGTTAGACTGTTTAGCTAATTTAAATAAATGATCTCCATAAAGAGTTACAAACAAACAATGATCAGGAACTCATTGATCTCATACCACATATTGGGATTGCTCAAAATTTGAATTAAAAAATTTCAATTTTGAAATTTGATTTCTAGTTTTTGAATTTGAATTTTGGATCGAACTGTTCCAAATTTGAATTTGGATTGAACGGCTAAAAATTTGAATTTGTCGATCACACATGCCAGAGACTAGGTTTTTAAAATTTTTAATTTGAAAATGTTGATTTTCAAGTTTGATGTTTAGTTTTTGAATTTCAGTTTTGGACCGAACAATTCAAAATTGATTTTGAAATTTTTGATTTCTTATTTGATTACCATAATTTAAAATGGCATCACAATATCTGGCATAGCAGATCGACAAATTTTTGTGTTGGACACCGTATGAAGATGAATGATCTATATTAGCCAAATGGTTTCAACCCTTGGG